>CM076609.1:74324290-74735456 GCA_038502775.1 Hippodamia convergens
TTTTTTTCAAATTTTTAAATTTGATTTTCAGGGTTTGGTACGATTTGCAACCACCACAAATTGAATTAAATTCCCTGCTTAATTCCTTCCACGTGTTTAATTTTTCCTCGTTAGTAACAGCATCAGTTTTCTTGTTTTCTATTATATGCTGATATTTGTTCACAAGATCTATCAACAATTTCTCTTCCCCTTCATTAAAGTTTGAAATTCTCTTCTTAATCCTTTCCATTTCAATTTTTTCAACACCGTTTTCACTTTCAACTTCTCACTCAAGATTCTGAAGGAATGAAATTTTGAATTCGAAATTTTCATCGTGTCGGCTTATCGACATAGATAATTAAAATGATAAAACTTAAATTCTTCTTTCAATGAAGAACGACGGCTCGATTCATCGGTAATAGCAGTGTAGCCAACATGCTTTCGACAAAACAGCGAATTCCGAGGTTAACACTGGATCAGGTAATCCGGTGTTAGTTTGTCATTGAACAACGACCTACTTCTCTGATCCAGAGTTAGAAGTTACTCTTGAACAAACGTATATTCCTCATCTTCAACATTCATCATGAGAATTCGTAACTATATCAACACAATATTTTCATATCATTGCCTACTAATACCAAAACAAAAGACACAATAGAAAAATAAATATTTCAACACTCCTCCTCAATTTGAAATGATTTACATGAAAATTGCAATAAATATAATCCATGCTACAAAATATACAATGTATCCACAGTAATATATAAATATAATGGAAATTTTATTTCTTAGATAATGAAATAAATGAATGTGTCCTTACTCAAAGGTTTTGTTAGGATATCTGCCAAATTTTGATCTGTTGAGACATATTCAATGCTAATGGCATTCTTGTGAACTCATCATTATGACTGCACATTTGCAGTCAGCGTGATAAACGCGGTCTTTTCAATAGAACCTTTGTTTACCGGTGTTTGATAGTAACCAGACGCTAAATCTAGGGTTATTATTATTATTTATTAGAATAAGAAAGGAGGCAAATAGCCTATAAACTTTCAAAATACAAAATAATAATAATAATAAATAATAATAATAATAATATGAATTATTTATGCCCACCTAGTACGATCTGATCATCGATTAATAGGAGTGGGTATTTTTCTTTAACTGTAACAGCATTCAATTTGCGATAATCAATACAAAGGTGATAATCTCAGGTTTTTTCTTCAGGACCGGACTAGCATAGGCTGATTCTGACTCTTTTTATTCCGTTACATAATAGTTCTTGTAACAATCCGTCAAGTATCTTCTTTTCGTACGCAGACATACGATATGGTTTGTAAACAATAGGGTCGCTCGACTTACAATTAATTATAAATTCAACCAATTCTGTTTTACCTAATTCTCCTAGGTTGTATGATATTCTGTCTCGATACTCCCTCAAAAGTACAAGTACATTCAGGGGCGGACCGAAACCAAATTTTTGGGGGGCGGGAAATCCATCGAAAATTTTCCAACTTGACATTGAATTTACAGGAATTCGTTATATATATTTCGGTATAATATTTGTTTCGGTAAAAAACAATTCAAAATAACAAATTTCAACAGAGTGAGGAGTAATTAACTTTTTTTTCATCTACCGAACATTCAATTGAGTAGATTTTATGTAGTTTTTTTTTCATAAAGAGTATCTTGATGTTGCTTGAAACTTTGAGAAACACTACTTGTCTGTTTCTTCAGTTTTGTAGCGGAGGCACGGCTCATTTTCATCGGAGAAAATATTTTTTCTGAAAAATCTATTCTTTTCATGCCGTGGAAGAAGTTAATACTGGGAATAAAGTAATGAGAAATTAACGTTGATTCTTTATTTTATCGAATCGGAATGTGAGGACTACTTTGAAGTATGTTCGAAACTTTGAGACACAGTTTTTGTTTCATTCTTTAATTTAGTTCAGTTCCATTATTTGGTGTATCTCAAAATTTTAAGCATCATAAAACAAAATATTTTTCACAAAAAAGCAGATTCCATAAAATAAAGAAGTAAACATGATTGAATATTGGGTAGATGAAAAATTAAAGTTAATTACTTACCACTTTGATGAGATTCAAAATAATAATAATAATAATAATAATAACTTTTATTAATCCTTTTAGACATTACAGAGCATGCATAGGATAAGTCAAGAAAAAAAAAACAACAAATTATAGTGTATCGAGAAAGTAATCCTTCACGCTATAATAGCACTTATACAATAAAAATTCCTTAACTAACTTCTTAAATCTACATAAGTTTACCGATTTAACATGACTAGGAAGATGATTATACAATTTAATACTTTGATAAATAGGAGATAATTCAAATTTAGCAGTTTTATGTTTTGGAAATGCTAATATTTCTTTATTTCTAGTACTATAGTCATGAAAACTAGACAATTTCAACAATTGATTTTCATTTTCTTTAGCATAAATCAAACCCCTAAAAATAAAAATTGAGGCAAGTGTCAAAATCCCATATTCCAGAAATATAGGCCTACATGAAGACCGGGGAGCAATATTGAAAATCATGCGCACGATCCTCTTTTGAAGGATGAATACTCGACCTGCATCTGAGGAGTTTCCCCAGAGCAGTATATTATATGATAGGTGGCTGAAGACCAAACTATAATAGATGTTCAACAAGGATTCTAAAGGAAGACATTTTTTCACCCTACTAATTGCATAATATGACCTATTTAGTTGCTTACAAATAGCATCGATATGGGTACTCCATTTCAAATTGCGGTCTATATGAACTCCAAGAAATTTTGAACTTTCCTTGGATGTAATGATGTCATTTGAATAGTGAACAATCAGCTTTCTACTATTAACATTACCAATTGAAAAATGAACACACTCCGTTTTACCGATGTTTATTATTAGCGAATTTTCTTGGCACCACTTCACAAAGCTTTGTACCAGAATCACGCACAACTCTTGAAGCTCTTCAAAGCTTTGAGCCTTAATCGCAACTGAAGTATCATCAGCAAACAGGGTTATCATACA
The DNA here is from genome assembly GCA_038502775.1 of Hippodamia convergens. Lineage (NCBI taxonomy): Eukaryota > Metazoa > Arthropoda > Insecta > Coleoptera > Coccinellidae > Hippodamia > Hippodamia convergens. The sequence goes on from CM076609.1 coordinate 74,327,309, forward strand.
TTTTTTCACAAATATAGAAAGATGATGTGGAACATTATTCGCCTTAGCTATCAAATTCGAGGGGAGATCGTTAATAAATAATAAAAACAAGAGTGGACCGAGAACGGATCCCTGAGGCACACCTAAAGTGACATTATGCTCAACAGAAAAAGAATTTTGGACTCCGACGCACATTGTCCTATCCTCAAGATAACTCAAGAGCCAGTCCAAAAATACTCCCCTGAAACCCAGATTATAACATTTATTTATAATAAATTTGAATGAAAGACTGTCAAAAGCTCGCGATAGATCGAAAAACAATCTTGCAACAAAAAAGCCTTCATCCAGACTTTGGTAGACATACTCAATGAAATGTATAGCTCCAGTTGAAGTTGAGCGACCAGATCTGAACCCATGTTGGGCATCATCAAGTATGTGAAACTTGTCTAAATATTTCATAATTCTGTCGAACACAATCCTTTCGAAAACTCAGGATGGAAATGGGCCTGTAGTTAGCAATATCTTCCACATCATCTTTTTTGTGAATTGGAATGACAATGGATTTTTTTAGTACATGGGGAAATACTCCCATGCTTATTGACTAATTGATTAAGTGTGCGAAGTGTGGACTAATATCATCACATATCAACTTCAATATTTTTGCTGAAATGCAATCAGCACCTGCACATTTCTTATTTTTGAGTGATTTTATTACCGCGACCACTTCAAGATCTGAGACTGGATAGAAAAAAAAATTTGAATTCAACATGCCAGATGTAGTGCATGTGCTAGACAAAGAGTAACTATAATAGTTGTTAAGGGCAGTTACCGAAATAGTGGAAAAATACTCAGCAAAAATCTCGGATATCTCACTAGTCTTTCTATAAGAAACACCATCGACAACAATTTCAAGCGTCTGGTGCTTTTTACTTTTCTGACCAGTAAACTCATTTACCAGACTCCATACCAATCTATTTTTATTCACCGATTGATTGATAAGTTCACGGTGAAAATTGAATTTACTATTCCTTACTTAGGCATTGTAAGAACTTTTGGCTTTCTTGTATAAGTCATAGGTGTTCTGACATTTCAAATTGACAAACAATCAATACAAATTCTTCAGGTCATGCTTTGCCCTGACGATTTCAGGAGTTATCCATTTCTTTCTCTGGTAAGTGCTATTAGTGATCTTAATTGATGGACAACAAGCTTCGAAAGCGTTATGAATTATGTCAACGAATGATTTGAAACTTTCGTCAACATGTTTATGCATATAGATTACTTTAAAATCACAATTCTTTATTTCAAGAATAAAGTCGCTTAGATTGCGTTGACTTAGATTCCTGATCATTTTCGAAAAACAATGTGGATAAATGTTATAGCTGAGAGAAAACTCAACCGACACTGCTCGATGGTCACTAATGTGAGCTTCATAAACATCAGAATTACAATTTGAAGCCTGTGCATTGGTCAGAACGTAATCTACTTTTGATGAAGATGTATGACCATTAATATCAGTAAATACCCTAGTGGGTGCATACGATGAGAGTCTTAGATCGAAGCACTCCAGAAAATCTGTAAAAAGCTTGCGATTGTTACAATTATTATCTAAAAAATCGACATTGAGGTCACCACACACAAATATGGTATCAACTTTATCGACAAAACAATGCAAAGCATGAGAAATAATACCTAAAAAGTTCTCAAAATTTCCCGAGCAGGGCCTGTAAACACTTAAAATACCCACTCGAGTACCATGAGCCATCACCATGATCCCACACACCTCACATTCCATCTCCTCGGACAGTTTCGAAACGCACAAACTTTTTACTTGAATTCCATCCCTGGCATAAATCATGGAACCACCGTGTATTCTACGAGAGCGACAGTAATAGTCAGCTTGTGAGTAACCAGGAATCACCATTGAACCAACGCTGTCAGGACAGCACCAGTGCTCAGCAATGCTCACAATATCTGGATTTTTCTCCGCTAAGAGTACCTCAAGGATGTCCATTTTATTTGATATGCATTGAACATTCAACTGTAAGAGTTTTAATTTTCCTAAGCTAGATGAACAATTTGCACTTAATCTGCTGGAATGTTGATTTTTCTCGGCTGAAAAAAACGATGTACACTTGACTTGTTAGGCCAATTCGATCCATCCAGTGCCTTGACATAATCGGAATCAGGAACAAGCACTTTAAAAGACGAGTAACTGTCGGATATTTCGAAACTAATCGCTCACATTTAACTTGGGAGAAATTCTGCATGAGAAACATCCGAAGATCTTCGGCTGTTGTATCCGGTTTTAAATTGGTTACGTGAAAAGCCTTGAATTTTTCCAATCCCTCAACCGTTGAACTCCCCTTGTAGCTTCCGACGACCAGAGGACGATTTCGTTTCCGAGTGGATTTAGTACGTGAAACTTCTGTCCATGGTGTTTCATCTACTTTTTTGGTTGGTGATAAACAATGGTTGACATCCCTATTCTTTTGTATTGAATTATATTCAACTGTTAATCTTGGAGTTGTTGCTGAATCTTGAACTCGATTTGTTGTTTGTTTATGTTTCTTCCTTTTGGTTATACTCGTATGTTGGTTAGGAGCATTAGAAGATCCCGCATCGTTAGCTATCTGCGCGGGCAACTTGTTCTTGGATGGAGGAAGATTTTGTGTTACAGTACTCCACGTTGCGCCGCTTGTCGACGCTCCTGAATGATCGTGTGCGACTTTATCTGTTATTTTGTCAACAGTTGTAATATTTATATTATTTTTTTTAAGATTCATTATCTCCAGGTCTTTGTTTACGATTTCTGTTTCCAACGTAGAAACTTTAAACTTCAGTAATGAATTATTAGATTCCAACTCATAGATTATTTTGAGTAAGAGATCTATGTGGGTTGACTCACTGTTTATAGTCCTGTTAGTACTGTCGGAAAGTGGAGACACATCAACTATATTGAAATCACTAGATACTGTGATTTCTTCATCGCAGCACTTCTTTGCTTTATTTGCACAGCCTGGATGAAATATTTTCGTGCAAATATTACACTTTAAACTGTTTTTTACTACTGTTCTCTTACAATGACCGCATTCGGGAATCATAATTCGCAGAGACTCGCTCGCACTACCTTTCCCGCTTGACGACATATTGAATATTGAAACTGCTCATCCCTAACATAGATCCATTTCACAGAATAATGGGAACAAAATTTTCAGAAAATATATTTCGTTTGATGAAAAATATGCATTACTTTTGCTTACATTTTATGAAATAAAGAAAAGCAAAGTGTGTGTCTTAAATCAAGATACTTCATAAAAAAAACAGATTCCTGATTTGGTAGGGAAACGGTTTTGACCTAAATCACTCATATTGAAGAAACAATTTTGAACAAAATTTTCTAATTTGAGTTGGCGATTTCGAACTCTTTTGCGGCGTTTATTGCAAATAGTGTTTGGAATTGATGATATATTTGATGTTTTGAAAGATTGTTGTTGTTCCAATATTCTGTGGTCACTACCCAAAATTTTCTCTCACACTTGTTTTCCTTCTTGGATTTTCTGTTCATAAATATTTTCAAAATTTTTTATAAGGCACCACATAACTCAAACCTCCCTTTGAATCTTTTTTAGTTCATTATTTAAATTTATGTACAGGGTATCCCACATTGCTTGATTTTGACTGTTTTAAGTACTTCGTAAATATTTCCCTCCTGTCAAAAACTTCATGTAAATAGAATGCAATTATCGAAAATTACAGCGAATATTTCCCTCCTGTCAAAAACTTCATGTTGATAGAATGCAATTATCGAAAATTACAGCGATAATTGCATTGTATAGAGCGAAAGATCCCTGCGATAATTGCACTGCTGGTATCCATAGCAATTTCGGAGAAATATTCCCCCGAATTACACTCGTGCATCAAAATGACCTGATAATTCTGCATTCCAGCGTGTTGTCTTTGAAAAACTGCATTCGGTCATTTTCATTTTTGGAGAAAGAGCCCTCCACCTCCGGTGTCGGGCTCTTTCTCGAAAAATGAAAATGAACTCATGCAGTTTTTTGACAACACGCAGTCATGCAAAATTATCGGTAATTTTGATGCACTTGTGCAATTACTTCCGATAATTGCATTGTAGAGAGCGAAAGATCCCTGCGATAATTGCACTGCTCGTATCCATAGCAATTACGGGAAATATTCACCCGAATTACACTCCTGCATCAAAATGACTTGATAATTCTGCATTCCAGCGTGTTGTCTTTGAAAAACTGCATTTGGTGTCGGGTTCTGTCTCCAAAAATGAAAATGGACTCATGCAGTTTTTAGACAACACGCTGTCATGCAAAATTATCGGTAATTCTGATGCACTTGTGCAATTACTTCCGAAAACACCATTAGTGAAAACCGTTTCACGATATCTCAATTTTTTTTTATTTTGAAAAAAGTATCGATTTCAAAAATGTGCCATAACTTTTCTATTTACGAAAATATCTGAACACGATATTAAATTTCTAGAAGCGCTTTTCCACCGGAAATAAGAAACTATATTCATTTTTTTTTCTTCTAGAGGAAAAAAACCATATTTTTATTTCAAATACGCATTTTTATTCAATTTTTATCATTAAAAAATTCAAAGATAAAGAAAAGTTGAAATAATGTCTTATTCCAGATGAAAAATGGAGAAGTTATGGAACATCTTCAAAATAGAAATAATTTCAAAATTTCATTGTATCTTCGAAACTAATGAAGATATCGTGAAATGGTTTTCACTTCTAGTATTCTCACGGAAATCGAGTTCAGGCCTCCTTTCAACGTTTTTACCTATCTAGTCTAGAAGTACCTGAACCAGCCAAAATAAAGCAATTTGGGATACCCTGTGCCCTGTACACATATTGTTTAGTCGCAAAACTATAACACAATATATGTACGAAGAGCCTACCTAATGATGATTCTGCTTACCTGAAAGTTACAGTTTAAATTTATGATACTAGATGGTTTTGTTATGACACAGTCCATGCGACGTAACTGAAAAATTTACAACTGGGTGCCTGCTTCTAGAGGCCGCATCTTTTCCAACACTTGATGATAAAAATATTGGGTTGAATACAATTTATTGCCGGCTATACATATATTGTCAAGTACTGATACTTGTTTTTTCTAATTCAGATTCCTTCGTATTTCATAACTCCCTTGGAATTATGTGTTTCAACTGCTTTGAAATTTTACCAACTGCTTTGGACTTTCTCGAACTGTTTTGGAATTTTTCCCAATGCTTTGAAATTTTGCCAACTACTTTGGAATTTTTCCAACTCTTTTAAAATTTTTTCCAACAGCTTTGAAATTTTTCCAACTGCTTCGAAATTTTGCCAACTCCCTTGAAAATCTTCCAACTGGTTTGAAAATTCGCCAACTTCGTTCAACATTGGGGGGGATCATCCCCCTTGGCCCCGTCCCTGAGTACAGAATTTGTGACGTTGCCACAGTTCAACAAATCCAACGTTATTTGATTCTGTGAAGAATTATCGATTTCCATCGATCAAATATTTTTTAGCCTAAAAGTGTGATTACATTTGAACACAGCTATTTCAAGTTGATTTAAATAATCACATCCGACAATCACATTATAAGAAAACCAATCATCATTGATTATTATTATTATTATTAATTATGAGTTGGAGCTGAGGCCTAGCCTATAATAGCTCTAAATATACAAAAAAAATTCAATTAATTATAAATGCACCTACATTTAATAGAGAATCCTCAATCTTAATTTGGGCTCCACCAACAGTGTTACACGTAATGTAATCTTACTCATAAAACTTTTCGAACATACATGATTATCAAAATTGACCTTTTTTTTTTGAGCCTATCATCAATTGATTTTCTTATAAAAGTGCAAGTGCTTCCTGTGTCAATTTAACAATTATCAATTACTCCTCCATTAATAAGGGTATTTTTCGCATAAATATTAGAATTTCTTCTTGAATCAATAGAATTCACATTCCGGGCTCGATTCTTATTACGATAACATTGGTTTTTATTATGACACATTTTTTTGCAAAGATCACATTCTTTAGCGCAATGTGGTCTATTGCAATTAAAACATGATTTATCCCTGGAATGTGTAGGTTTCATTGATTCTTCTCTATTGATGTTTGGCGGCTTTTCCTGGGTAGAGGAGAAGTTGCGAACATTATATTTTTTCGAAAAATTATCTTGATTTACTTGGTTAGTTATTTGGATCATGTGATCCAAACCAATAAACCAACTGAGTTGAAATGGGCCGCCCTTGCAGCCAGTTTTATGTTTTCATTACTTATCCCTTCTATAATGCAATCCATTAAATTTACATCAGGAATATTTAAGTTTAGCTTCTGTAACCTTGACAATTTTTCGAAACTCAATTTTTGATTCGGCATATGTACAGGGCATCCCAAATTGCTTGATTTCGACTGTTTCAGGTACTTCTGGACTAGATAGGTAAAAACTTCGTGAGGTGTCCTGGACTCTATTTTTATGAAAACACCATTAGTGAAAACCTTTTCATGATATCTTCATATATTTTATTTTTTTAATTTAGATTTCGAAAATGTGCTACAACTTTTTCTTTTACGAAAATATCTGAAAACGATTGAAACTTTCTAGAAGCGCTTTTTTCCCAGAAATAAGAAACTATATTCAATTTTTTTTCTCGTGAAAAAAGCACTTTTTCATATTGAATACGAACGCAATTTTTAATTTTTTTTTAAATTTTATTTCATAAAAAAAATTAGGGATAAAAGAAATTTAAAATAATGTCTGTTTCCCAGTGAAACAGTGCTTGTTGAAAGTTTTTATCTTTTTCAGATATTTTCGAAAATGAAAAAGTTACGTCACATCTTCTGATTCGAAAAAATTTCAAAATGTTGTTATATCTTCAAAACAAATGAAGATATCGTAAAACGATTTTCACTATTGGTGTTTTCACAGAAATCGAGCTCAGGACTTTTTTCATCGTTTTTACCTATGTAGACTAGAAGTACCAGAAACAGCCAAAATCAAGCAATTTGGGATACCCTGTACATAGTTTGCAGCTTCCACAATCAATTTTCCAAATAAAATCTTACATGGAAAAATTTCTAAAAGCGATGATTTTAATTCGATCCACTTTTCAAATTGTATATTTTGTGAATCATACCACTTTCTAGCATTACCCCTCATTCTAGATGTGGCTTGTTTGATCCACATCTGGAGGAGGACTTTTTGTTTGTGCTTGTATGACACTTCATTTATTGTGGCTAGTGAAAGTGAGCTGCTAGGTTGATTTTCCATAAATTCGCAAAGTTGTTTCTCAATAGTCTCTAGTGAATTTGCTTCCATAGCTATTTGTGTCAATGTAACAGAGTCACCCATAGGCAGGATTTTTTTCCTCAGATCAGTTGATGCACATTTTTCTGTGATCTGGTCAATGAGTTGTTCCTCAAGATTGGAAAACTGACAATTATGGGCTTATTTTCTCAATCTCACGAAGAACTTTTCAAATTTCTCTTCTTTATCTTGTTTGATTAGACGAAATAGGTGTCTTTCGTATACCCTGCTTTGTTTGGGTGAGAAGTAAGTATTCATCAAGATTTACTAATGCTATTTTAAAAATGTCCAAGTGAAATTTTCCACAACATCTGTGCCTGGGACTTTGTGAAAGATTTCTTGCATTCCAAGTCCTCCGAAGTGTAAAAGAGTTGCTTTCTTTTTTTTCGGATCGGTGATACTTGTGGCATCTGGGTATATACCTAAAGCCCGCTTCCATTTTTTCCATCTACCGAACTAGCATTTCCATCGCAATCAAGAGTAGGAATGCTAGCCATTTTCTGCAATAACCGAAATGAAAATATAGCTTTCAAAATGCTCAATATAGCTTTCGGTATGCGCAATACTGATGTATTTAATCTCACAACAATAATTTATAACTGGCAGTAAGAGATACTTACAACCACCCTGCACTCATATTCTACTCCAATAACAGTTTCTGAGTTTTCTTTTTAATTTGTAATTCAATTACTTTGTATTTCTAGATACAGTATTTTTTATTGGCATTTTTTTATACCTGTTCTGAGGCCACTCTTGATAAAATAACATATATTTTAGGCAACAAATATTGTATACGCATGTGTCAGGTTGTCTAGCTTGCGTTGATGACTGTTAGAGGTTAGACATTGTAAGATCAACTAATTGTAATACCGATTATTAAACTCAAAAGTATACCCACTGTATCAATAACATAATTTCAAACATGGTAAGCCAGTAAGCCACATCAGTTGGTGTTTTCATTTTTTCTGATAGCCCCAGTTCTCTGATATTATGAAGCCTAAAATTTTTAACTCTCACCGTTTAAATTGAAATTCATCTCTATTGAAGGTACATAATACCATATTTTCTTGCAATTTCTAAAACTTCATGTAATTTTCTATCATGCTCCTCTTCTGTTGAACCTGAGATCATTACCAAATATCTCAATATTCTTTCTTTGAAAAACTTTTGCTGAAGTGTTTATTATAAAAGGTAAACGAAGGAACCTGTATCTACCATATGGAGTTCAAATGTACATAATGTTGACGATTCTTCATCTAATGGTATTTGATAAAATGAGTCTTTTATGGTATGAGAGTTGGACGTCCACATCGCAGGAGTCTGAATGAACAGAAGATAACAAGACATGGTCTTAAGAATAAGGAAGAAGAAGAAGAAGAAGAAGAGTCTTTTAGATCTAACATCGAAAAATATCTTTTATTATTTAATCTAGTTAGTATTTGATCAGGAGAAGGAATTTGGTAATGTTCACGTTTCAAATATTTGTTCAAATCAGAAGGATCAAGGCAAATTCTTTATTGTTTATCTTTGTTTTCTGTAATTACTATATTATTGATATTGGCTCAATCTGTAGACATATAGCACCGGCTTTGATCAAGTTATCTAATGACTTTCAATTTATGCATTAGTTATTCCGAAATTCCACGAGAACTATGTATAGCAGGATATTTTCTCCCAAATGCCATCAAGTTGACATTCTGCTCAAGTATCCAACTTGAAACATATGTTGGAATTATTTATGATTATATTTTCACATAATATTTTTTCATTATGATTGAATTTTGATTTCAACTGATTAATATGGATTTCATCTATATAGAAGCTGTCCATTTCTTCGTATAAAGAAATAGTTTCTACTGGAGATATTTCTGATTTCTTTTTTTTTTTTTTTTTATTTTTTTATATGAATTTTTTGTTAGACAACTTAAAGAAAAATGATTCAGTATGAGCAAACTTTACCAAAAGCTGGACATTTATGATTTCTCATCTGGCTGACCGAATCGATAGCATAATCCGGCTTCGCTTAATTAATTTTCAAAATTTCAAGCAAACCATTATTAAGCGTCAAAACAAACAAAAATCGTATCATGATCGTAACGGTAGAAGTTTGAAGGATAAGAAAAATAAAAATGTATTTTTTAGAAGAAAGAATTCATGGAACAAAGGCATAATTGTATCTAAATGTAATGAACCAAGACCTTTCCTGATATCAGATGAAAATAAGAGATTGTTTAGAAGGAATAGGGAACACATTATATATAGAAATATATCAAATGATTCAGACTCTGATGAAAATCATAGTGATTGTAATACTGATGAGATGATGAATGTAATAAGATTTGACCTTATTGTTTAAGAGATAGAAAATTGTTGAGGAAACCAGATAGATTTCCAAATTGATTCGTTCGATTAAAAATTTTTTTTTTTAAATACAATGTTTTGGATTATATTCGATCATTTTGTAGAACTTTAGAATTAACTTTTATTGAACTGAAGGAATTGTATGCAAGGATATTAACAAGGCTGAGGCCACTCTTCATAAAATAACATAATAACATATATTTTAGGCAACACATGTTGTCAGGTTCTTCCGGTCATTCTTCGTCTCATTCAGACACCGAATCTCAATGAATAATATATTGGTTTCCCTCGCATCGTCATTCGGTTGCAAATACGTGACTTATCAATATACTGAATGATCTAACGAGTTCGCCCAGTTTAATACATCACAGTATCTTTGATGGGATACGCCTAGTATGGAAAGGGAAAAAATTATTTCAAAAAAGCTGATTGGTAATGCCAAACTTTAGCGAATGAAAGATCACCTAAGAATATGAAAAGTTAATTCGATTCCTAAGGAGAAGATTTGGAACGCGGAACGGAAACATCCTGCAGGTTACTCGGGCAAAGTACTTAGGTCGTGAAGCGGGCGACGGTCTGAGTCGATTCAGGAAAAAGATTGGAGTCTTATTCCTTTGAGTTGGAGGGTTATAAGGGGTTTTAACTAGGTAGTAGAGTTTTTCGACAAAGGAAATTTTTTTTATCATCAATTATTATTTTTAAGTCGAGGAGCGCGATCGGAAATTACGATATTTTTCGCAAAACTCGGATGAAACGTATCAAGAGTGTTATATCAAAGAACTGAAATTATTTCTACAAAGGGAGGATATCAGAAAGTCAGAGCTTTTCAATTTCAAATGTTTCAAAGAGTTTGAGTCCAAAAGTCTTGAAATCTCTCATCTCCTCACATCTTATTTTCAATTTTCATTTCATTTTGGGTTTTTCGTAATTAGTTAATGTTATGTATTTAATTTTTGCTTCGAATTTATATAACACCTATTTGATTTTAAGAGTTTTATTAAAAGACTTATTACAACGTGTTTCAACTAACCTCTCTATATAATTAACCTTTTTTCCATGCCTAGCATAGAATTAAGTAAAATAATATTCTGTGACATTTCAGAGTTATAACAATTCTTAGTCACTTAAAGAAAATATTCAAAAGATTAAACGGTCAACAGGTTTTCTCTCTCGTTGCGAACGACGTAGAGGTTGTATACTGGATGCCTCTCCTGCTTCAGACTGCATTTCTTTCTTGTTTGCTGGTGGCTGCTCTCCAAGACTCGTGCTGTTATTCTGCATTTTTTCAAGCTTTGCTTCTGTCGTAACATTTCCTTGATATACTTTGTCTTCTGGTTTCTTAATTTCAGAAATTCCATCCGTACTCTGCGATTCTGGGGCAAATTTCCATGTTTTGTTCATTACTGGTGGTGTTATACTGAAAACTTCAGTTTCTCTTAACTGATCAATATGTCTCTTGAGTATATAACCATGGTCGAGTTTTACAAGATAATGTAATCTCCCTAATTTCTTTATGACTGTTCCAAATTTCCACATTACAGGACCAGAATAATTTCGAGCTTGAACTCTACTTCCTGGATAAAATTTCCTAACTGGTAACTTTTCTTGTTTTCTGGTATTTTCGACTGGAGGTTGAATCAAATGAAGGCGAGTTCGCAGTTTCCTATTGATGTGAAGTTCAGCTGGTGTTTTCCCATTAATTAACGGTGTACTTGTATATTTGAAGAGAAATGCATTTAGTTTTTTTCTTAGGCTTCCTGGTTCTTCACTCATAGCTTTCAGTTTTTGTTTTAAGGTTTGCACTGTGCGCTCAGCTAGTCCATTTGTGGCTGGATGATTCGGTGCAGAAAATTTTTGTTGGATGCCATTTGACTCACAAAAGTTCATGAATTCTTGAGATTTGAAATTCGTTGCATTATCAGTAACCAAGTCATGTGGTAAACCATTCCTAGCAAAAATTTCATCTAGAGCCTGTATTGTTGACTTCGTGTCTGGGGCTTTCTTAGACATAGATATTTCAACCCATTTCGTTTTCGCATCCACCACAACAAAGAAATAATGATCTTTAAATGGTCCAGCATAATCAACATGTATTCGTTGCCAGGGTTGTTCTGGTTCTTGCCAAGTATGTAGCGGTGCTTTTTCCGGGCTTTTCTTTACTTCTGCACAATTTTGGCAAGCTTTCACAAGAGCCTCAATCTCAGCATCAATGCCTGGCCAAAAGCACAGAGATCTGGCTATTCCTTTCATTTTTACCACTCCTATGTGTGTTTGATGTAATTCCTTTAAAATAGCTAGACGTAACTTCTCTGGAATGTACATTCGAGTTCCTCTCATAATGATATCTGAATGCACCGTGAACTCTGGGTTCTGTATTTCGCCACATAAGGTAAATGTCCCAATTATCGTCACTATAGTGAGATCTTGCGAAGAAACTATGATTTCCGAGTTGAAATATAAGTAGAATTTGTTGAATTTCCTGAATTTACCATTCTATGTATGTTATATCTGAATAAACAAACATAAAAAACTAATTCGTATACTGTAAAATAATTAAAATTGAATAAAATACAGACAAGTCAGATGTCCCAATGATCGACAACTAGAAAATGAGAAAACCCAATCATCGACATGTGGTGGTACCAATTATCGACACAGTGGAAATTTAAAAATGGGTGTGAAATATATCATTCTGAGCAACGTGACAGAAATAATATTAATGAAATAATCTTTTATTCATGATGAAAAATAAAGCAACAGTTCGAAATAACACCAAAAGTGAAAAAATACAATATTATTCTGGAATAAATATTAAAACTTAAAAAACTTTGATATGAATTCAATTTTTTTTAATTCTTGCATTTCAGGTATGTCATATATGCCACATTTATTCAATATGCATATTTCTTCTTCGTAATGCAAAATATCATCAACGTTGGGCCATCTACAGTTACCATGGCTTTTTGTCAATGCCTGGCATGATTGTCCAGACTTCTTCAATACTAACCCAGGAAAATATTCAGCATCATATTCTACGAACACATAATCACCTTTAGCGTATTCACATTTTTCCAACGGATCCTGATTTCTCATCTTTATATTTTCCTTTGTTTTACTTTTTTTCTTTTTGGGTGATTTCAATAATTTTCTCTCTCCTTCAATTCTCTGTTCCTTCTCTGCAGTGACTGAGTGTTCATCTGTGCAAGGCGAGATCTGTGAAATCTCTCTGAAAATGCTTGCCTGTTCTGTTACTGTAAGTGGAAATCTCACTGAAAACGCAAAATAACCAATTATCGACATATGAATGTTCCTATTATCGACATCCGTTAAAATATTATTGAAATGAGTGTTGACTTGAATATAAATTGAATGTCGATTGATATTAGGTGAAATATTCAATCATTTCGAAGCGAATTATGTTAACAGAAGTGAAATAATGATGACTGTTTTTTTTTTCAAAGTGTATTTCAAGTTAATCTTTTCTGTCCTAGACATCGACTTGTATTGCACCAAATATCGACACCAAGTTGCACGTTGTATCGACACCATGATTCATTGTACTCTCATTTTATAATTTGACGGAAAACAATATGTCGATAATTGGTACAGGAAGAGGGATGAGTTTCATGAACAACCCCACAAAATTTTTTTTTAGGAAATCACTTTACTTTGTTAACTATCACTAAGTCAAAAAAATTCATACGAGACCCATTTATCGACACTCATGTCGATATTTGGAACACAGTAGCTTTCAGGTGTACCTTTTATCGACACCCTGTTTTTTCAAAAAAATATAGGATTAATAGTCAAAATTTGATAATACAGAAGCAGAATAATCCTATATAACTATGTTTATAATCAATATTTTACAGTTTAGTGAAATATTGTACGTGAAAATTGAAGCGAATAAAAGAGTATGCGCTTACCTTATGAGGAAGTAGAACAGTGTTCACTAGAAAACGACTTATACGCGACTGTTGAGCAGCAGTTTTTTTGGGCTGGATGGGTTAGGTAAAACTAGATAGATAGATAACAGTACTTTATTGCGGAGCAAATGGCCATCGACCTTGGGTCCTTCAGCCTTGTTATTTAACAACATTATTTTTACATTTTAATTATTACAAAAAAAAAAAAAAAACTAATAATTTTGTTTTAAATTCTAAATAAATTATATAGAGTCTGTCTTGGGTGTTTTCTTGAGGAACTGTGGTTTAATTCATCTTGATAGAGGGCTAATACATCTTCTTGTCTTCTGAGTTTCTCTACGAATCTGTTCAATAGGGTATTTAGTCTTGTTCTTATTGGCTCAATGTTGGTGCTTGAGTAGAGTAAGTCGTTTGGCGGATTGTACAGTACATTATTTGGGTGTCTCATTCTTGTGATGGTTCTTAGTGCTTTTGTTTCTGCTACTTCGATGTTTCTCACTGCAGGTCTTTTACAATTGTTGAATATTGGATGTGCATATTCTATTAGTGGGCGACAAATTGTTTTGTAAAATTTTGCTGCTGTGATAGTACTGATACCTTGCTTCCTATAAGTAAGTTTGCTGAAGTGTTTTGCTCTAGAAATAGCCTTCTTTTTCAGGTTCTTAGTGTGCAGATTAAAGTTCAATTTGTTATCGATTTGAACTCCCAAGTAGAAGAAGCTGCTGGTTGGATAGTTTTGCCTTCGAGTTGTAGAGTAGGTGACGTTGTTGAAATTCTATGGTCAAATATAATAAACTGCGATTTCTCAATATTTATTTTCATTCTCCATTTTTTGAACCAATTCTGTATGTATTTCAGTAGATCTTGCAGTTTCTTTACGCACTTAGCCACTGTTTTTGCATGTGTAATCAGAATTGTATCGTCTGCAAACTGTAGAATGTATAGATCATTGGAGGTTTCTAATATTATGTCATGACAAAATATGTTGAAGAGCAGAGTTGACAGTGGGGATCCTTGTGGTGTTCCTTGTTCAGGACAAAAATAGTCAGAAGTGCTTGTGTCGACTTTTACCTCCAATTTTCTGTTTTCTAAGAATTGCTTACACAACTTGATCAGATCGGTGGAGACTCCTAGCTTGTACAGTTTATACAACAATACTCTGTGCCATATGCTGTCGAATGCCTTTTCGATGTCTAAACTTATAGCTGAAGTTTTGTATGATTTAAGAGTTGCATTTTGGGCATTTGATACCAGGATGGTGAGTGGGTGAATTGTTGATCTTTCTTTTCTGAAACCAAACTGAAAGTTTGGAATGTGTTGTTCTGTATGGGGTGTCAGCATTGTTTTTATTACTTTTTCGTATAATTTTTCCAGCACAGGTAGTAGTGTGATGGGCCTGTAGTTTCCTACTCGTTGCTTGTTTGAGTTGGACTTCGGGATGTTAATGATCTGTCCTGTTTTCCATATTTCTGGAAAAATACCTTCATTGATGCAGAATTCAAAAATTTTGATGATGTGTAGGTGAATTTTTTCGTCTAGTCTTTTCAGTATAATCCATGGTATGTTGTCTTTTCCTGGGGAGCTGTTTTTACTATTGTGCAGCTGTTGGTAGTAATCTGCATGCTCTAATGTTGTTCTTTCTCTAGGGTGGATTTGGTTGCTGAAATACTTGTACCATTCGTCGATCATAGTCTTCGCATTTTTATCATAATTGTCATCTTCACCGAACTTATACCTTCTTACATAGTGTTCTGCAAATAGTTGTGCTTTTTCCTGATCTGTTATATACTCCTTGTTGTTTTCTATTAGGTTAGGGATATTCGGAAATTGTTTGTACTTCGATAATTTTTTAACTTCATTATAAAAATTTTTACCTTTCAACTCATTTATTTTGTTACACGCTGCAATCCAATTGTTTTCTCTGTACTGTTGTATCATGCGTTGTATGTTTTTATTGTAGTTATTTAGTTCTTTTTTGAAATGGGGTTTGGGTTTTTACAATATTCTCTATAAATTTTTCTTTTATGTTTAATGAGTTTGATAATGTAAGGTGGTAGTTCATGTAGAAATATATGTCTTTTCTTAACTGGTGTATGTTTTCTTATGGTTTCCGACAGTTTTCTATTGAAATCTTCAATATATTGCTCGCTAAATGGGGTATTCTTATTTTCTATGAACAACTCTAACTCCTTGTTAATTTTAAGAATGTTCGAAAGTTTGTAATTATATGTTATTTTTTCTGTTTGTTCATGTGGCTCGAGTTGCATATCGATATCTACCACCATACCAAGGTGATCTGGTGCTAAGTCAGGAATTAATTCTACTTTCACGATATTTGATTTGATATTCTCCGTGTACAACAGGATATTTGATTTGATATTCTCCGTGTACAACAGTAAATCGGGTGTGCTGTCTTGATTATTGCTCATGATGAATGTTGGTCCCGTTTCAGCCTTGGAAAACTATTTTTCACAAATTCATTGATTTGGTCGAGTTTTTTTTTTTGTCGTTGCATTGAAATCACCAATTATGATTGAGTACTTGTACAGTGATGCTTTGGTAAAAACTGTTTCCTCTAATGTGCTGTTTGGATGAAAGTATACCAGG
Source organism: Hippodamia convergens (assembly GCA_038502775.1). NCBI lineage: Eukaryota > Metazoa > Arthropoda > Insecta > Coleoptera > Coccinellidae > Hippodamia > Hippodamia convergens. The sequence continues at coordinate 74,343,529 of CM076609.1, forward strand.
AAAATATGAAGTTTTTCATTTTGGAATGGAGTTGTAAAATGTGTTACCTCGTTCATTGGGTTTCTAATTGCTGGTGGGTTGTCTCTTCTGGCGTGCAAAGATGGGTGGCACTGTATTATGCTTCCTCCTCTTATGTTCTGTATTTTATGACCTATTTTTGTGAAGGTAGTCCAGTCATTATAATTAACGTTGTGTGTTTCATCTATTTTGGACTCTACAAATAATGAGCATGAAATATTGTTTTGTTCTATGAAGTTGTTGATAAGGTGTTTTCTCGGCATATAGCTGTTAATATTGTTGTAGAGGATCCTAATTGTCGATTTGAATTTGTCTGCTACCATTGTTGTTTACTGGTTCAGTGGGTGAAGGTTCTTCGGGATCATCCATGTCAAACATTAAGATGTAGAAACGATTTCCAGAAAAAACAATTGTTGTGTCGATGTTATATTGATTAATGAATCTTCTTTTCAGTTTTGCGATCAATTCATTTCTGTCCTTGTTTTTAGGGTTGTTCAATTTCCTGCAATATGTATTTATATTGTCATCATGAACTGAGATGGGAGCATGGATTCTGTTGGTTTTCTTGGACAATTCTTCAATTTCCTTGTTTTTTTATTAAGTGGTTTGATGTTAGTGTTGGGGATGCCTTCAATGGGTTTCTTCGGATGTTTTGGGCATTTGGTAGACCAGGCTAAATGATCTTCAGCTCCGCATGCTAAGCATTTTGGCTTGTTATTACTTTTGCAGTTTGTCATTCTGTGTGAACCTTGACATTTGGAGCATTTTGGTGTTTCTGTACAATTATCTGTTGTGTGGTTAAATTGGAAGCATTTTCCACAGGGTATAGGGGTTGGTTCTGGAGGGTGACTCGGGTAGACTAAATAGTGGCGGTTCAAATAGAAAAGTCCATTATTCAGCAGACTTTCGAATGCTTCCATTTCGCCGGTAATAATTCTGATGTACTTTGTAGGTTTGTTGAAAGTTTTTGATATAATCCTTCTGCAATATCTATGTTTTATATTTGTCTGAGTTAGGTGTTGGCTTATGTCTTCTTCTTTAATATTTGTTTCCACCGATGCTATTACCACAGAGTAAGTTTGTTGCGGCTCTTTTCTTTCCTTGGGTGTTCTCTGATTTAATGTTTCTTTATATTTAATTATTTTCCCTTCTTCTATGAGTTCTTTCAGACGTTTCTCAATCGTTGATTTTTCACTATTCGATTTTAAGATGAAGCCTAATTTAGTTTTCAGAATGACATCTCTGGAGTTTGGGAATTTGGTGTTCCATATTTTTGCCATTTGAATTCTGTCCACGTCGGTATTTTGGGTGTTTATGTAGAATAAGTTTTTATATTCCATATTTCTTATTTCATTCATTTTAGCTGAATAATTTTTGTTGAAATTTTTTGTTGAGTTATTTTGTTGTCTTGAATTCCTGCTTATCTGTTGTTGGCCATTATCTGCTATGATGTCAGATGTTGATTGTTTTTCTGTTGTCTTATCTACATCCATTTTTTGAGGTTCATTTTGTTTTCTAATTAATTGTGGCTCTTTGAATAAAATTTCTGGGGATTTACTTTCATTTTTCTTTTTTAAGGTAGTGGTATTTCTGGCTCCTTTTTTTTTACGTTTTTTGGTGGTGGTGTTGGTGAAATTGTTTTCCTCCTGTTCCGAGATGTACGATGAGGAGCCGCTGATCTGGGACATTTCTGCCCTGTAGAAGGACTCGAAATCTGCGGCGTTGATATTTGGCTGGGTAGAAATTTTGTTCAGAAATTATTCGTTTCGGAAATAATTTGATCGTTATCGACTTTCGGCGTGAAATTGTTCGGAGAATGCACATGTGTTCACCATGAATGATCAACTCGGACTGAGGTAAAACTATTTTTTGATTTCAATATGATCTTTAAAGTATATATCAGAAGTATTTTGCATACACTTTGTAATGAGATCGTTTTTCTTCTTATTAAACAGATAATACTTCAGAAATGTTGATAATTGGGACATTTACCTTAGTAGTTTATTCTTCAAGGTTTTGAGTGTTGTATCTTGTTCAGTTTCTTGAACAATTTTCTTATAAGTTATTGTAGGTGATTCTGTAATTATTGAAATTGTCAATTGGTTTACTTGATAAGAGTCCTCTATAAAGTTTATCAATTTTGTATCCAACAGGACAGGGTTTCTTGAGAAATAGTCAACATTAGCATGTTCTTTGGAAGTTCTATGTTGTATTTGTTAATCAAATCCACTAATAAATTCAGCATACCTGATGAGTCGGTGTGCAGACATTATCGGTAAAGCCTTATTTGGATGAAAGATTCTCTCAAGTGGTTTGTTGTCAATTATCAGGGTAAATTTTCTCCCATAAAGATAATGATAGAATCGCTTGAATGCCCAATATACAGCTGTAGCTTCTCTATCTAATTGACTGTATGAGGATTCGCTTCTTGTCAGTGACCTGGAGGCATAGTAGATTGGCCTCTCTTCTCCATCGATGATATGAGATAACCCAGCAGCAAGTCCATGTGGACTAGCATCGGTAGCCAATATAAGTGGAAGGTCTGGATTGTAAGATACTAAGACTTTGTCACTGGAAATTTCATTTTTAATAATTTGAAAAGATCGTTGGCAGGCAGATGTCCATTTAAACTTTGTATCTTTCCTCAGAAGTTGATTTATTGGAAAAAGAATTGAAGATGCCTTTGGAATAAATCGAGAATAATAAAGTGCTAAGCCAATGAATGATCTAGCTTCATCTATATTTTTTGGTGGAAGTGCTTTCAATATAGCGTCCACTTTCTCAGGGCATTTTTCAAGTCCTTGAGCACTTATTTTATGTCCAAGATATTTAATTGAAGTAGCAAAGAATTCACATTTATCTTTATTAATGTGTAAGTTATGAGCTCGTAAACGATCAAGACATTGAATAAGTCTTCGATAACATGCTTCTAATGTATTACCTGTTATTAGTTTATCATCAAAGTAGGCAACTGTTCCATCCAGATCATGTAGTATTTGATCGATAGCCTTATGGAAGAGATTTGGAGCTGTCTTTATTCCCATAAATAGTCTTTTCACAAGATAGGTACCCCACGGTGTAGAAATTGTAGCTATCTTCTGACTATCACTATCGAGTGCTAAATGTAGATAAGCCTTATGTAAATCTAAAACACAAAAATATTTTCCATTTCTCTGTTTACTAAATATGTCTTCTATTCGAGGAATTGGGTATCTCGAATCATGTAATTGTGAATTTACTGTGACTTTGTAATCAGCACATATTCTAATTGATTTATTGGGTTTCGGTACGATAACCAAAGGTGTTCCCCACTCTGAATGTTCGGTTTTTTCTAAAATACCTTGACAGATAAGTGAGTCTATTTCTTCTTTTGTTTTCTTGTAAAGAGCATATGGTACTGGTCGAGGTTTGAAATATACAGGTTTAGCTTCTTCTTTCAGACGCAAATTACATTCAACATTGGGAATCATTCCCACAATCGGTTCAAAAATATCGTTATACTTCCTGAATATATCAGCGTTCAATGATTCAATGTTGTACGTACCAACAGCCTCGTTATCTTCTTGTATTTTCGTCGAACTCTGTAGATTGATGCCCAGTTTATGTATCCATTCTCGGCCTAGTATTGGTGGTGATTCTCTTTCGACAACATATAAATTTCCATACGTTTGAATGTAATTGTAGTTAATGGGCACTCTAACCACTCCCAATGGTTTGAATATCTCTTGTGTATATGTTCGGAACTGGATAGTTGTTTGTCTCATTTTTGCTCCAAGATTCAATCTATCAAAATCAGATTTTGAAATAATAGTCATTTGACTTCCTGTATCTATCTCAAAAGCTTGCTTCTTTTAACAATTTTTCTCTGCGATAACAAATGGTTTATTTATACTGGATGTAACCTGATTTATTTCATAGATCTCGTCATAGATAGTTTCATCATCTTCTTCTTCTATGAATTTAACTGCCCTATTCTTCGCTGCTCTCGAGGATATGCAAACTCTTTCAATGTGACCTTTCTTTCCACAGCCGTTGCATTTTAATTTGTGTTTCGAACGACATTATGCTGCACGATGGTTTCCTTTTCCACAGCATAGACACAAGTCTTTAAGTCCAAGGTCTTCTACAATTTTGTTCGGTTTATAGTTTCTGTTTGATTTTTGATCCTTTTTCCCTCGTGTCTTCAATTGAAATGTTCGCTTTTCTTTCACCTGATGTATATCGGAGACAGTTGTGTTGTAAATTTTATTCTGTCTTTTTGCTGCTTCTATGGCAAGAGCAATTTCTACTACTCTCTCAAAATTTATATTATCTCCTTGTTGTAATATTTGTTCGCGGATTTCAACATCCTGTAATCCTCTAATGAACTGTGCCTGCAATATTGAAGGAATAGGCTTTTTACATTGTTCATCTTGACAAATCCAATCGGATGTTCTTGATAAGTCTTTTAAGGCTGCAATGTACTGTGATACAGATTCATCTGGTTTCTGGGTTCTTGAAAGGAACTTATGTCTTTCTGTATGAACATTTGAACGTGGACATAAGTGTTTTTCCAACAAGGTTATTAGCTTGTCATATGGTTGAGATGATGGTAGGTCAGGAGCGGTTAAACTTGACAGTAGTTGATAATATTTTACACCAAGCGCATTGATGAGCACCCTTGCTTTGCACAATTTTGTTTCCGGTGCATTGCCATGTAAATTTTTTAGCTCAAAAAATTTTTCTAATCGTTCTTTGTAGAACTTGAATGACTCTTTTTCCTCGTCGAAAGATTCGAAATGAACTGCTGCTCCGGGGGTGTTTCACTGGTATTTGCTGATATCAACTGCTCCAAAGCTTGGCCTTGCGTTTTTAAGGCTAGTAATATCGCCTGTGTTTGAATTTGAAGGTTTTCCATGTCGGTCATTATATATTTTTCTCGTCGCCACTTTTGTTATGTATTTAATTTTTGCTTCGAGTTTATATAACACCTATTTGATTTTAAGAGTTTTATTAAAAGACTTATTACAACGTGTTTCAACTAACCTCTCTATATAATTAACCTTTTTTCCATGCCTAGCATAGAATTAAGTAAAATAATATTCTATGACATTTCAGAGTTATAACAGTTAATGAAGTTATTCATAAGTTTTTTGTGTATGAATTGCATTATTTTTTTTTGTTTTGGTTGCATTTTGGGAAATAGATATTTATGTTAGTTAATTTCGATGTTTCCAATTATCCCTAAAAACAATAATTCACACTTTCTCCCCTAAGAACACCTAGACAAATTCATGAAATGGACCTGACAAATATATTATACTTATTATAATTGAATGAAATTAACGAAAAAATGTAATAAAAAACAGAAAAATCAATTTCAACATTGTCAGTTTTCTTTCAAATTGTAGGGCTATGATTAAAGATTCGAAATAATGTAACAACAAAACAAAAATATAGGGTGTCCGGGGAATAACTGTACATACTCATACCAGAGATAGAGTTAGCCTAGGTGATTACTGATTGACTATAAAAAATTAATTTCTGGATTTCCCTAGAAAGCTACAGGGTGATCTTCCAACTTCATGGAAATACTTAGACCATCATAAAATCCAAACTTATGGACGAATATTATTGAAACTTGGGAGGTTATTGGCACATGTTAAGATCGAGTTAGAAAAATATCAATTATTTCATCATTCCAGGGCCGGACTCATTAATCTCCATTTAAACTGTTCAGGGTAAAACGAACACTGTGTATTTCGAATTACAAATAATTGATTCGCTTTTCAGAAAGAAGCTGAATTATGCTTCAACTTGTGGTATCGCTTAAAGTTGTCACATCAACAATTATTTTTTTACAAATTTTTGAATTATATGAAGTTCGAAAAATTCCATTTTTCACCATGAAGAGGACTGAAAATCTCATGTTGGAATATAAAATGGAAAGTCTTAGAATTTTCAAAAACATTCAGAGCTTTAATAAGCATATTCCATAACGAAACATTAACAAATGAAAGAAACTAAAATACAGTGAAGAGTACCTAATAAAAATGAAAATATGAACGAATGAATTAATGAGTTAACGTTATTTCAGAAGTGGTTCGAAATGAAAACCATTCGCTTGTATACATGTCTCTTACCGAATGTTCAAATTGAATACAGCCTTGTGAATGTGATATCACCATTATTTCTTAAAATATCGCAACAGTTGATAATGCTGTTCATCAGCTGTTCTCTTGACTGGATTTCTTCAGAATATACCATATCCTTCAATTTTCCCCAAGACAAATAATCTAGCTGGTTGAAATCTGGAGATTGAGGAAGCCATTGAATAAGTCCTCCTCGACCTATCCACCTATTTGGATAGGTATTGTTGACTTAACTTCTCACTGCCGAGCCAAAATGAGGTCCAGCTCCATCATGCTGGAAATAAATTCCTCTTATATTTATTCCTTGTAGCATGCCTGGTAAAATAATAATAATGACTGTTTTTTATTTGCCACCGACCGCAGTCGTTCAGCCTCTGGAAAAATATTTTGTAAGAAATCTAGATAAATCGCACTTGTAAGGCGACCGTCAAAAGAATGAGGCCCTATCAAATGTTTGTTTATCAAAGCACACCAAACATTTACTGAAAATTTTTGTTGTGAATTTCTCAGTCTTATACTGTGTAGATTATTTTCGACCCAGATGTGCGAGTTATGAATATTGAACACACCATCTCTAGTGAATTGAGCCTCATAACTGAATATTGTTCTGTACAAAGTGACTCTGTGATCTGCCATCCAATGTGCAAAATTTAGTCGTCCTCACCTTGTAACCTCAACCTATTGATTTTGACAAGAGATATAAGGACCACGGTGCGAACGGCAGCCTTAGGCCGGTGAGCAGATAGGTCGTAGGGTCATAAAACTTTGATGGAATAGAGCAAATACTGAATCTTTAATAAATGGGCGCCACTTGTTTTTTTTTTGTTTTGTAAGTATGATAAAAGTTCGAAAACAAGAACAAACAATTATTTATGAGATGAAATGATGTTCAAATTTATCAAATAATAGGTATAAAAATAAATTTAACATTAACTTTCATACAGAGTATATTCGACGTAAAGGGTTAGTATGAATCTGTACATACGAATATCGCTCGAAAAGATGATAGAAATGTTCTCCAATTAATTAACCATCGGTACACTCAAACTGTAAGTACACCAAACTATTGCGGTTTATGTGATAGTACACTTTCTCAAAAATGAAAAATAATACTGGCCTTAATATCTGGTGAAGTATTTCTTGGTAAAAAATTTTGTAAGCTTTTGGTGGTAGAAACTCCGATGTCCTGGGGTGAACAACAGAAATTCGTGCGTTGAAAGGAAAATGTCCTCTAATCCCTTACAGCGTATCTAACAAAGCCTCTGGCGGAAATTCCAGAATATTCAGACACCATTTTGTAGAATTACCGAAATTACAAAGTCTCGAAATAATTTATCAAGATATCTCATATTACTCACCCCGAACTCGAGAGAAAACGAAAATTGTCCAATTCAAAACGATACGTCCAATTTCACAAAATTCACATATATCCCTTTTCAGGTAAAAATCGAAATTGTTGAAGATCTTCGTATCAAATTATTTCTTTTCAAGAAATTACGGTTGAATTTCAGAGGACTCACGCCATCTGTTTACTTTCACATGGATGTTTAATGATATTTCTTTTAAGTAATTTAAATTTCTGCATTGAACTATGAATCGTCTTGTTGTTTTCCCGAAAGATGGATGCTTATGTTGAACAAAAGAATGTAAAAAGGAAAATTGTGAAACCAAAACCAGTCAAAAGTAGCCGCATAAATGATGAATCGGAAGAAATGGAAACTTGTCATGTTACAACCTTCTGTAACTTTTTCAAGAAAATTTATTATTTATTTTCGCCCTCCACAAGATAACTAAGTCCTGTTCAGGTAAATAAATTCAATTTTTCGAATTTTATCCAAATTCAAAAATTCATAAAAAAAATAATTGTTGATGTGACAACTTTGAGCAATATCACAAATTGAAGTATGATTCAGCTTCTTTCTGAAAAGCAAATCAATAATTTTTAATTCGTAATACAAAGTGTTTGTTCCAACCTGAATACTTTAAATGGAGATTAATGAGTCCGGCCCTGGAATAATGAAATAATTGATATTTTTCTGACTCGCCTTAGCATGTTCAAATAACCTCCCAATTTTCAATAATATCCGTCAATAAGTGTGGATTTTATGATGGTCTAAGTATTTCCATGAAGGTGGAAAATCACCCTGTACTTTCCAGGGAAATCCAGAAATTAATTTTTTTTTAGTCAGTAATCATCTAGTCCGAATCTATCCCTGGTAAGAGTATGTGCAGTTATTCCTCGGACACCCTGTATATGATAAAGATAAGAAATACCAGGAACAAGAATTAAAAATTAAAGAAACAACAGAATAAATAAAAAATTCGAATTCGTGGTAAATCACCATTCGAACACTAGAGGTTTACAGGATTACTCACTTCAGATGAGAATAATTAATTAGTAATTTGTTGATTTTATTCGTCTTCCCTCACCTCTTACTGTGGAGTCTTGTTTATCTTCATGTTGTAACCATTACAACAATTTTAAAAAAAGTTTTTGCCCTACTTGTAGCTTTAAGAAATTTGGCCATGTGTATTGATAACTCCTCTGTACTAGTACACCTTCGGCACTTCCACATATTCAAGTGAAAATTGTTATAAAAAAAATATAATTAGTAAATTCTAATAATTTTGTTTAGGATGAGGTAGATAATATTTTTGACTCAATGCATGCTTGGATTATATCAATGTTGAAAGATTTTGTTTGGATGATATACTCACAGTTCGAAAACAAGAAGGAAAAGAAAGATCTACATGATCCTACAATGCGACAACGGATGATAAGTGTAAACTTTATTCTGAGAATAAAGGGCGAAGGGCGAGTTGATCAAATGTATTGGATGTCGAGTCTGAAAAGACTATTTTATCCATGGAGGTGAAGAAAGGGGAGGTAGCATGTCCTGTGTTTTCCTTGCTAAAAAAGTGTCACCGAAAATCCGCCATGGTACTAAGCCAAACTTGTGGCGGGCATTTGGGATATTTCAATTTTCGCAATTCGAAATTTGTTGGGTTCGCTTTTGATGAATGTTCGAAACAAATCAAATATCAAAATGTCATGAAATACTGCTTTTAATGAATTGGTGAGCTGAATTACGTACGGAATGAAAAATTCGTTCTTATAATAATTATATATTCTAGTTTTTTCAATTTATATACGTGCGAATTCAGATAATATACAATAGAATAGAATATAGTTTATTTCCAAAAATCACTGATATAAATATCACAGAAAAGGAAACATGTCAAATCACAGAAGGTACATTATGGCATTTATATTACAATCTAGTAAGTGAACGGCATGCAGTTTCAAATTCCTCAATAGAGTATGGCTCAATATTCATAATCAATCTGAAAATTTCTTTCTTGAAACACTTAGAGTCAAGTTGCGCCTGTACATATCTTGGTAACATATCAAAAAATTTTATAGCTCTATAAGTACAACTTTTTTCGAGCATACTCAGCTTGTGAATTGGAAAAAATAAGGGTGCATACATACAAGAATATATATATAATTAGAAATAAAATATAATATACAGCAATAATATATACAATATAATATAATGTGTGCAAAAATAAATAATATAAAATAAAATATAGTCCAATTTATTGAAGATCTCATAAACTATGAAATAATATGGAATGTGTTAGTGATTGTCTGTTCTTTTTGAAGTGCATCAAATCGCTGTTTTTTTTTTGCAGCATAACGCAATCTGACATCAAAATATTTGATTAAAATGACTTTAATTAGGTTTACAAAATGATAAGAACCAAATTCTTGGTTCAGAATGTGCTGCTTCAATGAATCGAAAATCGTTCCAATGCACCTCGACACAATTTCATTAAAACCTTTCTGGACCCCAAATTTGGTTATTTTGCCACAAGAAACCACCTCTGGACACAAATTTTGCTCTGAAATGTTTTTCAGCCAATGAATGAATGAGACCATCCTTATTCTTCAGGCATACCAAGTTATTAGTCGTGGGATTATTATTTTCTAATGTGGCTATGCACTCCTCACATATCATTTTTTTCTTGAGATGATGTACAACAAAACCTGAAATGTAATATATGATGTCATTTGTTATTTCAGACAAATTCGAATTCTCGGACACAGAAAAGAAATTATGATCAAACAGAGGATCAGGTTCATGCTCATTCGAGCGAAACCCCATTCTATCTGCTGTCAAATTTTTGTTCATCATTGGATTTGAACTTGGAGCTGAGGATGAGGTAGCATGCAATATACTGACTCTTTCCAGGGGGATACAGTTGCCAGTTTTTAGGTCTGAGAGCTCTGTAGCCACAATAATTTTTTTCACAGCACTTATAAACTGGGTAGCTGTAGGATTATTATTTCATCCCCCCTTCGACCGTATCTTAGAAAACAATAATTCCAAGTGATCTAGGCTGATTTTGTACAAAGGAATGAATATTAAGTCCTGCTTTTTCAATAAATGATCCTCATACATTGCAATTGAACTTAATATGCCCACAAGAAATCCGACGAATCCAACCTTCCTGTTGCTTCTGCAAAGCTGAATTCCATCGACATTTTCCACATTTGAAATGTATGAAGACATTTCATTGAAAAACTCCTTACTTCTTTCAAAGTTACTAACATGCAGAGCTTGTTTTGCGCCAAAGGCCCTCTTTGATTTTGAATTCAGAATATCAAATAATTTGTTGAAATTATCAATGAAGTGGCATGTTGCTTCAGTACCTGCAAATGAGACCATTCCTTTTAGGCGACAAAATTCAATAGCCTTTGCAACTGATTCACTGAGGGTTTAAGCTGCTAACTTCACTTTAATTTTTTGGTCTTTCTCATTTACATTACCTCTGGTTAGTTTATTAGCTAACCGCCAGCCCTCAGCATCTTGCATTTCATATAGGTTGGAAACGAACCTCCATGACACCACACCATTCTCACTATGCAGATCCCTTTCACCCAAGGTGTTGCGAACTATCTTCAACATATGACACGGATCTAGGAATACATGCACCTTTTCACCAGTCTCTGGATGTATGAAATTGGTTTTCAGATAATCTAGATTGAACAAGCATCCTAGCTTCGTAGCGATACTCGAGTTAGCTGCAGCACCATCAAAGGTGAGAGAGCACACAGTGACGCTAATTGCTTACCTATTACTCCCGCAACAAAAAAATAGGCAGCACGGTATTTCCCGCCACCATCGATGCAGTTCGAAAGAAATACTAACGCCTCTTTTGCATATGGGATGCTGTCATCGTTTAAACACCAAAATTGATGTATCCCACATGCTTTGTTCCGTCCCATTTAACATCCTGTTTAATGGGCATGCTCTCTACTATCAGAGATATCAAAAAGGGACATTTATTTACATTGCAGTAAGCTTCGAAACCATTAAATGCTTCACTGCAGAATCCAGGCTGTTCGTACCACCTGGCCAGTGTCTTTGCATTGCTGCCGCACATACTCATAGGCTCGTGAGGAAATATAATGTAATGCCAATGCAAAAGATCTCAACTTTTTCGTTATATTTCTTCGGCATTTCTTCCCCTTTGCCTTTTTTATTTAACGTGTAGCATTTGACATGATTCCTCGGCAAAGTTTAATTTATCTTTCAAAAGTTTCAATAGTTTTGAGATTCACAATTTGTTTTCGCGCTCTATACTAACTTTGGCAAATTCTAGCCGTCCACCTGTTTCTTCTCACTAACATCCTATTGCAGGAATCAATTATCCTAACCTTCTCAGCTAAGAGGTCCAACAATTCTGGAAGGATATTCTCTGTAGCTTCTGTTGGTGTTTCATGCACTTCCAGAGACGTTTCTTCTGCTGCTATTTGTGCAATATCGAGAGAGCATTCTATGAACAGGAGAGTTAACAGCGCTATTGGTGTTTCTTATCGGTAATTGAAAAGTATCAAGTCGTCTTATCGTTCTTATTGGGGCAAAAAAATCTAATCTTGAAGTGATGAACACACACGTTTCAGATCGTTATTAATCATGTTCTGAAGAGAGGTTACCTCACAAATGCTTCTACGATCCTCAAGTTTGATCATACTGAAATATTTCAATCTCTAAGTGTAATTGTCGGAATCTCCCCGATTGTAAGGATATTCAAAAATATTTCTATTCCTTGTGTATGTTATCACATGACACTTTGTCAGGTTCAAGTAGAGACCACCCCTCTCACAAAATTCATGAAATTGTGCAAATCATTTTGCAATAATAGGCAGTCTTGTTCACTTCTAATTGAAGAAAATATTTTGAGGTCATCAGCGAAGAGTCAGATTTTACATGTTTTAAAGCAGGTAATTATATTGTTAATATAAATGATGAAGAGTAGGGGACCTAGATGAGAACCCTCAGGAACACCAGAAGTTGACATGAAGAACCTTGTTTAAAACCCTCAACTGAAACGCATTGTGATGCGCACACCCCGACCTCAAGCAATCTGGAAATCATTTTCTTAGTATCAGTCTTGTCGAAGGCTTTGTTGAAGTCAGTATACACACAATCTACTCGAATACCATTATCAAGGTTGTCCTGAAGATATCCAACAAAATATTATATCAAATTTGTTTCTATGGGACGTCCTTTGACAAAACCATGCTGTTCAGGAATTATCTGGGTCCTCACTACCTTCCATCGGTTAGGAAAAACTCATCTATTCAGCGATTTGTTAAAGATTATTGTTAAGGGACTCGACAATGGTGCGCTGCATGCTCTAATGAAGGAACCAGGAATAAAATCAGGTCCTAGACCCTTGTGAACATTTATTTTCCTCAGTGCAGCCTCCACAATATCTCTTTCCAAAACTATTTTATTCAAGCTAAATGCACTGAAGTTTTTGGCATTTCATCATCATAGTTCATATCCGTGTTTGGTTACTCATATACATTCTCGAAAAACTCTTCGAAAAGATTACCAATCTCACGTTCCCCCGCAGCACTTTTATCATTAAATGACATGAAATTAGGACAGTCGGAAAACTTATCTTTAGAAGAGACAAACTGAAAAAATTTCTTTGGATTATTTGACAAATCACACTCGATTAATTTTTTATAATTAATTAATTCAGTTTTTATTGAATACCTGCATCTAGTGCGTAGAGTCTCATATTCAAGTTCATCAGACAGATCATGAAATTTCTTCCATTTTTTATGAAATTTTCTTTTTCGTTTCATCAAGTCAATAGTTTCATATAAGAAGTACGGGGGAAATCTTCAATTTTTTGTTACCTTCGGCACACAAAGCTCAGTCACATCATAAAGAATTTCATAAAAAATATCCACCCCATTATTTACATCCTCGTTACACAACAAATTTGACCAAGGAATATCATCGAGAGAATGCACGAATGCACTATAAGATCATAGTCTGCTTTTTTGTTATTATGAATATAAGGAGCGCGGGCATTCTTCAAGCATGTGAAACTCTTAATCTCAAATGAAAATTCAATGGAAGGATGAAATTTATCTGCAGGAATCAGTGGAACATCACATTCCTTAACATTACCAACTAAATGATTGTTACATAAAATCAAATCAAGAATTTTCTCATTAGAATTCGATACTGTATTGAATTATTATTATTATTATTATTCATATAAGAGTAGGGGCAAATAACCCATAAATTCAATACAAAAAAAAGTAACAAAATGCTCAATGTTCCAAAGAAAAAAATCAACAAAGAATAAAAATATGTGAAAACAATGAAAGTGGATCCCAACAGGCACACAGAAGCACAATCACCAAACTAATGTTTAGTTTTGATCACGGATACACATGAACCGATGAAGTCTGTTTTTGAAAGCGTTGACCGTACTCGCACTAACCACACTCTGTGGTAGCCTATTTCAGCTATCAAAAACTCTGTTGGACAGGAAGCTTTGACGCTGTGAGGTTCTAGAATTCTCCTTCCCGAGTTTATAGTGATGACCACGCAGTTGTGTGGTAGATCTTCTGTAAAGGTGATCTAATCCCACTCCAAAAATTCATGCAGAGCCCGGTAAGTGACAATAAGGTCGCTCCTGTCGCGGCGATCCTTAAAAGATCTTCAACCGAGTTGGATAGTCTGGTCTTATGAGCCCAAATGGAAGCCTAGTATTCCAACGTTGCACAGACTCCAGCAGATGCTGGTCACCCATAAGGAACGGACACCAAATGGTCCCGCGTATTCCATCAGAGGGCGCACGTAACTGGAGTATAGTAGCTTACATGTCGACAAGCTGCAACCAATGAAAGATCTCTGGATCATATAAGTCAACTGCCTGGCTCTAGCTGTCAGTTGAGACAGTTCCAGAAATGAAAAACTGTCAATTAGATCCTCAATCGGGGTAGTAACATTAATAGCTTCGAGTGCACTACAAAAATGACTGTTCACCCAAGAAACATCAGGCAGATTGAAATCGCCTACTATACGTACAGTGTGATTGAACAGTTTTTGCTTAATTTGAGACAGTTGATTAATTGTTTAAGTTCAGGTGGAAGCGCATTTTTGTCCGCAGTCCCCTTGCATTCCAATTGTGTGGATTCTTGAATTGGATTTCTTTTATCATTTGGCGAACTTCGTCTTCCAATTCAACTGCAGGTCTCAGGCCTGAAAGAGATCTTTCAACCAAACTTAGTTCTTTCCTGTATTTTATCCAATCCATTTTTTGTGAGTTCGTTGGATGGAGATTTCCTGCCAATTCTCGAGTTTCAAAATGACCGGGTTATGGTCTGAACTCAAGGTTGACTGTGTTGAAGTTGCTGTTTTTTGTGTTGAATGCAACTTTTGATAATAATTGCTACGCCGCCGCTTCTACTGGCGATTTTATCACTCCTGTATCTTTGGAAATTTGGTATAGCCCAGGTCGTTTACTAAAACGACGTCTATTCGATTTTCCGAGATGTAGTCCTACAGTTCCAGAATTTTTTTTTTATGGAATTTGCGTTCCATGAGAGAATCTTGATTGAAGAGGGCTTCATTTTTTTTTATGGAATTTGCGTTCCATGAGAGAATCTTGATTGAAGGGGGCTTCACTCTGTTAGACATTTAGACAAGCCGCTATTCTTGATAATAGAAGTGTTACCTGGGATAACATTTCTGTTAGCTCTGGGTTTTTTTGGTTCACAGTTTCGTTGTTGCTGGTAACAGCATTATACGATGAGCCTTTTTTGCGTTCGCTCTTTTTGAAAGTTGTAACTCTGTTTTGCGGTTTCTTCGGAATATTGCCTGTATATTAGGTACATCCTCGGTAGTTTGCTTTTTTACAGCTGGCGCAAGTTGCCGGAGTTTCTCTTATTTTCTAACATTCGTATGTCCTGTGTTCTCCTGCACATTTCGTCATACTGTGGAAGGTTCCTTGTGACTGTCCATATGACATCTGTGGCATTGTTGGTAGCTCTGGGATGCTTTTTGTGTTTCCACCCTGACTTTGAAATGTCCAAGGAATTGTTAATTGTAAATTTCTTTTCTGATTTCGGTTCTTGGTAGTTTTACCACTCTTAGGAGTTTGTCAGCCGGTAGCGTATATGTGTCGTAGTCTTGTACGTATTCGTCAAGACCTTTTGTTAGTTTCCTGTGATCGTATTCACTTTCGGTGTGAATGTGCAGACATTCTGGTTTTTCTATTGCTTATTTTATTGAAATGGGGCCTTTTCTGAATCAATTTTCTTTCTACCCCCAGAGTGCAGTGTTTTCTCATTATTCTGTAATAACAAATAACAATGAGTTCGATTCTAGAATGAATTGCTTTCACTTACTGAATTTTGAGGTTTGTATATAAACGGCAAAAAATTATGATCAAGTAAGTGGTACACAGTATTTGAAAAAAAATGTTCATCCATTAGTCCATTCACAAGTTGTGAAACAATTTAAAAACGAGTCAATTATTTTTTCTGGAAGGGTAAATAAGATTATTACATGGATAAGGAATGAACAAAAATAGAAAAATTACCCTTCCAGGAAACCATCAAAAATGCTCGAGAATAAGGTCATCATAGCAATTAACAATTGTGTGTAAATAGAAACAAACATAAACAGTTACATCAAAGCTTTCCTCAAAGACGTGATTGAAGGGATCATAAACAAGTAAAATAATGTCAAATATTATAATCTCGAGAAACCTAAGTTGTTTTTAAAGACAAAACAAATCGTGGGTCTACGGAATACTTGAGGAAAGCCTCTCAACTCTGAAAACAGTTCTTATTGTTAAATGCAAGTTGGATATTAGAACTCACAACATTCATTAAATTATCAGGACTTATTGTATGAAATAAAGAACAATATCTGAATACAATTAACACTAACTTGTGGAAATAACCGACTCGATTTAGATAATTGGATTCCACGGTTACAGGTTCTACTGTTTCTGGGTAAAAATTTATTTTTCTTCTCTTGGCGAAAGTTACCAATGTGTTCTCTTGAATTTCTGAAGATTCACAAAAGATTTTCTGTAATTCTGAACCTGGGGAGAACTCTTTAGATCGAATCGAGGTCTGATTATATTAAGTTGCAGAAGGTGTTGTGACTGTTATTGTAGAAAAATTACCTAGATGTGTATGGTTAGTCTGCAATAGAAACAAAACATATTTCACACCTAATTTTCACCAGATTAATGAATTTATACAGAGTTTATATAAATAAATAAGGTTTTTATTTTTTTTTAAATAACACACAACTGACCCACGAACGTGGCGAGATTTAGCCAAGGCTACTCTTACACCTGGTTAGGTGTAACTACTATTGTTATCATGTTCAGTGGTTACTGAACATGATAACAATAGTAGAATATTCAAAGGAAAAATCAGCATGAAAATATAAAATTTAATAATTAATTAAAGCGTCGCATATATGATGAGAGACAAAGCCCCACCATGCAACGTGATAGTTGTAAGCATTGATGTCATATGTAAAAACGAAGGTGTCAGGTCACAACAAATTCTTAGAAGTAATCGATTATCGGGGGAGAATACCGATCGAACATGGCAGAAGAAAACAAAAATAAATAATAAACTTGAGCAAGGCTCAGGGTGAGATACCAAGTATTTCATTTTGAAATTTACGTTTAAATTGATTGCAGGAAACACATGATCTGAATAAAGAAGAAGAATTAAACATTTTTACAGCGTCATACGTGAAACCTCTTTCAAAAATTGATAGGGAGAACTTAGGCATATTAAGCAACGATCTATGTCTAGTATTAACCATGTGAAGCTCACCTCGAGGAACAAGATTCTGACAAACAATTGATTTTGGAAAGGAGTTGTACGATTTGAATAAAAAGCATCCGAAATTGAGTTTTCGCCTGTTTTCCATGTTCATCCAATTCAACTCTTTGATTTTATGGGAAATATGGTCATATTTGCGTAGTCCAAATATGAATCGACAGCAATAATTTTGAACCAATTGAATTCGCTTCTTAGTAGCAGAGTCAATAAAAAGGACATATATGAAATCGCAATAGTTGAACAAAGATAAAACTAGGCTAGTTTTTTTAGCTTCCTAGTTAAAAATTTCCGGGAACAGTATAATATACGCAGAGAGTAGTAGGCTTTTTTAAAAATCTAATTTAAGTGCTCTTCAAACATAAGTTTATTATCGATTGTAATTCCTCGAAGATTGAACTAAAGGAATATTGATGTTGTCAATTCATTACAGAAACCAATTTACCATTAGAGAAAAATAAGACTTTAGATTTGTTAGAATTTATGAGCAAGTTATGCTGTTTAGATAATAGTGCTATATTTTTTAAAACATCATTGACTTCATCCGAAGCTGCTTGATAACCTTCCAATGCGAAACTGCGATAAATTTGTGTGTCATCTGCATAGGCTTTAACCTGGCAATACTTGGCACATTTCAGAATGTCTGATGTATAAATTAAAAATAAAAGTGGACCCATAATAGTTCCTTGTGGAACTCCTGCCGAAATGGGTAGAGAAGAGGATAAACAATTACCATATTTTACGCACTGTGAACGATTCGATAAAAATGTAGTGATCAAACCAACTGCAGAATTCTAAAGACCATAATAACCAAGCTTTGAGGAAAGCAAACGATGGTTTATACGATCGAAGGCCCTGGAATAGTCTAATATGACTAACAGTAAAGCGGAACGATTATCCAAGGCACTAACGATGTCATCAGTAACACAAGACAAAGCTGAAGCAGTACTGAGATTTTTTCGAAAACCGGTTTGGCTATCAGGAATAATTTCATTACGAATAACATATTCATAAAGCTGCTTGTAAAGGACTTTTCTCTATTTCAGTATCGTAATGGGTTCATTACAGTACTAAAAGTAGTGCTATAATGAAACCCATTACAGCATTGTTTTCAGTTATATTTTTTGTTTTATGGTTGTCAGTACTGACCTCCGATCGAATTAAGTTTCGAATCAAAACAATTCAAATTCCGTGATCTGTCAAATTTCGTATGTCACACCAACTGCCAAGCTACAAAACAAAAGTCACTAATCTGAATTTTCATTTGAATTTCGAGAGGTTTTCACAAAAATTGACTGAAATAGAGAAAATACCGTCTAATACTCGTTGCAGAAGGCAATTCCAACACTCATGCTATCGAAAACTCGTGTTGGAATAGGAGCTCATTCTGCAACTTGTTTTAGAATATACTATTTCCAATATTTTAGAAATGGCAGGAAGAATGCTTATAATTCTTATGTCGGAAAAACTAGAGGGATTACTGATCTTTGGTACAGGGCAACCAATAGCACATTTCCAATTTTCTGAAAAGGAACTATCTTCAATACACACATTGACAATGTGTGTTAGATATTTGTCCATGACCGGTCTAGCTAATTGCAGCATCCTTATGGATATCTCATCTGAACCAATCGCATTTGATTTAATAGAAAAAAGGATGTCATGGACATCATCAATCGTAGCTAGGGAGAAGTCAAATGATAGATTAGTATCATAAGAGTTTCTAGCATAAAATTCTATCTTTTCCAGACAAGGTTGATCATTGGCTTGCATGGTGGACGCGAAATAGGAGTTTATTTTATTCGGTTCACAAATATCAACTGGTAAATTTCCACCATTATAGTGAGTGACGTTCATTTTCTGAAGCGATTTCCAAAGTTCTTTTGGAGCATTGTTTCCAGAAGTTTTGAACAAAATATCTTTCTTGGCTTTTCTGATAGACGCAATATAACGCGCTGATTTATATCTCACCCAGTCTTGGGTTGATTTAGTTTTCTTGAAAATGGCCAAATGATTTTCTCTTATTTTAATTGAATTTTTAATATTTTCGCGGAGCCATGGAGCATAAGGTCTAGTAAGTCGAGCTTCTTGTACAGGAGCGTGAACGTTAAAGCAATCTAAAAGAAATTTATTGAAAATTTCAACTTTTTCATCAACATTTCTAGCAATGATGAGTTTATGCCAGTCTTGCAAACTCAGACTATTCAAAAATGTATCTCTATTAAAATTTTTATAGTTTCTGTATTTCACAAATTTTGAAAAAGATTTTTTTTAGAAATGTCAAGCTCACAGTATACTAGCCTATGATCACTGATACCACCAGCAGAAGCTGTACCAGAATCAATTACCAGATCAGAAGAGCAATTGACAGAGATTGGATCAAGTAATGTTGCACATTTACTTATTATACGTGTAGGTTCTTGTATAAGCTGAATGAAGCTAAAAGCATCGAAACTTCTTTATAAAGGGTTACTTCTATTCAATAAATTGATGTTCAAATCACCGAGACATATTATCAGATCATAATCGGTAGAGAAATAATTAAGAATATTATCCATGTCGATGAAATTTGAAATTTGTGATTTCTTTCTTCTTTCTTTTCCGGTTAGGAGGTCTATATAACGAGCCGACAAGAACTTTTTTTTATTGTGGACAAACTTTACCCATACTTGCTTCAAATTACTACTCAATTGTACATCCGGCAATTCCTCTGAAACTCTAATAGTATCTTTTACGTACAGGGTGATTCATTTATCTTGGTAACCCCAATTTTCTCGAAAACTTCCGAATATTTTTTCATTCTGTGAATGGCGTTTTGAACAAGTCAATGTTGACTTGAGATGCGCATAAAAATCTGCGGAATGAATAAAGACGCCAGGCGTCGCGGCGCTATCAAAAATTTTTTCTCCAGGGACATACCTTTTTTTATCCATTTTTAACCGTTAGCGATCTGCAGCGTGTTTTATGTTGATTCTCTTCCATTTATTTTTTTCTGTATTTTGGTAGTATGCCTTTATTTAGAGACATAGATGTGATTTTGTGATTTGAATTCAAGGAGGCTAGTTTTTCAGTCAATGTGCTCCTTCAAATAAGATGAAATATGTGGCTACAGCAAGATGGGGCTTCATGCCACCACGCTGCCATTGTCAAGAGATATTTAGATTAAGAATTCGAAAAAAATGGATTGAAACCAATGGACCCATCAGATATCGCCAGACCTGACGCTCATGGATTACTTTCTGAGGGGTCCCCTTGAATATATGGTTTCCCAAACCGATTCTTATATCTTGGACTATTTGAAAATGAAGAAAAGAAACGCATGTGCCCAAGTAGACCCTTATATTTTGACCGAAGTAACTTATAATGAAATAGGGGAATGATATAACTTATGTATGTATCATAATGTCCGGTATATAGAACATATGATTCGAAATGTTTCGTTTGTTATCAAATAAAATGTTTATTGATATAAGATATAAATATTTAAAGAATAAAATTATAGAAAAATAGTTACAGAGCCTCCGTCATTTTACGGAACATAATCAAATCTAGGTCATCTAGCCATTATGATCCATACACAAGTTATATCATCTCCGTATTTCATCATAAATCACTTTGGTCAAAATATATGGGTCCATTCATTTTCGAATTCTTAATCTCAATATCTCTTCACAATGGCAGCGTTGTGACATTGAGCCCCATCTTGCTGTATCCACATATTTGATCTTATTTAAAGAGGCAGATTGGTTAGAAAACTTGTCTTCTTGAATTCAAGGCACAAAATCATATCTATGTCTCCAAATCAAGGCATACTACCACAATACAGAAAAAAAACAAATGGAATAGAATCAACATAAAACACGCTGCAGCTCGCTGACGGTAAGAAATGGACAAAAATTGTATTCGAAAAAAAAAGTTCAAAATAAAATTATCTTTCGAATGATATGATAAAAATGGTATGTCCCTGGAGAAAAAATTTTCGATAGCGCCGCGACGCCTGGCGTCTTTATTTATTCCGCAGATTATTATGCGCATCTCAAGTTGACATTGACTTGTTCAAAACGCCATTCACAGAATGAAAAAATATTCGGGCGTTTTTGAGAAAATTGGGGTTACCAAGATAAATGAATCACCCTGTACAAACCGACTCCACCCCCCTGTTGACCCTTGCGGTCTCTTCGTATCAATTGGTACCCTGAAAGGGGTAAGCAATTGAAAGCCGTAGGGGCTGCATCATCATCCAACCATGTTTCAGATAAACCGATCACTTCTGATAAATCAGTAAAAGTTGAAGTTAATGACCTGACATTTAGGTGACATATTTTCATACGATGAAATGAAGTTGTATCAGAGTGACTACCAACTTCAAATGAAAAATAAATTGAAAAAAAACAGTGTGTCCTACCTTCATGCTTGAACGGTAGTCCAGCTGATATTATATGAAAAAAAAATAAATTCAATATTTGAAAACACCCAATTCCGCTTAAGCAAAATGTAACAATTGAGAATTATATGCAGAAAGTTAGAAACTCGAACTAGGTATGTAGCCATAGTAAATATACAAAATGTAATGTTAAAAAAAAGTAAATTTGACTAAACTAGTAACAAGTTTCTTATATGAAAACAAGTGAATTTGAATGGATGACTAAAATAAAATATCTAAAACAAAAAGATGGAATTAAAATAAAATATAAGCCATCTAAAATGAAATGCATATGTTATTTGTGAGTATTATACTGCAATAATTATCAATAACAGTGGCGCAGCCAGAATTTTCGTTCGGGAGGGGCCCGATGCAAATATTCAGGGAGAAAAAACATGGCATTTCAATGATTTATTTGAAATAAATGACTTTTACATAATAAAATTCTCATACTACCTTTCGCCAGCCCTGCTCTTCCAAACTGGATAATAGAAATTTGACGAATATATCTGTCAACATTTCGGGATTGAGTTTATGAGCAATATTCAAATCACTCTGCTGGGTATTTTGGATTAGCTCTCTTCCAATGGTTTGACAATATCTCCTACATCCAAAAAATGATTCATTAATAATTTGATCATGTGAGGTGCATAGGCACATACATGCACTCTTCTGTTATTGACTAGATGCCTGAAAAATTTATTTTCTTCAGAAATATTTAATGATCTTCACAGACCCCTATTGCTACCTAAGTCGCAGTTGATGGCATACACTGGGTAGCCAATAGATTCCAACTTGATTATAATTTTAAACGAAATATATATTTATATAATAAATAGGTACCTATTTCAGAAGTTAGGTTCGTGGTTCTTAGTTATTGCATGCAGTGGCGCAGCCAGAATTTTCGTTCGGGAGGGGCCCGATGCAAATATTCAGGGAGAAAAAACATGGCATTTCAATGATTTATTTGAAATAAATGACTTTCACATAATAAAATTCTCATACTTAAAATAAAAACCGTTATAAGAAGATTTTCAAATGAAATTCTCCGTTTTTTTTTCGCCATTTGGTCCAAAATTTCCTCAACAGTTATATTTATATCTTGATTAGTATAAAGAACCGCTAAACTATTCAGTCTCTCCTCCTCCATGGTGTTACGAAGATAATTCTTCAAATACTTCAAATTTGAAAATGACCTCTCAGCTGATGCGGTTGAAACAGGCAAAGTTAAGAAAATTTGTAAAATCCTCTTTATATTTGGAAATATATTAGCATCACATTCAGAATACCTTTGAAGAAGATCATCTCTCAAATTCTTGTTGGCATTAATTTTATACCACATCTGAAGTTCTGCTTTCAATGATATGTGGCTGCAAAACTCCTCGATAAACACATCTTTATAGAGGCTGTGGAGTTCCAAAAAAGACTTCAACTGGCTATCGAAGTCTTGATCGTTATCAGGAAAAAGGCATTCAAAATTCGTTATAATCTGTTTATGTTTTGAAAACCGATTCTGGAGATTTGTTATGATGCCATCCAAAAACGGAATAAAAATCGTTATTCTATAATACTCTGAAGCAGAATCTGTTTTTATTACCAATCTTTGCGTTTGTCTTGGCGGTAGTCTAGGCAATTTGATTTCAATATTGTATTCCGAAAGAAGATCTTGAGCTTTTTTGAAAATATCCATGAAGTTATCATCTGCCATACCTCTTATTTGCTTAACTTGGTCAGTTACATCATCAGCTAATTTGTATGCTTTACAGAGGTTCATATCTACTGTCTGCAGAACTCTACTGTGTAGGAATATATTTTTTCTGAGCACATTAGTGCTATGACAAATTTAGGGGTTTTGATGCTGGCCAGTAATCCGGATGCTTCAGTGGAGGTTTTTAGATCCGTCCATTGTTCTATTGCCTCCAAAGCGGCCACCAGTGGTTTGTACAGTTCAACGAACACTAAAACTGCGTCGTGTCTAGCCACCTAACGTGTAGGACATAATTTTTTTAGGCTATGCCTATTCGTTCCGGGACATAATGAGTCGATTTGTAGATGCAATGCGTGTTCCCTTTTGGGAGTATTGAAGAACACGTAAGCTCTCTCAATGATTCCTAAACAATTACGGATTTCTGTGACCTCGGACGCCGAAGATAAACATAAATTCAAATTGTGTGAAGCACAGTGTACATATATAGCTGCGGGAAATTTGTCTGAAATTAAAGTCTGAACACCTTTAGAGTTTCCTGACATAGCAGCGGCTCCGTCATATCCCTGTCCACATATATACCGGCAGTTGATCTTCAGTTTTTCTAAAGTTTCCAAAATACTTGCAGCTATAGAAGCCCCAGTAGTAGAAGTAATTTCAACAAATTGTAGAAATTTTTCACAAATTTGATATTTTCCGTTTAAGTATCTTGCACAAAGAGTTAACTGTTCTTTATTCGAAACATCGGTGGTTTCATCAGCTATTAGCTGATGCTTTGGCGTCGTTTATTTCATCTACAATTTTTTGAACGATCAATTCATTGCATATTTGCAATATTTGGTTCTGAATGTCCCAACTTAGATAAGTTGCATTGCTACCACAAGAATTTAAATGATCTATAAGGGCTTTATCTCCGGATTCTGCTCTCAGCTTCAGAATGTTGCTAAAATTACCATCGCTTCTGTTTATAGGAGAGTTCAAATCCAGAGGGCCGTAGTCCTTATGTCCTCTTAACGGTAACCCCATCCTTCCACAAAAAAGTATTGTTTTAATAATCGGCGTTAGTCTCTGTCGATTTCGTTGGATATTCTATTCAGATGATTTATATAATACTTTGTCCACGGAATTACCGCCAGAACTTCTCCTCAAATCATCGGCACGAAGTACAGAGAATTGGTGATACTGTGCCTTTTCATGGTTATCAAATTTTTCTTTTGCTTTTTTCCATCCTCTGAAAGGTTTTTTTGCCAAAGCACCAAGACTCTGACTAGAATTGTGGCCCACGAATGAGGAAGAAAAGAGAAGACAATATTTACAATAGGCCGCATCTTCTATGGCTGAATAAGTTAGCCAATTATATTTTGTGAGCCACATTGCATTGAATCTTCTTCGATGTTCTCCTTGTGTCTCTAAAGGAAACACAAAGTTCTTGGGAGGAATCCAAAATTTTTCTAACAACTGGAGTTTTTCGTAATTATCCCCAATAACTCTGTGTGTAAAGTTTGCGATATCATTAATGTCGCTTATGTGAACGTTCATAATTTCACTTTCTTCTACAGATGCATTTTCTGGAGACGGCAACAAATTAACCGTTGTATTTTCTGACGAGGTTGATGGGACGCATTGTGATGACGACACAGTGTTTTCAATCTCGATAAATCTTGGTTTTTTTTAGAGGAAATTCCGGAGAATATCCGAGCTCCCTTTATTTTTTGAGCGTTTTTGATTCTCCATCCTGAAAATAAAGGATTTTTGTCTAAAGACCATGTGCAATGATTAAAAAAAATCATAATCTATTAATTCCATGAAATGAAATAAAACATTTCAATTAGAACATGCAACAAAACCAAACCATTTCACAGTGAAATTCAAATTCATGTAAATATAGGATTTTCAATATTCATCAGAACAGATGGTTGTCTGTGAGGAATTCCCCCGTTTTATTTCTGGCGTTTTTTGGAACTGGAATAATAAGTACTGAGACTTTTCAGCCACAAATAGTTCAGAGAACATCGATTCAAATAATTGGATAGTGAACAATAAATACTTTAAAATACTAATTGTTGAACTTACCTGGGAATACTTTTATCTAGGTATAGATGATACCACTAAACAACGAAATAGTCAAACAACAAAATAGTCAAATACTGCACCTGTAACTTTACGAATATTAAACTCGGAAATTGACGAATACTGACATCTGACATATGACATAGGGGTTATCGCGATGCGGTGGCGCGTTGGGTGATTCTCAAGTGCTGCCATCTGGTTTAAAGAGGGATTATCATACATATCGGGATTGCCTCTGCGCGAGGAATTGAACTGCTGAATCTTCACTCAACTTATGGGATTTTTTGGGGTTTTTGCTAAGAATACTGTTATTTCTATCTTTCTCTTTCTGGCCCCCCCTGGCTGCGCCCCTGATCAATAACCAAATAACATTCAAAAACGACCATTCAAAAGAATTAATTTCAAAGACAAGATTGACATTGATCCTAGTTTAAATGAAGGAATAAATAAAAATTAGGCATACTTGCTATCGGAAATGCACTTGAGTTTTACTGTTAGGAAGATCTTGTCAAATATTATTATAAATTTTCACACAGAATGTCAATTCACTCAATGAAAATGATAATATTTGTAAAACATTCACATAAACAAATTCACTGACCCCCTGCTGCATATCTCACAATCAGGACGAATTTTCAACAACACAATACATCATTTGGTGATGTAGAGAAGAAAAGGAGATTATGAGCATTTTGAAAACAACCTTTGCTGAAAAACGAAGAAATTGCACCATCTTGTAAACAAAGCGTAATGTAGACACTATTCAACGGTTTGAAGAATAACATCTGATTGGGATGAAAAAGAACAACTTATGACTGTGTTTAGGCAGGAACTCGTATACAACCGTGTTAGAAGTCTTGAAAAATCTCTTATTCACAAAAATATTGTTTCGCATCCAAATGTGAACAAATACGATTACAATTGTACTTTCATTTTTGTTCAACTGACCAGGATCTCTTGGTTTTTCTCCAAGTGAATAACAATCCAAAATGTGCTGTCTAGTTAAGCCTACACTCAAATAGGAGTTGATCCTAGTAATGGCATAGTTGATAAGCTCTTCTTTGTACAATTTGATTATTTTAAAAATCATCTTGTAGTAATCCATGGAAAATTAACTTACGGCTATTTTCACGATTGTCTAATTCTGATATTTTTAGAGAGTTAACCTCAATCTGCTTTTTCATTGTATCGACTCCGTAAATCGGAAAGCTTTTTCAATGTGGACCTTTCAAATTCGTTGAATCTCTCCACTAATCCCGGATCAACCTTATTATTAGAGATATTTTCAGCCAGAAATCGTTTTTTGAATGCTTCAAGATTGGCGTGAAACTCTGATGACAGTTGGTCGACTCGTTCACTAACATTTTTATCATTTTTTGGGCCCATTTTCGCACTTTTGTAATTTAAACAGGTAACCAATACTACTAAATAGCTCTTAAGATGAAGCGTACAAAAAATAGAAATCAAAACACACTTAGAATAGAAAAATATACTGAAGCAGGTAAATCGTGTACAACTCAGTTACACAGCGACATCTATATGATATACATCGTTATTTATCACTGAAAATGAAACTTGTAGGTACGTTATACCCGAATTTTCTGTCTTCACTTTCATCCCAGCTATTTTCATAAATCATTTTTAAATAATGAGAGACCAATAATAGCAGCAATAACACTCATAAATGTTAGATCCCCCCTTATTGATTGATTCGGTTTTGTTGATTTAATTATACACTTTAATTGTCATCAATTCTCTGATACATTTTTGATCTCGTCAAGGAACCTTATACTATCATAGTAATTAATAATAACTCACTTCAGATATTTCCAAATTCAAAACGTATTCTTAGTACTTGTTTTCATACCAGGCAAGGGCCAATTTTCGGAATTTATTGGGATATTGTATTATCATCCAACATTTTGAAAGAATTCTCATCAATTCCTCCATATGAAAAGTGTAGGAGAGGAACCACCCCATTATTTCGATTAATTGGGGTAAAGACGATCGAAGTATGCATTGATGCAAATGCGAATCATAATTATTCGCCCTCTGTTCGTAAGTTTTCGTTATAAACGCAAAGAAATAGCCTATTATTTTAAATAAGCGATTATTTCTATTGTAATTATACGACATTTGTGTATAATTATGTGATAGGTTACTGACGTTAAATGATCAAAGCTAGAAAGATTCGCTTCTTTGTCTTTATTGTACGAGAGTGTCAAATCAATATAATTTCCTTTTGAATTTATAAAATTTTCAGATATGAATAAGATGAACAGAATGACGGTCATATAAACTCTCTTTTTTCAGTGTGCTAAGCTTCCCTTCAGACATTAGGATGTCTGACCAACATATTTCTGGTGACAGTCTGAATCTTTCTAATATATTAGTTATTAGTTATCGGATTTTTTAAATTCGAGTATTTTGTTGAAACTTTCTTCTTTGATTAGGGTATAATTCTTATCGTTTTGTAATCTGGAAAACACCCGTATGTTGGGAAGGCAGCGATATAAAATTATTATTATTATATTATTTGGTTTGTATTCATAACTACTGTCCCTCTATCGGATGACGAAGAAAGTTTTCAGCATTGCTTTGGGGTACGAGTTTTCTGTTAGAAGGTGCAACAATTTTCTTAGGTTGATATGAAACATGGGATCCCATATTCTTTTCATTCTGTTTTTCTGCTTTTGAATGAAATTTACTTTCGTGTTTATGGGCTGGTCTGATAAGAAAAAATAGTAATCAGTAAAACTTGATTGGTACAGAAAGAAAACCTGCTAGGGTAGATTCATTCATCTCTTATCAGACCGGCTCATAAACACAAAAGTAAATTTCATTAAAGAGCACACAAACGAAATAAAAAGAAGATGCAATCCGCTGATTCAACCTAAGAAAATTGTTGGCATACGTTAGTATGGGCCGGATCAAGGAGGTGTAAATGTGTTTTTGGTTAGTGTTTTTTCTATGTGGTTTTTGAGGTTAACACGACAGTTCCAAGCCGAGGTATCTTACTCTATGTTTTTTTTTTCAAGGGGTGCTTATTTATGTTCAGAGGAGTAATTATTTTGGTGTAATTTATTTTCCTACTATTTAGTATAATATGTTCAGTTTTCCTTTCATTGATACGGATTTTCCAGGTTTCGTAGAATTTTGTCAGGTTATACGCGTGGTATTGAATTTTTTTTTTTTTATGTTCTGGTTCCCACGAAAAGGGATATCCTGTAATGTTCAGAGAACATCGTGGGAACCAAGGGAAAGATGGTGGGAGTTGGTGTTCTTCTTAAATTTCTGGCGGTTGTATGCCTCGGGGAACACCTCCCTAGGCAATGAGTTCCAAAGCCTCGCTGTTCGTTGGATGAACGAGTCTTTGAAAAGTGCAGGTCTCCAAGGTGACCACGAAGGGGTGTGAAGACTGAGCTTGATGGGTTAATCTCGAAGAGACTGCCAAAGGAGGAACGATTGTTGACGATATTTCAGAAGAGCATCGCCCATGAAAATATCTATAAAATAGAGACAAATCGCCGACTCTTCTACGGTGTTCCAGACAAGTGAGCGAGTTTGTAAGCGAGGCATCACCGACGAGACGAATTGCCCTTTTTTGGACAGAGTCCAACAGCTTCAGGATATGTTTAGGTGCCGCACTCCAAATATGGGAACAGTATTCCCAGTATGAGCGAATAATGTTGTTTTCGTGTTGGGGGAACCTGGAAGATGTATGCATGTATGCAATGAAGATTCTGGGTCCAAGGACTGATCCTTGGGGTACTCCTGCTTTTATGAATTTGGGTTGTAAAAATGTATCATTCAATTTGACCATGAACTTCCTGTTCGAAAGATACGAGTTGATTAATTTGATTGTTTTGTAGAGTAGTCATTGAACCCATACTCTGTCAAAAGCTTTCTCGATGTCTAGTGAGAGCATACCCGTTGTTTGGTTTTCATTAAAGGATTCGATTGTGTCGGTAATTATTCGAATTTTTCACCAGCGTTTTTACAATTTTCCAATTTTTCGTTCAATGTTTTGAGATTTTGTAGAAACTTGTCTATGTTTATGTTTTCGTTGAGTTTGTTGAATTCGTTTTTTATATCAAACAACATAGTGAAATTTATCTGGTTGTCAATTTACCTGGTTTTAGATTTTCGGGTTCTGCTGGTTTGGTTCTTTTCGCTTCTTGGGTCTTTTTGCGTTCCTCCCATGGGTTTTTTTTCCGGGATTGGGACAGGAATAAACTTTTTGGGGGAGAGTTCTTTCTTTGGTTGTGAAGCATCCTGTTTTGGCGCCTGTCGAAGATGTTAGGCAATCTCCATTATTTGCGGGATGGCGACCCTCGCAGTTGGCACACTTTGCCTCCGTGTCGGTGGTTTTTGTGTAGTTCATTGTTAGGTGTATTCCTGCACATTTCAAACACTTCTCGGGGCTGAAGCAGTTGCTGGTTATGTGTACCCATTTTTGGCACTTCCTGCACTGTATGACACTCTTTGAAGAGTAGTGTCTTTACCACGACACGAGCGTATAGTTGAGTAGTATTGTGTCTTCCTTTATCAGGACCTTTAGTGTGGATTCGTTGTCGGTCACTACAAGGTATATTGATTACCCCTAATCAGTGAAACATAATCCACCAACTCAACGATAAACACTGTGAAGAAGTGATAAGTTGATTTCTAGGTCATCGCTTCACTCTCGATCAACTAGAAATAGGGGTGATCTTTCGATGCCACGTTTCCGTACTTCTCTTTTCAAAAGGAGTTTCACATATCGCACAGCTAGAACTAAACAGAATCAACTCGAAAAAACTCTTTTGTCAGAAATGGCGAAAAAGTGTTCTCTGCGTCCCTTTGCACTGCAGAAAGTCCATGTATGGATTATTTCTCATAATATGCAATTAGGGGAACAATAATGATGTAGGAATCAATTTGATCGTGGTTTAGCGCTGAAAATTAGATTTTTTTTAATATTTCCCTTTTGCTTAACAATTTCAATATATTTGTTGTTGAGTTGAGCCTGTGTTGGTAAATTTAGTTTTGATTTGACTCCTTTTTGATAGCACAACATAAACTTAAAATGTATGAGCATTTTCTGTTACATATTTATAATAATTTCAATCCATAGGGCGATTTTTAACCAACAACAGGAACATTGAGGTAGTACAATGAAATGGGTAAATTGGATGATGAATTAGCAAGAAAGCAAAATAAGTGGTAACCAAAACAGTCAATATTTTTATTGATAATACTATGAAAAATAATACTTATTATGTACCGCTGAAAGTGTGTATATAAAGTAAAAAATAAAATTTATTCATAAATTGTAACAGAATACAAAAATATTAGGAATTTCTGTTCTATGGAAAACAATATAAAAGGTACATAGAAACCACATTTGACTAATCTGAGAAATCTATTTTGATCAGGTACTACTAATGGCACTTTGAGATCATCGTTGTTGAAATCACTAGTATTTGAGTAAGCTTACCCAAAAATAACTTTGGGATGATAAAAATTCAATAGAATTAATTATCAGTATCGCCCAGAACACTTTTATAATACAGATCATAATAGGTTTTTGGAATGACGTTCTTATCTATCAATTCTTTTATGTCTTTTTTGCGTCCGACAATGGAATTTTTTCAGTGTAGGCCTGAATTAAGCCAATTGAAAATAATGATTGATCGATTAGTGACCCGGTTCCTCTTGCGCGAAGAACTCTTTTTCGCACACAAGCTTTTCTATAAGCTCCTTCACTGAATGATGTTTTATAGAAAAATGCTTCAGGTTGTTCTTTTTCGACTCTGAGAACCTTTATGTCATACCACTTGATCTGATTTTTCTCCTCGTCTATATTGAAATTAGTTCCCCACGATTCCTCTAATGCTTTGACATCATAAAATTTATCATGAGTCATTTCTACGACTTTGTAAGGTTTTCCTGTCTTTTTCGTTGTACAAATTAAAGTTTTGTACTGCTCTGGTATGTATATCGGACCTGACTGCAAATATCTTTTGATTTGTTTTTCAATCACGCTATGTACGTTGTCGCCTTCGTTTTGCGAATGACCACGTATCAAAAACTTTTGAGTAGAAAATCGAGTCAATCTCTTTATTGGGAGTTTGGTCTACCTGAGATTTGATGTAGTCGAGTATGCAGCTACCAATTTCAACAGCTCCTCTTTTTCTATCAGTTTCGTCCCAAAAGTAGCAAATTAGATCTTTTGCTTTTAAATCGCTAATGGTGAAATTGAGACAGTTGATCCTGGATTTATAGAAGAAGAGGGATATTTGTCCCTTCGGAATCTGCAATATAGCTTGTAACTCAAAAACTGCTGTTATGGTACCATCTGAGCTATTCTTGTCATTTTCTTTCTCAGTTCTTGCCAAGGTTTTTTCTTTCAGATGCTGTTCATATTCTTCGCTTAGTCGGCGCTTTTCTTCTTCGTCTGAGTTCTTGTACCTTTCGCACAGATCACATTGATCCTTTTTCGGCAAAAAAAAAGAAATATTGAATTCTGTGTTGAATATTCTGTTGAATGTGGAAGATGTGGCAAAAGGTAATCCATCCCTTTCACGAAATTGCCTATAATCTCTATAGATATCGGCTAATGATTTATCTCTTGAAATAAATTCTCTTGTCGTTTGAGCTCTCAAATAATGAGATTCAATTCTTGGCATCGAATTTATAAAATCTATAACGCTCTGTTTAATCTTTGGGTCAAGGGTGATTGTCGTGTTTCCCTCTCAAATCGCCATAAATAACTCCTGAATCCGTTTTCTTAGACAGCGCTGTTTTTATCGCTTTACAACTTATGTCAAGAGTTGATTTGAAAAATGGCTTGCATACTCTTATTTTGGATCCATTTACCTCAAAATAAAAGGCGGTGTTGAGGGCTCTGAAATCTTGTGTGCTGGAGTATCGATATTTAGGCTTTTTTTGTTGCGAGTGTCGTACTACAAATTCTCTCTGCCTTTCAAGATTACCGAGGCCCCAAAATCCATCAAAGAGCTGTTGCCTCGATATTTCATCGATTTTATCTCTACATTTTAACCGACATTTCTGTTCACAGGGTGGTCCAACTTTTCTTTCTGGAACTTGTTTCTTGGATTTTGATAATGACACATAAGCTTTACCAGAATTTCTCAGCGCTTTTGCGACCTTTGATTTCCACTTCGCTGGTTTTCTTACTCTCTTTCTGCCTTTTTTTTCAACATCGGGTTCTTGGAAATTTATTTCAGCAACTGTAGTATTCTGAGAGTCTTCATGGTCACTTTCATCTTCAGTGTCCGACAAATCATTAGAATCCGAATCCGACGAACTCGAGCTGTCACTGCTGGTGCTGGTCGAATTCAATGATGCATTTGGATATACGAGAGGTACGACATTAGTCATCTTACTTTTATGAAATAATTATACAAACTATGCGCCAAATTGATTTAGGAAGCTCTGTAGACCAATATTCGATCACATTAACGATGTTCTTGAATTAGATATGGCGGAGTCCATCTAAAGAGACTTAACTCAAAAATTGATTCATATGAAGCGGAAAAAACTCTCGAATTGCCAGGATGAAAACTTAATTATAGTAAGAAGAACGAATCCAATCGTCGAAGGCAAAAGAAATTCATCTTATTTGTTTTTTTGAAGAAGTATAAGGATGACAAAAATGACTCAACAAAACAGAATCAACTATAAAATGAAAAGTGTTTCAACAATACGGTAACAATTCAAATCAAAATGTTTTAAGAATATTTTTAGCAGCAATCGTCAAAATGGCAACAACACAAAATATAACTGCTTTAATTTTCAGAAATACGGATACAATTCGCAATTCGAAATAACTCCAACCTGTTTGCGTCGAGTACGTGGCTTCCGCTTGTAGTTCCGATTGTAACTAGCAATAGTAGCAATATTGCTGTTTCGGTGGGGCAAAGCGAGGCTTGCTGGTTCTAGAAAAGGGACATTCAGCGCCATCTAGGGTCGGATATAGGTGCTATTTTTGATTCTGTTTTATTGGTGGGTGGGTATTAGAGTGAGGAATTAGATAGTGTGCATAACTCAAAAACGGAGATTTTTGAGTTGGCTCCGTTTAGATCTAGGTGTGCGATATAATGCCTCTCAGTATACAATAAACTCTCACCTGAACTTAGATCGTTGAGTCCTAGAACATTTAAAACAACATACAAAATGATTTTGTTGAATCAACATGACTACCACAGTCATTCAAATGTGCCATGTATGAATGTTTGTGATAATTTGCATTTGGCTTCACTTTCTGAATTTTGTAGAAGAATTCTCATTTTTTGTAAAATAATTTTTTTGTTTTTTGTGCGTCATCATTATATTATTTTTTTATTTGTGTAATTCATCTTGAAGTATACGAATGAAGTTTCTTCAGGTTAAGTTGATTAGCATTTCTGCTAGACTTCGCCTTTTTGGTAGGTAGTAAATTGATAGTAATGTAAAATTTCTTGTAATATGGTGTTATATTGATTACTGAATAAAGTCAATTATTATTATTATTAACTGAACTTATGTCCACATTGGTAAGCACTTCAGAGTATTAAACAACCGGAGCGCCACCTAGTGATGCTAGTCCCACGTGGTACTCAGACATGGATCCTCGCATATACAGAGTGTTCCACGAGGAACTTTGCATACTCCTACCATATTTAGGGTCTACCATCAGCATCACGAAATGGCCACACAAAAAAGTCTCCTATCTCCCTTGCTAATATACAGGCTGTTCAATCCATTCTTACCGAAATTTCAATTGACTATACAGGGTGTTTCAAAAAAAGGTGACCACCTCTCTAGGATAGATAGAAAACTGAAAAATAATAGGGGTTTGTTCAGTAAAAAATTTTCGTAACGCTATCCGTATTCAAGATACAGGGCGTTGAAAAAGAAAAAAATATACACATTTTTTACGATTTTGCTGAAACTACTGGCAACATTGTAATCAAATTTCACACGAATAAGTTTTGGATGCGGATACATCTGATGAATGTGCTTTGATGACTGACTCTCATAGAGAGGCGAACATAACTTTTTTTTATATTAGATTTATTGAGCTAAATTTCGAGCGATATTAAACATCATTCCATTTTACACCAAAAAGGTACTCTTGATAAAACTCGATAGTGTGCATTCGGAATATTTTGATTTAAAAATTATGAACCAATAACCTATGCTGGTATAAAATATTGATAAAGAACTTAATTATTATTATTTTTAATTATTAAGCACGATAGAGCTCCACGCCACATTAATAGAAGGTGTCATAATCGGTTAAGTAACCATTTTCCGAATCGATGGATTGGTAGAAGTGTAGAAGCTCCGATTCATTGGCCTCCTCGGTCATGCGATTTCAATCCCTTGGATTACACAGTTTGGTCGTACCATGATGAAAAAATTTATGCAACAGGGGTAAATTCAACTCCAGAATTGGACAGAATTCAAAGTCACTTCAGTGACCTCATAGCTGAATCCCAAACGTTAAGAAGATTAATGGATTTTTTAGAAATTTGTGTATTTGTGAAAACGGAGGACATTTTGAACACCTACTCCAATAGGGTTTTTATGTTTTCAGCCTTTCTTTGAAGTTTTTTGCGATTTTTTTGTTCAATTAATACATTCATCATTACTTTATACCAGCACCGATTATAACTTCATAATTTTCAAATCGAAATTTTTAAGATCGCTGAAAATTTAGCTTAATAAATCTAATACCAAAAAAGTTATGTTCAAAACAACTTGGTATGAACCGTGTAACTAGCGCCCTTTATGAGAGTCAGTCATCAAAACACATTCATCAGATGTATTAGCTTCCAAAACATATTCGTGTAAAATTTCATTACAATGTTGCCAGTAGTTTCGGCAAAATCTTAAAAAATGTGTATATTTTTTTCTTTTTCAACGCCCTGTTGGCATCTTGTTGGCATTCATGTGAAAAAAAATCCAGAGAGTGGCCTATAGGGTAGTCATTTTCGCTCAGCAGTCCAAATTATTTTGTGTGCCACTAGAAATATGATATGGTGTATACATATTCCAAAAGATACAAAATAGTATTGCAAATTCTGAAAAAATCATTCGGTTTTGATATCCAGTACCAGAACTATAGTCGATTGAAATTTCGGTCAGAATGAATCGAAAAAACATCCTGTATATTGGCAAGGAAAGATAGGAGACATTTTCAAGTGGCCATTTCGTGATGCTGATTGTAGACCCTATGCGAGGTGATTCATAGCTATAAGGACTTTGGGGTAAGGGCAGATTGTTTGGACCAAAATATGGCGATAGGACCAAATATACCTCAATAAAATATTGCTGTGGAAAAAGATAGAGAGTGTTATACTTGAATTTTTTTTCTCGTTGTTTACTAATAATTTCACTGCTAATAATTTTCATGGCTAACTTAATAAGGGGACAGAATGATAATTACTTTGGAGTTCGAAAGTCCTTTATTAAAAGAATTTGAAAAAGCATAGAAGTTGGTGGAGGCCACTTAGAATATTTAATTCAAGTTAATTCTTTTTATGTTACATTGTTTTTTATTATGCTTCATCGTCGAAATAAATAAATAAAATAAATGAATCGTTACTTCAAGTCCCCTTCCGATGAACTGAACTCTTCAATTGTGTGTTTTTTGAAAACGAAATGAAAAAATTAGTAGCAAAAAAAAACTCAATTTTAACGCCCTCTATCTTTTTTCACAGCAATATTTCATTGAGGTATATTTGGTCGTATCGCCATATTTTGGTCCAGATAATCTGCCCTTAGCCTACGTCCCAATAGTTATCGATCACCCTGTTTATGGTAGGAGTATGTAAAGTTCCTCGTGGGACACCCATTTTTTTTCCACCGTCCATACTCGGGTTGGCACGTAAGAGTACCGGGTACGAGTGCCAAAATACCCTCACTAGCTTGTCAGAAATTTCCTCACGGTTCTGGTTGTTCCTAAAATAGCCTCCTTTTGAGCTATGCTAATGAATATATTTTTTTTAATTCTCATCGGATCATCATTGGACCTTTTTCCGGATTAATGCGTACAGAAAGATAAATTTTAATCAATATCAAGGGACTCATGTGTCTCACCGAATACTTGAATAGTAGAAAATAAACTGTGCCTTCAAAATTATTATGATTTCAAAAAACAATGAAACTAATAAATCCTTGTGATCTGACGAAATTTCAATTATACACAATCTTCAAAAAACTTAATGCGATTTCGATTAGTTAGAATTAGAGCGAAATTCTTGGTTTTATATTTTATTCTTCAGAACATAACATACTACAATCAGCTAATTCAGTTCAACCACATGACTGCTTCATTATACGGAGGATATCTTAAGACTAACCTATATAATTTAACCATAAAGTGATGTTGATACCCAACTTGAGCCTTGTTCACACTTTGAATAATAGTGGGCCATGAACACCATAATATTATATAAAATTATCAAATCTTACAGAACATAACAGTTTCGTTAAGGGGAGTTGTTTATGTATTCACAAAATAGTGATTGTCCTTTTCAAATTTGTATAGACCTAAGTAAGTAAAAAAATCAGACTTCCATATTAGATCATTCATTTATTGTGAGGACAATTTATTAGATTTCATTTCTTTTATTCAAACCTATCAAATTATCCCTACCGCTGGATTGCAGATTTAATGTGTCAATTAATTGTAGGTTATCCTCCTCATTCTTATATTTTTCTTTTTCAACTAGGCAAAAATTATGTAACTTACAGCAAGCTGTAGCTATATATACTGCTTTTTCTATAGGATATGCATTTAAACATTTTAAATTCCTCTAAGGCTTCTTTAGCAACCCAAATGCATTTTCATTTTCCCATGTAGAACTGAAAAGTATATTGTGAAATTTTTTTCATTGATAGGCGACCAGTATCTCTAAAACAAAAAACAAATCAATAATGAATAATTATAAGTAAAAATTCAATATACTGATATGGTGTCATTAACCATTCTGAAAAAAGGATAAACAGAATTACCCACTGAATGAAAATTCAATTGTTTATTCAAAGAAGATTCTTCCAAGACCTAGAAATTGTTTTTCAAACTTTCTGATAATGAAATATGAATCTTTAATTTATACTGTTGCATCATGAACAGATCCTGTAAACCCAATGCAAACATTCGCGAGAATTTCATTCATTGTGCATATTCCTTGAATTATTATTGAATGAGACAATTTTCTATACTGGTAACTGTCTTGCTGATTTTCAGGTACTGTACAATTGATGCGTACCACCAATTGCTCCGATAATTTATATTCTTCAAGGGAAGAATTGTCAACAATCTCTCATAACGAATAAAAAAAAAAAATATGTGTTCGGAGGTTTCACTTTGTATGTACTTGATGGATTCTCCTGGTTTCGACAAGCAATACGTAATATAATAAATCGAAATGATGAAAGTGAGCAGATTTCTCTATATCGTTCTATGTTTTCCTTTTATTGCGGAAGCATTAGGTTTAATGAGCTTGAGAATCACAAAATGTGATAAATCCCCCATTTTTATGATAGACCACGACCGTTTCATTACTGCACGTGTGCACGTGTTTTATATTGCATACGAATGTTTATGCCGTCGTAGTCATAATTATTTGGGACACGATCAGATTTTTATAATATTAATAATGATGAGAGGCCCGAAATACGATAACCCCTCTGGAACCCGATATGCGATTTTCGGATAATTCCAGCTGCAGTACCGTATTCATAGTTTTGATCCTTGAATTTTTTCAAATGAGAAAATATCTGATATCCCTATTTACTACATAATGCTGTCGCTTTATCGTCGTGAAAAATAATTTTGGGTTTTTTTATTCTTTCAGAGCTATTGACAACATACTTTGTGTAGTCAACTGCATCTGGATTCAGTGGAAAGATTCCACTTTTTCTAAATCCATTTTCAACTTTTCTTGCAAATACTTGTTGTGGAAATTGTTCGTTGTTCTATTTTTTCTTGAGTGGCCTGGCCGGTAGGATATTGAAAAACTTCCAGACTTTATTCTCCTCAATTTTTCTCCTACAAAATTAATTTCTTTCGTGACACTCTCCCAAATCGCCATCATCCCCTTTTTTGATTTGCAAGGACCGCTAGCGATGTGATTTCAAACATATGAAAAAAAAAGATCTATCTCACAAGAGAACTACTATTAACAGAACAATATTGTCTGTTAAAACTTCGTTTAGAATTCTCTAAAACTCTAAAAACGCTGGCATCCGCTGGCTGTAAAATGTGGGGGGTGTTTGGTGGTAAGGCGTACAGAATTACTTTATTTTCATTGCACCACTGACTTATCGCCACATTAAGATGCGATTCATGACCATCTACAAATAAAATCACTGGTCTAGGAATGATTTCCGCCTACAACCATTTATTGAAATCATTGGTGAGATATTCGTACAAAACCTCTGATGTCATCCACCCTTTTTCCGATCTGCCCAATACCCAGTTACCAGGCTTGCTTTCGACTGCCCTTGGTGGTCTTATATGCGGAAACAGAACCAAGGGGGCGCACATTGTCCCCCAGCACCTAAATTATTTAGAGCTGTGATGTTTTCTGTTTCGTTGCCCTTCTGGGTGGAATACAAATTCTTGAACCCTTTCGGTCCCAATACTATTTCTGTTTTCAGACATAAGGCAAATAGTGTTTCATCGTCGTTAAATATCTCCCTAGGATCTTCCATCCTTTCTTGAATATTATTATTGTTCAAAAACGTATTTAGTTCTGAAAACCAGTTTCTTATCAATTCTCTCTGGGTGGAGCATTCTCTCTGGCTTTTAATGAAAGCGTTTTTACAATTTTCTAATTTTTCGTTCAATGTTTTGAGGTTTTGTGGAAACTTACCTATGTTTATGTTTTCGTTGAGTATGTTGAATTCGTTTTTTATCTCAAACAACATAGTGAAATTTATGTGGTTGTCAATTACCTGGTTCTAGAATTTCGGTTCTGCTAGTTTGGTACTTTTCGCTTCTTGGGTCTTTTTGCGTTCTTCCCATGAGGTTTTTTTCCGGGATTGAGGCAGGGATAAACTTCTTAGGGGAAGAGATCTTTCTCTGGTTGAGAAGCATCCTGTTTTGGCGCCTGTCGAAGATTTTGGGCAATCTACATTATTTGCGGGATGGCCACCCTCGCAGTTGGCACACTTTGCCTCCGTGTCGGAGGTTTTTGTGCAGTTCATTGTTAGGTGTATTCCTGCACATTTCAAACACTTCTCGGGGCTGAAGCAGTTGCTGGTTGTGTGTACCCATTTTTGGCACTTCCTGCACTGTATGACACTCTTCGAAGAGTAGTGTTTTTACCACGACACGAGCGTATAGTTGAGTAGTATTGTGTCTTCCTTTATCAGGACCTTTAGTGTGGTTTCGGTGTCGGTCACTACAAGATATATTGTTGACCCTCCATCAGTGCAACAGAGAGAGAGGGAGAGAGAGGGGGGGGGAAACTTCATCACACATTAATATAACCATATATACAATATATATATATATATATATATATATATATATATATATATATATATATATACACATAATTGTTCTTGTTGTTTCTTCATCAATAGTTCCTACACGCCAAATGTTTACCTATCTTTTCAGGTATATGGTTCGTATTTTACGAAACCTTATGATAATTCAAGTATTTTACATCAATTTTTAAGTCTGGATGTTTGATTTCATTATTGGTTCATTATTTGCAGGAAAGTAAAAAGAAAAAACCTACTCAAATAATTAGAATTTGTTGAATTGTTTTCTTTTATTTCATTTATACCTGAATGTAAGTTACTGGGAGGAATCTGTATACTTCTCATATTCTTAATGAAGAATTGGCCAATGTTCATAAGGAGAACATGCTTTTCATTTCGATTCTTATTATTGAACCGAGTTGTTGTTATCTTATTAACGGGATCGCTCACATATCGGGAGTTTTCATAGAATTTAATAGCTATGCCATCTATATATTCCTTGATCGGCACTATTCCTTAATTATTATGGAGTGTCGCTATTCTTGTGAATCTGTTTTTGTTCAGGATCATTCTCAGTATTCGATTCTGGAATATCTTCAAGGGGCTCAATGGTGTCGGTTTTAGATGGCACCATGTAGATGCCGCATAGGTTATGACTGGCCGAATTAATGTGTTGTACATAAGTTCTTTATTTTTTATATTCAATTTTCTGTTTTAGCACAATAGGGAATGTAGGATTTTCTTTGCGGCGTATGCTTTTCCTAGCAAGTTCTCAATGTGCTTATGGAAGTTCAAACGGGAGTCTAGTTCCATTCCTAGATATTTGAGTCTTTTTGAACTATAACTTGATTGTTGATTTTGGGAGGTACAAAAATATTTTTATCATTGATTTTTCTGCTGAAAACGATCATTTCTGTTTTTCCTGCGTTCACCTGAATCTTCCACTTCTTGTAGTATTCCATCAGAAGCTTCAGGTGATACTGTAGGAGTCTGGTAGCTGTCGTCCGCGAATAGTGCCGTTTTTGTATTGGGAAAATCTGGTAGATCGTGGATGAAGAGATTAAAAAGTTGAGGTCCTAGGACAGAGCCTTGCGGTACTCCTGCATTTATTGTTACTTTTTTCGATAACGTGTGATTTACTTTTACGATGAAGTTTCTTTCTACTAGGTATGAATTAATAAGACTTATCAGGGAATATGGAATTTTTAATTTGATCATTTTATATAGGAGTCCTTGAACCCAAACTCGATAAAATGCCTTTTCAATGTCCAGCAACACGATGGTCGTGTTCTGTTTTTTATTAAATGCGTTGATAGAATCATTGACGATTCTAGCCAGTTGATGTGTTGAACTATGTTTCGCTTTGAAGACAAACTGAAACGGATTTTTCATTTCAGTTTTCTTCAGCGCTTTGTGCAGTACATTCAAAACAACTCTTTCTGTTAATTTGCTGAGCATCGGCAACAAACTGATAGGTCTGTAGCTAGACGGGGAGTGTTTATTTTTACCTGTTTTGTGTAATGGTATTACGAGCTTCGTTTTCCATGGGTTTGGCCAATGACTCAATTTAATAATTGGATTCACCATGTAGGTGACTTGAACGATAACTTTCTTGGAAAGATTTTTTATCAGTTTGTTGTCGATGCCGTTCAGTCCGGCGATTTATTGGGTTTGAGAGTTTTAATAATTTCTTTTATATCTGAAGGATTAGTTAAAAATTTGTTTGAATTTTCATCTTCTTCTTCTGAGATTCTGAAGAACTCGGAAACAACTTTTAGGATGTGACGGTCTCAATCATTGTTCACAGGGCCTAAGTCGTGGATATTCTCGAAATTTTCTGCTAGTAAATTGGCTTTTTGATCGTCCGTATCAAATATGTTTGAGTTATGTTTCAGATGAGGAATATTGTTAGGTTTTTTCTTCAGAGTCTTAGCAACTTTCCACAAGGAACCGTCCGATGGGTTCATTGTTTGAAGTTTGTTATCCCATTTTTTTTTTCAAAGACTTTTATTTCCCTTTTTATTGTGGCGGTGAGTGATTCTGAATTTATTTTGTCTTTAGAATCGCGAAAACGTTGCCAACATTTGCGGGTACTATTTCTAGATTTAATCAAGTCAACAACATTTGTTGGCAGTGATTCTGTGATTCATTGTTTTCATTTTAGTTGTACGGTTCCTTGCTAAGAGAAGTGACTCTTAGAGCTTCAGTACTTCCTGCTCTAAGCATTCGACAGAATTGATAGCATTGTTTATGATTAATTTCTCGTTCAGTATTCGTCGAAATTCTTTCCAGTTGGTTGTTGAGTAGTCGAAGATTTTCTTAGATGCCTGGTTCCTGAAGTTTCCGAATATTTCAAATTTTACAACGTTATGGTCGGAGGGGATTTTGCAAGTACTATATCTATTGCTGAAGGGGTCGTGTTGTTAAAAGGGTACAAGGTAGGACTGGACGAATGGTGTAAATTGCAGCCGATATTTTTTTCCAAGAATTTTAATAATGTTCTTCCGTTAGAGTTGTTACTGGGATTTCCCCAAATACCGTGTTTTGCATTTAGGTTTTCGACCAAGGTGTTCCCGGAATGTAAAAGGTTCTCTAGACAATTTTCCCCAAAGCTGTTTGAAATTATTTTGGGTCTGCTTGAATGATTTGAATACCTACATTCTCTAGCGTGCATCGAGTTTTGGGTATAGTTTTGAATGGTACGGAATTATGTACAAGAACCGCGACACCTCCATAGTGTGTGTTATTTGAACGATCCCTTCTATCCACTTGGAAATCCTTGATGGCAAAATTATCTGAAGGTGTTGATCTAGTTTCATTTAGGAGAAAAGTTTTGATCGAATGTTTCTTTAAGAAGTGTGAGATTTCGTGCCTTTGTCAAGAAAGCCGTTGGCGTTCCAAGTAGCTAAATTAAGTTTGCGGATTGTTTTGTTGGCCATTACAGATTATTGAAAGAAGTATATAATATTTGAAATCTGTCAGGGCCAGATTCGCATTTTGCTAACTTATCGTTCAATATTCTGAGCGATTTCAAAAACTCTGGAATGTTTATCAGGTTATTTAATTTATTCAGTTCGTTTTTTAGTTCCGAAAATATACCGAATTCACCTGTGGGTTTTTGTGAACTGCAGTATTCCTTTCGTCCTTTCGCAGGTTCTTGGAGGGTATTCTTTTTCTCCTGTTGTTTTCTCCTTTCCTCCCAGGGATTTTCCTTCGGTAGAGGTGCGGGAATGTACTTCTTTGGAGCGTCTTTGATATTGTTGTAGACATTTCTGGAGTGGAGTGAATTTTTTCCAGCAGCTTTAAGTTTGTTTCGCACTTCGTGCTATTCGCTGGGTGGTCCCCGTCGCAGTTGGCACATTTGGCTGGAGTTTCTTCCGTTTTTGTGCAATTGATAGTGGGATGATCTTCCGCACATTTCAAACATTTGTATGGGCTGTAACAATTTGTTGTTGCGTCAAGATCTTCATTGAGACCTCG
The DNA here is from genome assembly GCA_038502775.1 of Hippodamia convergens. Taxonomy (NCBI): domain Eukaryota; kingdom Metazoa; phylum Arthropoda; class Insecta; order Coleoptera; family Coccinellidae; genus Hippodamia; species Hippodamia convergens. The sequence goes on from CM076609.1 coordinate 74,387,040, forward strand.
CAAGACGAAGGCGTGGTGCTTTCATTTTTTCTGGAGTATGTGTGGAATTCCTGATTGTCCGATACGAAGTTTTTTTTCAGGTTATTATAAGCTTCTTCGGTTTCCACGAAAACGTTCGAGGTTGTCGGTCCATATCTTATATGAAATTTGGATTCATCTCCTATTATTCTTTTGATTGTCTTCACTGTTTCGAAGTGTTTTTCGAATACTCCGTGTTCAACTATGAGGGGAAGTTTTGGTTTTTTTTGTTGGTTGTATTTTCAGGTTCCGGAATTTCATTTTCTCTGCTCAGGCTTCGAACCTATTTCTGATTTTTATGGTTGGTATGGTGGTGTCCATTGGGGCAGGCTCGGTATTCCCTCCCGGTTGAGTTTGGGAAAGGTTCGCTTCATCTTGAACTTTCTTCCGTTTGGCAACAGAACTCGCCTTAATTGGAAAATTTTCGAATCTTTTTTCTTCAAGACCCGGTTTGTTGGTTATTTCAGTCATTTTTGTAAACTATTACTATTTGTGTCCCTATCATTTGTAACAATGGTTTTTAAACGCAAATCACTATATACACTTAGCACAACTCAAAGACGCACTACTAAACCACATTTTAAAACTCACATGAAATAACTTGTCAAAGATATATACTACAGAAATTATCCTGTGAAGTATGATCTTCAGTGCTACATAACATAACATAACAAGAATTTATTGAGATATTTACATATACATGGATTATATGCAAGGAAATATTTTACAGTTTTAATTATTCAAATAGTTCCTACAACATACAGGGTCTTTCACGAGGAACCTCACCCATATTTATACGGGAAACTACTGAACGTATTTTCCTGAAATTCAGCACTTATAAGTATTTCACGATGCTGATGAAATCTAAAATATTTTCAAGGCATGAGCACCTCCGGTTTTTCCGGAAATGACGTCAACTTCCGTTTTTCAAATTAGAACACCATTTTTTTATTGCAGAAATAGATTCCTTAGAAAATTTTAAGTTATTTTGATGTAACATTTTTCAGTTTTGGTTGGAAAATTCTCTCTGAGCGGGAAAATTCGAAAAAAAAATCGAAAATAGAGCTCCGCTGAAACAAGAATACCTTCGAGTTTTTTGATGGAAAATTTTCATTTTTGGGATTTTTCAAGATGTAAGATTGATGTATCCACTTTAAAAATCGAAATCGCGATTCATGATACAGGGGGTGAAAAAATCGCTTTCAAAGTTAGGATGACAAAATCGTGAAAAATCAATTTTTTCAAATTAGAACCCCATTTTTTTATGGCAGATATTGAATCTACGTTAAAAAATAATGTGAGTGTATGCATCACAACCCTTGCCCTAAAATGGATATTTTCTGAGTTATTCACAAAAAACTGTTTTTCGTCTTGAATTTTCAGCTATTTCTTTTCCCTTCACGCCAAAAAGATGAAATTTTCAGGAGATAGATATTCTGACATATTGACTCAAATAATTGAGCCGCTAGTACAGAACCATAATGACTTATGGTATCAACAAGATGGCGCGCCTCCACACAATTCACTCAATGTGTCAAATATCCTCTACAGGCTATTTGAAGATCGATGGTTGGCGATCAATGGTCCACATCTTTGGCCACCACGTTCTCCCGATTTAACTCCTTTAGACTATTATGTTTGGGGTAGGATAAAAAATATTGTCTACTCAACTCCCCTGACTGATAAAGAGGACTACATAGAACGAGTCAGAAATGCGTTCAGGTTTGTTTAGATTTCTAGATTCATAGTTTTGAAACTCAATTTGGTTTTTAAACACTTTTGCAGATCTCCCGATGAAATAAGAAGAGCAACGCACGAAGCATTCCTGAGACGTATAAATAAATGTCTAGAAATTAACAGCCAAAACTTTGAGCATCTTCTCTAGTTATATCTGCGAGAGTTTGCCATGGTTCTCCTAATAGTAACTTGACTTCGGTTTCAAGAAGGGGTGAAAAATCTACAGCATGGTTCAAATAACAGTTCCTGAAAATTTCATCTTTTTGGCGTGAAGGGAAAAGAAATAGCTGAAAATTCAAGACGAAAAACAGTTTTTTGTGAATAACTCAGAAAATATCCATTTTAGGGCAAGGGTGTGATGCATACACTCACATTATTTTTTAACGTAGATTCAATATCTGGCATAAAAAAATGGGTTCTAATTGAAAAAATTGATTTTTCACGATTTTGTCATCCCTAACTTTGAAAGCGATTTTTTCACCCCCTGTATCATGAATCGCGATTTCGATTTTTAAAGTGGATACATCAATCTTACATCTTGAAAAATCCCAAAAATGAAAATTTTCCATCAAAAAACCTCGAAGTTATTCTTGTTTCAGCGGAGCTCTATTTTCGATTTTTTTTTCGAATTTTCCCGCTCAGAGAGAATTTTCCAACCAAAACTGAAAAATGTTACATCAAAATAACTTAAAATTTTCTAAGGAATCTATTTCTGCAATGAAAAAATGGTGTTCTAATTTGAAAAACGGAAGTTGACGTCATTTCCGGAAAAACCGGAAGTGCTCTTGCCTTGAAAATATTTTAGATTTCATCAGCATCGTGAAATACTTATAAGTGCTGAATTTCATGAAAATACGTTCAGTAGTTTCCCGTATAAATATGGGTGAGGTTCCTCGTGAAAGACCCTGTATAGTGTTCGGAGGTCGTTTTTGTATTTATAGTTTAAGAGTAGAAGTTGACAGGAAATAAAATAAAAAACCTGTTTTAGGGAATACGATCTCGGGGGTAGTTTTTGGATAGGTCATTATTATAAAGGATGGGTTTTTTTTTATTCAGTGATAAAAAAAATGGGGTGTTGAATATTGGGAGATGTTCATATGGGAGAAAAAGCTTGTCAGTTTGGCTTCTGTTGTTTGATCTAGTCTTTGTGACATTTCTCACAGGATCGCTCATATTACGTGATATTTCATAAAATTTTGAGGATATTTTATTCAGATAATCTTCAATCATCTCAATTCCTGATAGTTCGTGCAATTCCGAGATTCTTGTGAAAATATTCTTATTGAGGATTAGTCTGAGCATTTTGTTTTGAAATATTTGGATAGGACTGAGTGTTCGGGGTGATAGATGGCACCATGCTGGAGCGGCATACGTTAGTATGAACCGGATCAACGAGGTGTAAATGAGTTTTTTGTTCGTTTTACTCAGTTTACTGTTTCTGCGCATGAGAGGGTAAAGGGAATCACTCGCAGCGTAGGCTTTCGTTAGCGTTTTTCCTTTTTGAGGTTAAGACGACAGTCAAGTTCCATGCCGAGGTATCTTACTTTATGTTTTTTTTTCGATGGGGTCGCTATTTATTTTCAGATGAGTAATTATTTTGGTGTCGTTTATTTTCCTACTAAATATGATGTGTTCAGTTTTCCTTTCATTGATACGGATTTTCCAGGTTTTGTAGTATTTTGTTAGGTTATACGCGTGGTATTGGATAAGCTTCGTGGCAACTATTGCGCTAAATGAATGAGCGTATAGCGTATATTGCGCTATCGTCCGCGAATAATGCTGTTTTCGTGTTGGGGAAACCTGAAAGATCATGTATGTATAGGTTGAAGAGTTTGGGTCCAAGGACTGATCCTTGCGGTACTCCTGCTTTTATGAATTTTGGTTGTGAAAATGTGTCATTCAATTTGACCACGAATTTCCTGTTTGAAAGATAAGAGTTGATTAATTTGATTATGTGGCTTGGTAGTTTAAGTTGGATCATTTTGTACAGTAGTCCTTGAACCCATATTCTGTCGAAAGCTTTTTCGATATCTAGTAGGAGCATAGCCGTTGTTTGGTTTTTATTAAAGGATTCGATTGTGTCGGTAATTATTCGAGTTAGTTGGTGTACGGAACTGTGCTTTTCTTTGAATCCGAATTGGGAAGGGTCACGCATATCAGATTTTCTGGTTGATTCAGTCAAAATCCTTAGAACAAGTACTAAGTCTGATGCGGTACACCATTTTTTTTTTAAATATTTTTCTTCGCGTCGGAGGCTATTCTGTAAACCGTATTGATTAGCATTTCCGCTTTTCTGGAAACCCACATTTGGCCAAATTTATCGCCAAATTTCTTATCTTTTTTTTCTCCTTAAACGGTGAGCAATGGAGAGGGCCCGGGTTTTCTGAGCGAATCCGGAAATCTCCTAAAATTTTTTTTGCAGGGGCGGCCTTAGCCATTTCGAGGCCCCGGGCGGGAAGTCTTCGCGAGGCCCTTTTTCTTCGTGAAAAGTATGTGATGCGAAAGTAAGTCCGGTTGTTTGGTATAGGTTATTGTCATATTTGATAAGAAATGCTAAAGTTTCATAAAGATATAAAATTTGAGTTTTAATTGAAATATAATAATATACTATAACATATAAATATAATATAACATTGGAAGATTCACAAAATTAACAATACAGAAAAGATAAATTTGAAATTCATGTTCGCGGCTTTTCCTAGCACTGAAATCTTTAATTTAAAGTATCATAATCGATCGAATGAGCTACGTCATTTTGTATTGAAAGAATAGCAATGGCTGAAAGCCGATCTTGTGTCATTGAATTCCTTTAATATGTTTTTATGATTGTAAGTCTAGAAAAACTCCTTTCAGCAGACGCAACTGTAACAGTGTGGTGGCAATGATTCCCAAGACTATTTCTATAGTGGGGTAAACTTCAGTTAATTTTTTTTCAATTATGTATTTCAGCACCGAGACAATGTCGTCGTTTTCTTTATACACACGGATGAACATATTCAGTTCTTCGCACAATTCAAGTCCATCAATATCACATGATTCTCCCACCGTCATAGATATCTTCAAGTCGCTGCAATGTTTCAAAAGCTCACTTTCACTAATTTCCCTCAACTTTTTTATATTTTGTATGAAACCAAATATGCTCTCATGTTGTTTAAGTGATAAAAACCTAGGTGGCAGCTTGCGCACCTTGTCGACAATGACATAAAATCATAACGCCTTTTTTTACGTCGTCTTCTGACTTCTTTGAACTGTTTGTCACTATCATTTTCCTCAGCTATTGCACTCGCTGTTACAAGGGATGACTGAAAACCATTTTCTCGATAATTATCGAGCCAATTTGTGAATGCATCTAGGTGTTTTATAGCCATATCTAATTGCATATTTTCGCTTTGCCTTATCTTGCTTATAACATTGATCTTCGTGTCACTGATTCTACCCTGCACTCCCTTCTAGTATCAAAAGCGGTTTTATTGATAAGGCTTTCACATGAGCCTTCAAAATCGCACATCTCTGACTTGTGCCGGCAAACAAGGTATACAATCTTTGTAGCAAACCGAAAAAAAGATTTTGCTTGGACACAGGAAGATGCTGCATCTCCTAGGATGAGATTCCAACTATGACTCCCACAAGGTAAAAAGTAAGCAAGTGGATTCACAATACGTTTTTGGACACCACTTTTTTCACCACACATATTGGCTCCGTTATCATATCCTTGACCTCTGCAGTTTTGCAATGAAATATCCAACTCCTCTAATTCTTTTATTATGTAATGAGTCAAACTCTCGGCTGTGGTTTTTTCGACGGCTAAAAAACCAATGAAATGTTCTTCAATGACAGCTGTATCTGTAATGAAAAACCTCATAATGATTAAAAGGTGCTCAACACGAGAAACGTAGCGAGTAAATTCCAGAATTATCGAGTAATATTTATTTTTTATTATTTTTTCAACAATTTTAGTCTTCACGTGACTTGCCATCAATTGTATCAGCTCATTTTGAATATTTTTTCCGATATAACGGTCATTGATGGTCTCTTCTTTCACTTGATTCAGGTGAAGTCTCAGCACGGGATCGAAACGACCTACTAACTTTACCAAATCTATAAAGTTGCGCTTGTCTCACTCGAATCTGACTCATTTGTTAATTTCTCTCTATGACCCCTGAAGCAATCGTTCTAAAATATCTCTCCAACGTTGCCTTTCTTGTTCAATTTGTGACTGGGCCAAGGAATCAATAGTGGAACAGCTTTTCAAACCGTTCTCTAAATCAATCCATTTCAATATACAACTTTTGTGCTGTCGACTAGATTCGTGGGACTTCAAGGCAGCGTTCACAAACTTACTCAGAGAGTAGAGTAAGGTATGGCCATATGATCAGAAATATACTTCGGTCTTTACTCCAAACTCGTCGTTCACAAACTTACTCTGACGAATCGACGGTGATCTGACAATACCTGCTAATTGCGCTAGCAACAGTTTTGTAAGAAGAACAAAAAACTGTTTTGATTCAAATGTATGGAACGTAGATTAGCCAAATTTCCTACATAATGTATTAAATATCGATTGGAATATGAAACTATGGAAATTTCTTAAAAAAGTTAAGATTTAAAAAAAATAGAGTAGTTAGCAGTAGTTGTTGCATCCTGTGTGAATGATAGCAGATATTGTAAAGAGGTTCATAATGGAAATAAAATCAATATTATCAATCTTTTGATACATTTAATGAAAAATTTCAAATTAATGTTAGTTATAAATTAACAATTTTTTTTAGATTTAGTTTTTTTTGATTTTGTAGGTTCCGGTTCGACATCTTCTGAGGGGTCGTTTTTGTGTATTACATCTTTCGTTTTGTTCTTAGAGTAAGGAAGCTGGTCGTAAAAGCTGTGGCATTCCACAGTAATCACACTTTTGAGTGATTGCAAGTCCTTCCATTTCCTTTCAGTGATGGGTGAACGGGATTTATTAAGCTGGGAGTACTTTGTAATTGGAACCATTACTTTGGGTCTAGATGGTAGATCTTGGTATTCATGCCCAAAATCCAGTTTGTATTTTATTTAACCGTTCGGATTATAATTTAGTGCTTTAATATCTGTGACCATATGATCCTTTCCTGGTCTTATGTTGGCATAACGATGAGTCTCCGATCGAAAGTAATCCTTAAAAAAATCATAAATTAATTGAATTACTTCGTAGGGCTCCGGGTTCTTTCTAGCTTCTCTGGATGCCTTAACATACTCACTAGGTAGTTCAATTTCTCTATTTTTGAGCTTTCTCTCTATACAGGCATGCACTGCATCACACTCCATTTGTGTGTGACCTTTTGTCAAATATTTTTGCGTGACTTCGATGTTGTGTAATATTGCAAAATTAAGAAGAGCGTTAGCGAGAATATTATTTCTGTTTTGAAAGGTACAGCCATCTGAATAAATGATAACAGGAACTTCTCTCATCAAGCAATATTTTTCCAAATAACTGATCACACATGACACAAAGGTTGATGCTGTCAGTCCGCTCTCAACTTCAGTGAACTAGAAGCATGTAGCTTGGTGGCTAGCTATGTTGTAGATGGTGAAATTATGACACGCCAATTTTGTTCGAAAGTAGATTTTCGTTGCATTTAGATTTGGCGCTACTTTAACAGCTTGTAAATCCATTCAGAGCAAAATGCACTCCCCCCTAGATGCTTTATCTCTGTCTTTGGATCGTTTCTTCCCTGCTTAGGTTCTTATCTTCAATATGTTGCTGCCATTTACCCTCATCGGCATTTTTCTTCTCGTGTTCAAGACAGAGATCACATCTATCTTTCTTCGGGTGACTCGAATTTTCTTTGTTAAATATTTCTTTGAAGCATTTTATACCAAGACATTTTTTATTTCTTTGCTCACAAGTTTTTTGGTAACACTCATGAAGCTGATGTTATGTTGCGGACTGCTGCTCCAGATACAACTTGTTTGTATTCTTCCTTACATAATGTGATGGTTGCTTTGGCAAATCATCGAAAAATGTTTTAATGAAAAGTTTGCCTTCTTTGAAAATATTGTTCCGATAATTCCTTTTTATTCTTTTTTCGTTTTGTTCGCATTTGGCCTCTGTCATACCATGCTCACTATTTTTTACCCATGATTCTACGGTAAAACGACCTAGTCCGGTAGTGCTCAGAAAAGTATTGCGGCAAACTTGTACATCTTGTTTTCCATTAGGTAATCTATAAATATGAGTATGAGATCTTCTACTTGGTTCATCCCCCTTAATTTGTCTCGATGAATCAATCACAAAGACTAACATGAGCAGCAACAAAAACTTTTCTCTGGTCCCAGGACATTTTCTTCCAGAAGTTTGTGAATATCTCATTCCTCGTGTCTTCACTGATCGAACTGCAGAATCTTTTTTTTTATTGAAGGCACATTTTCGACGAACAACGAGCTCCGAGTTTTCTAGCTGATCTTGGAGTATTGTGCTCAAATTTTTTGTTCTTATCGCGGGGAGAACCCTAAGTATTCTTGTCCCTTCATTCTGAGTTTTTGATTCTTTGCCCTTTTCCACTCGCTTTTATCTGCAAATTTTTTTCGTTTTCGACCTTCGTTAATATCACCAAATTCCATTAAAGGTTCCGTGGTTTGAACATTATTATCTGCTGTACAACCATTGTCGCTGACGACCTCATTATTCATACTAAGAGAAGCACTATTTTCCTCTACGCAGATTGCATCATTATCATCAAACGTTGGTTCAACATTGTTGAGGTCTACATTAACAGCTTCTTGTAAGTTGACATCATTTCCTTCAAATATGGGTATATCTGCTTCAATATCATAGTCATATACATCTTCAATAAAATTCAATGTTTTTCCAGAATTATTATTTGAATCATGACAGTTATTGATATCTATTTCAACATCAGTAGCTAGATATATAGGTATACAGGGTCTTTCACGAGGAACCTCACCCATATTTTATACGGGAAACTACTGAACGTATTTTCATGAAATTCAGCACTTATAGGTATTTCACGATGCTGATGAAATCTAAAATATTTTCAAGGCATGAGCACTTCCGGTTTTCCGGAAATGACGTCAACTTCCGTTTTTCAAATTAGAACACCATTTTTTTTTTGCAGAAATAGATTCCTTAGAAAATTTCAAGTTATTTTGATGTAACATTTTTCAGTTTTGGTTGGAAAATTCTCTCTGAGCGGGAAAATTCGAAAAAAAATCGAAAATAGAGCTCCGCTGAAACAAGAATAACTTCGAGGTTTTTGGATGGAAAATTTTCATTTTTGGGATTTTCCAAGATGTAATATTGATGTATCCACTTTGAAAATCGAAATCGCGATTCATGATACAGGGGGTGAAAAAAATCGCTTTCGAAGTTAGGGATGACAAAATCGTGAAAAATCAATTTTTTCAAATTGAACCCCATTTTTTTTATGGCAGATATTGAATCTACGTTAGAAAATAATGTGAGTGTATGCATCACACCCTTGCCCTAAAGTGGATATTTTCTGAGTTATTCACAAAAAACTGTTTTTCGTCTTGAATTTTCAGCTATTCCTTTTCCCTTCACGCCAAAAAGATGAAATTTTCAGGAATGTTACTTAAACCATGTTTTTAGATTTTACTACCCTAATATGCAAGAGAAAAAAGTTACAGGTTGTTCCTAAATAGATGGCGAATTTTGAGTCGAATTTGTATCGGAAACCTCTTTATTTCAACTAATCGGCCATCGGTTTTCTCTCCAGTGATAAATAAATAATTCCTTATGAACCATATGCAAAAACTTACCATGTTTTACATTCTTTTTTTTTTAATGATAGATATCATTAATTACATCTGCCAAATTCCTCTTTATTCAGTAGCATTTTGTGTTTACTATTAATTTGGTGATAATTCGTATTAAGTTATAAAATCGATCACTATGCCTAATTTTACCAATGAAGATTATTTAAATCTCATTCTACTTCATGGAGAAGGTAATAAAGTTGTAGATAGAACGATTCGACTGTTCATTGAGAGGTTTCCTGACCGACCCAGACCAACGAGAGATACCATTAACAGAACCATGACAAACTTGAGAAATGTCGGATCTTTCGTTAAGAAAACTATACACAGAGAAAAAGTGTAGTAGAAGATGGGAACAACGAAATTACAGTTCTTGCATATTTTCGTGTGAATCCTCAAAATTCTCTCAAAGATGCCGAGATTGATCTGGGATTATCTCAATCGAGTGTTTGGAGAATATTAAAAAAACATAAAATGCACCCATATAAATTCAATAGGGTACAGCATTTGAAGGAAACTGATTTCGTCAGGAGAACAGAGTGTTGCGAAGAAGGGGTGAAAAATCTACAGCATGGTTCAAATAACAGTTCCAGAAATTTCATCTTTTTGGCGTGAAGGGAAAAGAAATAGCTAAAAATTCAAGACGAAAAACAGTTTTTTGTGAATAACTCAGAAAATATCCATTTTAGGGCAAGGTGTGATGCATACACTCACATTATTTTTTTAACGTAGATTCAATATCTGCCATAAAAAATGGGGTTCTAATTTGAAAAAAATTGATTTTTCACGATTTTGTCATTCCTAACTTTGAAAGCGATTTTTTCACTCCCTGTATCATGAATCGCGATTTCGATTTTTAAAGTGGATACATCAATCTTACATCTTGAAAAATCCTAAAAATGAAAATTTTCCATCCAAAAACCTTGAAGTTATTCTTGTTTCAGCGGAGCTCTATTTTCGATTTTTTTTTCGAATTTTCCCGCTCAGAGAGAATTTTCCAACCAAAAACTGAAAAATGTTACATCAAAATAACTTGAAATTTTCTAAGGAATCTATTTCTGCAATAAAAAAATGGTGTTCTAATTTGAAAAACGGAAGTTGACGTCATTTCCGGAAAAACCGGAGGTGCTCATGCCTTGAAAATATTTTAGATTTCATCAGCATCGTGAAATACTTATAAGTGCTGAATTTCATGAAAATACGTTCAGTAGTTTCCCGTATAAATATGGGTGAGGTTCCTCGTGAAAGACCCTGTATTTGCAATATCCAAATTTTCAAAAGGTATATTTTCTTCATTTAATTCATCGCTTGAATTGTTGCGTATCTGAGAAACTTCCATACGACGACTGGATAAATTGTTCTCTTCAAGAACTGAATTTTCATTCGACTGAAGGGCAATATCAAGAATCCTTCGTGCTCTTGAATTGATCCTGAAAGATCAAAATTCATATTGATGAAGGACATCATTTTTTTTCCAATGTGAATCATTCATCTAAAAAACAATTATTTTGAAATGGAAATTATAAAGAGGAGTTAATTGAATTGATTTAAAGATGAATGCAATAACTGCTATCAAACAGAACATTAGTGGACGACTGTGTTAATACCAAATGCAATAGCTGCTATCTACAACATCTCATAATTATTGCTTTTTAGTTAATAAATGATTAAATATTTACGAAAGCACTTACATTATGAGTTCCTCTATAGGATATCAATACACTGTTTCGGGTTTTGAGCCAATTATAATTAGAAAATTTCGTAAGTTCTCACAGACAAGACCGTTCAACGCGGGAATGTATTAGAAACTGACGCTTAGCAGGAATTGCCGCTTGTTCGTAAGCGCGTTTCAGATGACAGAAATTGTTTTACCACTGCAATATAAACATTCATTTTTTTACAGATAGCTGTCTCTGCTATATCGTGCGCAACTATTCCATATATATATATACAGGGTGAGTCGGGAGGAACGGACCAAACTTCAGGTATGTATTCTGCAGGTCGAAATAATTCAAAAAAACTCATATGTTGTTATCCGATTTTCATTTGTTTTCAAACTATAGCGTCATTATGAAAAAACAACATTTTCTACATTAAAATGGTTTCATTATAGCAATATTTTAATAAATGCTCAAAAATTCCGCCATCAACCTCCAAACACATTCGACTTCATCTGCGATGGGCTCTTGTTGCTTTTCTGATTGATTCGTGTCTTTCTTTAATAAGCAAGCCGCATTTCTAATGCGTCGAATAAGGGCATCCCGAGTATTAACTTTTATTTTGTATACCTCGTTCTTGAACCAGCTCCACAAACAATAGTCCAGTGGTGTGAGGTCTGGAGATCTTGGAGGTCAACTAATACGACCACCGCGACCAATCCATTGTCCGCGACTGTCTTGATCTAAATATTGGTTGACCTGACGAGTGAAATGCGCGGGAGCTCCATCGTGCTGATAATTCATTTGCATTAGGATGTTTAAAGGAACGTCCTCCAGTAATGCTATTAACTCATTTCGCAAAAAAAAATAAGTCAGCACCTACAGCATTTGTGATAAGAAGCGATAAACTAAAAAAAAATTATTTATTTGAAATATTCTAATTACCCTATAGTTTGAAAACAAATGAGAATCGGATAACAACATATGAGTTTTTTGAAATTATTTCAAATGCAGAATACACACCTGAAGTTTGGTCCGTTCCTCCCGACTCACCCTGTATATATATATATATATATATATATATATATATATTATATATATATATTAGACTGATTCAAAAAAATCGACTTTTTTTGTTTTCACGAACCCCCCCCCTAATTATCTTCAGGGTATCGAAAAAAGACCTCGGTGAAAATATCAGCTCCAAATAATAACATTTAGAGGTCGCTCATCAATTATTTCTATTTTGCCTACTAATAGCAGGGGAAAAATTTCTTTTTTCAATAAAAAATTCCTAGAACACAGACCAATTGACGGATTTCTTTGTATGATACATTTTCGTGTAGGCAATCAGATACACTACAAATATGTTCCTTACGATATCTCGATAAAACGGCCTCTTCAAAAGTTATTCGATTCCATGCTAATATTGAGGTATTTTTGAAGAAAAAAAATATTCAAAAAAATCGACTTTACTTGTTTTCACGCAAAACCGCCTTCTAATCATCTTCAGGGCATCGGCAAAAGGCGTCTGTGAAAATATTAGCTTTGAATATTGATATTTAGAGGTCGCTCATCGATGGTTTCTATTTTCGCTGCTGATGGCAAGAAAAAAAATTCTTTTTTCAATGAAAAATTTTTTGTTCACGAACCAATAGACGGATTCCACTGTATGATACATTTTGGTGTTTAGAACTAGATACTCTACGAAAATATTTCATACGATATCTCGATAAAACCACTCGTTCAAAAGTTATTTGAACTTTTTTTTCCAAAATATCTCAATATAAGGTATTAATATAGAGGTATTCTTGAAGAAAAAGTTCGAATAACTTTTGAACGAGCGCTTTTATCGAAATATCATATGAGACATTTTCGTAGAGCATCTAGTTCCCTACGAGAAAATGTATTACACAGTGAAATTCGTCAATTGGTTTGTGAAGAGAAAATTTTTTATTGAAAAAAGAAAATTTTTTCCTGCTATCAATAGCGGAAATAGAAATCATCGCTGAGCGACCTCTAAATATTAATATACAAAGCTAATATCTTCACAGACGCCTTTTTTCGATACCCTGAAGATAATTAGAAATAGAGTTTCGTGAAAACAAACAGAATCGATTTTTTGAATAATTTTTTTCTTCAAAAATACCTCAATATTAGCATCGAAACGAATAACTTTTGAAGCGGCCGTTTTATTGAAATATCGTAAGGGACATATTTGTAGAGTATCTGATTGTCTACACGAAAATGTATCACACAATGAAACCCGTCTATTGGTTTCTGCTCTAGGAATTTTTTATTGAAAAAAGAAATTTTTTTCCTGCTATTAGTAGGGAAAATAGAAATAATTGATGAGCGACCTCTAAATATTATTATTTGAAGCTGATATTTTCATAGAGGTCTCTTTTCGATACCCTGAAGATAATTAGGGGGGGTTTCGTGAAAACAAAAAATGTCGATTTTTTTGAAACAGTCTAATATATATATATATATAATATATATATATATATATATATATATATTCTTATGAAAAAGAGAGCTAAAATAATACAATAAATGTTGAAACAAAAAGTACCTAAGCTGAGGTAAAAAAAGAACGGGGTATCATAACATTCTTTGTATGATACTATAGAATCATACGATACTATCAACACTAGTATCATACGATACTATACAGCCAGGGGAAAAAACCTCAGCCGAAAAAACCTGGCTCCCTGTAAATAAAATAAATAAAATATCAAATATTAGGAAAATCTTGAAAAACATCAACTTCATGTTATCCGTCGATGGGTTCGGATACACAGATTCTTCCCAAAACGACTCGTAATTCTTAATCTGAAATGAAAGAAGACAAAAGCAAAAACGAAACCGATTATTCAGAATAAATCGAATGCATTTTGGAAATGCATTTGCTACTTTAAAAAAACATCAACATTAAGATTTCTTGGCCAAATAATATTCGGAGGTTTATGAATATTTATGACAGAAATGTCACAAAATTTGAAAGAAATGACGAAAAACTCCATCAATTTCCCCTTTCCGAATCTGTTGAAAGTTACGAAACTGACAAATTTTCAACATAACAAGCTAAACTTGTAAAAAATCAATTAATACATAACTTTCAACTGTCCTCTTTCACGAGGATTTTTTTTCTGTTGCCGTGTGGGTTTCCTGCAGAAGAATCTCTTTGATACCATGTTCATCAGCTAATTTGGGGACGTAATAACACTTTCCTTTCGAAATTCCTTCGATATTCAAATTCAAAATCCACAAATTGTTGCTCTCTGGTCGTGAGGGTTTTTTCAAACCAGATACGACCTTCCAGGTGATGATTTTTCGGCACTTCAGATGTTTGAAGACCGCTACGGGACCCCAATGAAAGGCAATCATCTCCCATAGATGAACTAAAAATGTTATAACACAAGAAAACAGAATATTTTTCAGGACCAAAAACAACATTCACCTATAAATATAATAGAAGTTAGAAATATCGATACCAGAAACTCAGGAACAATGTAATTGCAAAGCCAAAGTGAACTAAAACAAAATGCTGACAAATATAGACAAAAAACTACGCATTCCTTACTACTCTGCGTAAATAAGACATATTACGAGAATTGTCATTCTGACTAGGGAAGTGATTAAAAATCTCATTTTCGAAGAAAATGTCAGATAGCAGGTATTGTCAGATCACCGTCGAAATGTCATTCAAAATTCAAACATGTGTAAAGGTTATGAATAATATTTTTGCATCATATTAGTATATCATTTAACGAGAAGTAATTCAAGTCATAACTCCCGCAGATGAAGTTTGCAGCGCGAGCCGGAGGCGAGTGCTGTAATTCATCAAGGGAGTTATGACCATTACTGCAAGTTGAATACTATACTTTATCCACAACTATAATAATATACATTCTTACTACCATACACCATTCTTGAAAATTTTTGATACACCTTTATATTTGTTTTTTGATTTCTCGCGGGCAATAAATTCTGTACCTACTGTAGCACTAGCTGCTTGTCTTATTTCTGGAAGCTTTCTTAGACATAGATATTTCAACCCATTTCGTTTTCGCATCCACCACAACAAAGAAATAATGATCTTTAAATGGTCCAGCATAATCAGCATGTATTCGTTGCCAGGGTTGTTCTGGTTCTTGCCAAGTATGTAGCGGTGCTTTTTCCGGGCTTTTCTTTACTTCTGCACAATTTTGGCAAGCTTTCACAAGAGCCTCAATCTCAGCATCAATGCCTGGCCAATAGCACAGAGATCTGGCTATTCCAACATTTTTACCACTCCTATGTGTGTTTGATGTAATTCCTTTAAAATAGCTGGACGTAACTTCTCTGGAATGTACACTCGAGTTCCTCTCATAATGATATCTGAATGCACTGTGAACTCTGGGTTCTGTATTTCGCCACTTAGTAGTTTATTCTTTAAGGTTTTGAGTGTTGTATCTTGTTCAGTTTCTTGAACAATTTTCTTATAAGTAATTGTAGGTGATTCTGTAATTATTGAAATTGTCAATTGATTTACTTGATAAGAGTCCTCTATAAAGTTTATCAATTTTGTATCCAACAGGACAGGGTTTCTTGAGAAATAGTCAACATTAGCATGTTCTTTGGAAGTTCTATGTTGTATTTGATAATCAAATCCACTAATAAATTCAGCATACCTGATGAGTCGGTGTGCAGACATTATCGGTAAAGCCTTATTTGGATGAAAGATTCTCTCAAGTGGTTTGTTGTCAATTAAAAGGGTAAATTTTCTCCCATAAAGATAATGATAGAATCGCTTGAATGCCCAATATACAGCTGTAGCTTCTCTATCTAATCGACTGTATGAGGATTCGCTTCTTGTCAGTGACCTGGAGGCATAGTAGATTGGCCTCTCTTCTCCATCGATGATATGAGATAACACAGCAGCAAGTCCATGTGGACTAGCATCGGTAGCCAATATAAGTGGAAGGTCTGGATTGTAAGATACTAAGACTTTGTCACTGGAAATTTCATTTTTAATAATTTGAAAAGATCGTTGGCAGGCAGATGTCCATTTAAACTTTTTATCTTTCCTCAGAAGTTGATTTATTGGAAAAAGAATTGAAGATGCATTTGGCATAAATCGAGAATAATAAAGTGCTAAGCCAATGAATGATCTAGCTTCATCTATATTTTTTGGTGGAGGTGCTTTCAATATAGCGTATACTTTCTCGGGGCATTTTTCAAGTCCTTGAGCACTTATTTTATGTCCAAGATATTTAATTGAAGTAGCAAAGAATTTACATTTATCTTTATTAATGTGTAAGTTATTAGCTCGTAAACGATCAAGACATTGAATAAGTCTTCGGTAACATTCTTCTAATGTATTACCTGTTATTAGTATATCATCAAAGTAGGCAACTGTTCCATCCAGATCATGTAGTATTTGATCGATAGCCTTATGAAAGAGATTTGGTGCTGTCTTTATTCCCATAAATAGTCTTTTCACAAGATAGGTACCCCACGGTGTAGAAATTGTAGCTATCTTCTGACTATCACTATCGAGTGCTAAATGTAGATAAGCCTTATGTAAATCTAAAACACAAAAATATTTTCCATTTCTCTGTTTACTAAATATGTCTTCTATCCCTTCTATCTATCTCCTTGTTGTAATATTTGTTCGCGGATTTCAACATCCTGTAATCCTCTAATGAACTGTGCCTGCAATATTGAAGGAATAGGCTTATTACATTGTTCATCTTGACAAATCCAATCGGATGTTCTTGATAAGTCTTTTAAGGCTGCAATGTACTGTGATACAGATTCATCTGGTTTCTGGGTTCTTGAAAGGAACTTATGTCTTTCTGTATGAACATTTGAACGTGGACATAAGTGTTTTTCCAACAAGGTTATTAGCTTGTCATAGGGTTGAGATGGTGGTAGGTCAGGAGCTGTTAAACTTGAAAGTAGTTGATAATATTTTACACCAAGCGCATTGATGAGCACCCTTGCTTTGCACAATTTTGTTTCCGGTGCATTGCCATGTAAATTTTTTAGCTCAAAAAAATTTTCTAATCGTTCTTTGTAGAACTTGAATGACTGTTTTTCCTCATCGAAAGATTCGAAATGAATTGCTGCTACCGGGGGTGTTTCACTGGTATTTGCTGCTGAAGATATCAACTGCTCCAAAGCTTGGCTTTGTGTTTTTAAGGCTAGTAATATCGCCTGTGTTTGAATCTGAAGGTTTTCCATGTAGGTCATTATATATTTTTCTCGTCGCCACTTTTGTTATGTACTTAAATTTTGCTTCGAATTTATCTAACACCTATTTGATTTTCAGAGTTTTATTAAAAGACTTATTACAACGTGTTTCAACTAACCTCTCTATATAATTAACCTCTATTTTCCATGCCTAGCATAGAATTAAGTTAAATAATATTCTATGACATTTCAGGGTTATAACATGTACCTACATAATATTTCATCTTCACTATCGGAGGTCTTATTCAGAAAAACATTCAAATAATAATTAGGTGTCAACTAAATTTGAAAACGTCAGAATTATTCAAGTGACATTACTCCCATCAATAACAATAGTTGCGTTTGAGTTGACGATCGGCGGAGTGAGTGGAGTAGTGCACGGTGTATGACAGAGGAGCTCCGGGCACATTTATCAAATCGAACGCGGTGGAGTTAAGCATCTTTGTTGTCATGACTACACGTTGAATTTGGAAACGTTGAATTTACTTGGCGCAAAGTTGGATAATCGGAATTCTGATACTTTTGTAATTTCGTCTGAGAAAACGAATCGATCCATCAGATTTCTACGCAAATCTACCATCTACCCATCTTTTTTGCAGATTCGGATTCAGCGTGAATTTTTCAACTTTATAATTGCTCGCCCTACCGCTGTAATACTGGCCATAGATCTCGTCAAGACTTGAAGATACTGAGGGCTGCATCTACGCCTCCCGCCGAGTTTTTGAAAAATTACTAAATATACAGAGGCGCGGAGAGTCCGCGCGTGACTACTGTAGGGTTAATAATAATCATTATTATGAAAATGAATCAAATAAATGTCGGCTAAGAAAGGGAATCTAACTGCAAGTAAAAAGAAATTATTCCACATATATATTCATTTTTATCAACCTCTTGCCCTGTCGCATAGTGCTCCGAAATATGCTTTTGAACCCATTCCAGGGCTTCTTCGATTCCACACTCACCACAGGTCGCTAATTCAACCCGCGCCAATTTGTCTGCATTCATGCCAGTGGTTGAAAACATATTCGCATGATATTCGTTTATAGTTATTTTCCTAACAAGTGCGGAAAGTGATATTTTCCCGCACGAAAACTGCCGGTAAGCAGTTGAGTATTTTTTCTACAAGCGCTTATTCGAGATCGATTTCAATACACAGATCAAATGTGAATTGATCATTCTAAATACACATAAATGACAAAAGTCTCTGACAAGTCGTTACCATTGTACTCTCATCGTTGACGTTCGGTCCATAGAGACTACGAGCCTATGAAATAAATTTAAACTGTAATAACATTCATAAATTCTTTATTAATTGAAAACAAAACTAGACTACAGCACATAAAAATGAATTTTGATAAGGAATCTATGTACATTCTGTTTCTTCCCATCATTATCAATATATTCATTAGAAATATTCAGTTATTATTTATATTTATTGTAAACGTGCAGTTGGCCGCATTATGCAAATTTATAGCAGAAGCCATCATATTGGTCGAAGTCAGCTGCTCCTTGGAAGATAATGATTCTGTATTACAGTTTGAAGAGGAAGAAGCAAAACGTTGAATATTTGCCATCATATTATTCGAAGGCTCTTTAGAAGGTAATGATTCTGTATTACAGTTTGAAGAGGAAGAATCATTCAATTTAAGAATTTTAGTGGACATTTTTTTTTCTTATGAAAAAGAGAGCTAAAATAATACAATAAATATTGAAACAAAAAGTACCTAAGCTGAGGTAAAAAAGAACGGGGTATCATAACATTCTTTGTATGATACTATAGAATCATACGATACTATCAACACTAGTATCGACTTTGCTCTGTCGCCAGTATCTTGTTTCGCTCGACGTAGCGCGACTGTGCGCGTATTGAAGTACAACTGTCAGGCATAGACGTGTTCAGATGATTCGCGCGATTTGACGTACAAAGCTGAAATATTGACACAGATTTCGATGACTTTTTCTGTGCTCGGAATATAAAAATCGCCTCAGCACATTGCGAACGATAGAAGAAGAAGAAGACTATGACAGTAGTCGCGGGCTGTCGCGCTATCAATCAATACCTTACTAGAACACAAGGCCATGAAACCAAAGATAATAGAGTTAGAAAGATAGGAAACGCCCTTACATCTGTGGTACTAAAATCCGACTACGATTTTTGGCTAGTTTCTTACTTGTGACACCTAGATGGCGCTGAAAACATAATTCAGTACAGAAAACTATTTTAATAGGCGCGAAATTCGAATTATACTTTTCATAAATTTCCATTAAATAGAGTACTCTTTGTCGAGCTTTTAGAGAAACATCCTGATCGACAAAACAAAAGTGGGACTCCGTTTTTTGATCAGGATTATATTTTCCATCTACACATTTTTTTGAATCAAATGAAATACGTTTTGGATTCTTTATATTTTATTTGAAATGATTGTGTCAAATCAACTACAATACAATAATTATTAAATTGAGAACATTTTAAAAATTTGTTCACATATTAGAGAATTATTATATTAATTTCAAGAACTTATTCATACAGTGAACTCTCGATAAATCAAACATCGATATATCGAACAGTTGCTCTGGACCAGATTCATACATATCTTACCCAGTGTATTTTAACCTCAGTGAGTCTAGAGGGTCTAGTAGATGAGTCGAACTGCTGGAAGGGTCGTCAAGAAAACCACCACCTCTATAAGTCGTTCTTCTGACTACCATTGTCTCTATGAGTGGACCTTTTTGATCTAATGAATAAGACCGAAGAAAATTCGGTTCGCAAACAAATTATTCAGAACAACATATTTTTACCCCGAAACCTCTATCCATTTGACAGCACTGAAATAAAAAGCAATGAACAAGACAGTTACAAATTACGAGTTTCAAACCTTACATTTCCATTCTCTTTGGTAATCTTTCGAGATTATTCTTTCTATTATTAATCACCATGCATTTCGAATGTCGGCCAGTTTCTAACACAAAATTTATAACAGAAAAACACACAAACCAAGATTATGGAGTGAGCTAGGTGCTACTCTTGTAGATTTCGAGTTATTTCAGTGGAAAATACGCGCGAAAATACAATTATCATTCAGCAAAAATATTTATTCAAGTATTTCTTTCAAAATTGACAACAGCCTACTAATAATCTCATATAATCTATGCCAAATGGACCCCAATTAAATATTTTAACCATAACCCGATTACTTTTGAAAAACAGATGTCGCTGACATCACTGTAGTCGCTTCGTTTTCCATCTTTATACTTTATAATCTTTGCATGAAACAGAATGACTGCTGATGGGGGGTGAAGGGTGTGAGTAGTCAATCATCCGCCATTATTTGTGTATGTTTTTCAGTGTTTATTCATATATTTGTATTCATTTTGGTGTTACATCAGTTCATAACAGGTAAGGCAAAAGGCCTGCTTATATTGGTTCACTAAAATTTACCTCTAGTTCTTAAAAATTTTGCATTTTATGTTCGAGGTTATGTAGATTTAATTTTGATTTTTTCTTCGAGACTTTTGATATTTTTAAGTTCTTTTCTTAGCTGATATCTCAGTTTTTTCCAGGCGATATCATGCCATTTCGTTGCTCTGTTCCCAAATGCAGGGGTAATCATTTGGGTTTCCCAAAGACGAGCAACTTGAGAAAAGTTGGTTAGATGCCATTAAAGGGAAAGATTTCGTTCCTCGTAACAGCAGTGAGGTATTAATTATTGAAAATCAAACTGTTTTGCCTGCCTCTGAAAAGTAACTTGTTTCTAGGTTTGCGAACTATATTTCCAACCAGAGTTCATCGAAAAGTCCACAAGCTATAAACATGAAGTCACAGGTCAAAAAACCATCAAAGTTTCCTAGGTTAAAAATATGTAAGTATTAAATATAAGAAAAACATCAGAAACTGGGAATACGTGAATGAAAACATAATAACACTAAACCTGGACCTCTGGGCCGGCGAATCACCATTATGGCAGTATATACACCATCAGATGATGAACAAGCGCAAATAAAAGATGAATTTTTCGAGAAGCTCAATGACACAGTCGTTCAAATAGGAAACACCAGGGAACTTATATTGTTAGGCGATTTTAATAGTAGGATCGGATCAAAGAAAGACGACAACGTGGTGGGGCCATATGGAGAGAATATCCTCAATGATAATGGCACTAGATTGATTGACTTTTGTGAACAAAACGAACTAAAAATCACAAACGGTTTTTACAGACATAAGTGGATCCATAAATATACTTGGGAACAACCAACAAGACAACTGAAATCAATCATTGATTATGTTATCACACGACAGAGAACAACTTTAAAAATAGACGATGTAAAGGCTCATCGAGGAGTCACATGTGGATCAGACCACTATCTTCTGAGGGCTAAGATTGTAAGAACTTTCCACATGGACAGAAAAGCGGATATCCAACATGATGAAGCAGGTGAAACAATAGATTACCCGAAATATAATTTGGAGGGCCTCTTAGACGATTCTACCAAATTTTTATATCAACGAAGACTTGACATGTATTTACAATCACCGGAAAACCAAAGAACACCTAAAATATACCAGAATATAATTGAAAGTATTCATCAAGCAGCAAAAGAAGCTATTGGAGAGAAAAGAAAATTTAACAGTACAAAAATATGGTGGAACGGTGAATTAGAAGAGATGATAGCACAGAAGAAGAAAGCGTATTTGAAATGGATGACAACAAGGCTACAGGAAGATCGAGATATATACAACGCGAGGAAAAGAGAAACACGAAACAAGGTTAACAAAGCAAAGAACGAACTGTGGGATAAAAAATGCCGTGAAATAGATACATACATAGGGGGAAGGAAATCTACGGAAGTGTGGAAATTTATAAGGAATGTTAAATCAACTGGAAAGGAAAAATCCAACATAAACCTTATCCGACAACAACAATGGATACATCACTATACAGATTTACTTCAAGAACGACGTCCACAATACGAGGAAGTGGGAAACCCAGTTAGAATTCAAGGAGAGAACATCGAAATTGATGCGGAAATGGTGGTGGAGAATATAAGAGGTCTAAAACAATGTAGATCCTGCGGACCAGAAGGAATATATGCGGAGCTCATCAGGAACGGTACTGAAAAACTTTTTCACCTGCTCACAACAATATTCGGCCGATACATCAACGGAGAAGATGTTCCAGATACTTGGAAAGAAGCTTATATATCTTCAATCCATAAGAAAGGAAGGAAAGACGTATGCTCAAACTACAGAGGCATCTCAGTTACAAGTACGCTCAGTAGATTATACGGAAGAATACTAAGAACACTAATCGAAAAAGAAATTGTCGAAGAGGAGGAGCAATGCGGGTTTAGAGCTGGAAGATCTTGCACGGACAATGTGTTCTGTATGAAACAAATAATTGAAAAACGAAGTTCAGTAAACCTAGCAACACATATTTTATTCGTAGACCTGACCAAGGCTTACGATTCAGTACCTTGGTGTATGCTATGGGAAACACTACAGAATACAAATATAAATCAAACTTTGATTAGCGCATTGAAGAATCTTTATTATCAGTCTTCATCTAGAATTAAAATTGGGAACAAATTGTCAAGTCCATTTTACGTTAATAAGGGATTGCGACAGGGATGCACCATATCACCCACTTTATTCAAAATCTATATAAAGCATGCTTTGATGCAATGGAAACGGAAATGTTCTGGAATGGGCATACCCTTAAATGACACGAACATCTTTACCTTACAATTTGCGGATGATCAGGTAATAGTCGCAGGAGATAATAAGGAAGATCTGGAATACATGACACGTAAACTGAAAGAAACATATGAATATTGGGGACTAGAAATAAACTTGGAAAAAACGAAATACCTTTGTATTGGAGATGAAAAGAGCGAACTGGACGTTGGGGATGCAGAAGGCATACAACCTTGCGAGGAATACAAGTATTTGGGAGTAAAATTCGACACAAGCGGTACAGATGACAATGAGATAAGATCAAGAGTAACAGAGACAAGAAAGATGATTGTCTGTTTGAATGGAATATTGTGGAGCAAAAACATAACCAGAACACGGAAATTCGGTATCTATAATACAATGATCAAGAGCATTTTAACATATGGATCTGAGACATGGAGACTTACAGAAAGAAATAAAAGAAGGATAGAGGCTGCGGAGATGGATGCGTTGAGGAGATCAGCCAGAATATCACGAATGCAAAGAGTAAGAAACCAGGAAGTACGTGATCAGATGAGAGTAGAAGGCACAATCATGAATGATATAGAAAGGAAGCAATTGATCTGGTATGGACATGTTCAACGGATGGGACAAACACGACTGCCAAAACAAACAATGGAGTGGATACCAAACATAAAAAGACGAAGAGGAAGACCAAGAAAGAACTGGATGGAGGGAATACGAAAAGCAATGAGGGATAGAAACCTACAAATAGGAGAATGGGAAGATCGCAAACGATGGAATCTAGGCATCGGACAACTGTGGTTCATTATAGGTACATCTTAAAATTTTTTGGCTTGTATGGACTTTGGATATGGGGGATTAGACTAGTAGAAATGTGCAATTTAACAAAATGTTAATTATCAAGTGGTCTTCTATTTCTCTTTTAACATTTGTTTTAGGAGCGATATCAATAAAATTGCCTGGTTGTCCAGCCTATTTGAGCAGATCAGATGTCCATACTAGAGTTTCTCCTCAATCCAAGCAATCAAAAATGGAATGCCGAGATCTTGAGAAAGCCATAGCTGAGAGTATTAAATCAAGTTCAGCATATGATTCAGCTGTGTCATCTGCAGGTTCAGCTGAGGCTTTTACAGAAGTGTCTGTTCCAGAAGGTTGGATAATGGCTAAAGGAGAAAAAAACCTGTTTATTTTTCTATTTGGACGAGTCATCAGAAATTCCAGTTGTAAAAATAAAAGTTTATGTGTCTGAAGACCTGAGGGTTAATGTACTATTTAAAAATATCAGAGTGGACCTAATATTTCCAGTGCATGTTACAGACATAAATATTTTGGACAAAATTTTGTGCGGCAGTGTGCTGTGTTTTAATAACATTAATAAAAAGAGTGGTGACAAAATAAAGGAAAAACTCAACTTTATAAATGATATTTTGGAGGATCTATCTGAAGACATGGAAAATAGTCAAGAGAATTGTGGTAGAGATACAATAAAATTTGTGCGAGAACAACTTCAGCTCTCCACCATTGGGACAAAAACCAGATGCAGATATTCATATGAAATGATGCTATTTTCTTGCTTGCTATTTCAAATATCTCCACATGGTTATAAATTTTTAAGAAGATGTGGTAAACTTACCCTTCCGTCTCCACGAACTATTCAAACAATTTGTGCAAAGTTTAACACAGATCCTAGATATGAACAATGTGACGAACATTTCTTACAGTACATAAAAAGCAAGTTTTATTTATTAGACACTAATGACAAAATTGTTTCGTTAATGGTAGATGAAAAACATATGAACCCTGATTTGGACTATAATGGAGGAAATATTGTTGGGGGCTCCAACAATACTATTGAACATGCAACAAGTAGCTGCATTTGGTGCATTAAAAGAAATGCATATGCGTGAAAACGGTCAACTGATAAAATATGGATAAACTTTATCATTAAACGCTCTGTATCCTTCTTCAATAGAAAGACAAAATGTGAAATTAGTTTTGCAAGTATTTAATGACAGCATTGTAGCAGCCCTAGAACAACTGGGACCCAAAGTATGCTTGTCATCTTATAAGGATACCTCAGTTTTCCTAGCATTAATTGCCAGATGGTGGGATATAATTAATGTGAAAACACCCCTAAAAGGACAAAGACTTCGAAATAAATTCAAAGAACCACAGTCACCATCAATTCTCAATACATTTTTGAGTTTCTGCACAATTTTTCGATATAGTTGGAAAAATGGATAAACAGTAAAGGGCAGCTTTTGTTCTATATACATTAAAATTGAAATGCTGAAAATTATCAAAATGTAACAATAATGTTAATAAAAGTTTCCATGAAGCTGAATATTTGTATTTTACTTAAAAATATCAAATGAAATATCCCTACAGATATTTTCCTGATAAAAAGCAAATATAATAATATATTTATTCATGAAATAATTTTCCTTCACTATAGTTTTAAATCAACTTGAATAAACATCATGCACCCACAGTCCAAAGACGTGTGTGAAAATCTAAAATAAAAAAAAAGAAATTTTCAGAATCTACACAAAAACAAAATGATAAATAGGGAGAATGAACATTAATTCGAATATAGTTATGAGACAAAATTGTTTCAATTATGGGAAGTTTGCTAGAATTGTGAGGGCTGCTGCCTTGTCCATAATTTAACTTTCCGACAGTATAATTTGATTCGACAATACATCTTATAACAGAGCTTCTAGGTAGGGTGAAGTTTCTTCAACTTGTCTTAACCATAAGTAACTTCATATTATTATTTCTTGACCAAAAACAATTCCCATTTACAGTTTTTTCCTTTGGTAGTATAAAAGAGAGTGTGCGTACAGCTGCCAGGCCGTGAACACTTTAGCTAACTCAAAGAGTTCGTCGCTAGAGAAAGTAGTCTACAGAATATCTTTAATATATATTTGTGTTATACCTCAATATGTTTACTATAACATACCTATATATCAATACATATATCAAACAAAACTGATCATGTTTGTGCATCAGGGTATCAATATTATTATTTGAAATAAAGCCTTTAAGGCTTGATTAGACCTTCTGGGAACTGCAACTATATGAATCTTGTTCTTCTGCTTGGATCAAAGTATGTATTTAATGCCACTTTCCAATTATTTTTCGAATATTTAAATAGATATTAGGACCAGCTTCACAAGAACAACTATATGCTGATATTTTTGCCAATTCCATATTATTGATTATTTTTCCACTAATTCCTACTGGAAGTATCCTTTTCCTCAAATTTCTACAGATAATAATATGACCAGCATGCAATACCACTTCTCCTAAAATGTTTTTTCTTATGATAATGGATATAAATTTCAATGAATGAATGAACTAACCTTCTATTACATTTCTAACATTAGGAGTTCAATCTTAATGCTTTTACTGAGAAAAACACTATCTATCATATCTTTCAAATATCACAAATAACCTCGAAATACTTTCGTTTACAACGATCCTATCTACTCCTTTCTGTTGAAAAAAATAAATCTAAATCGATCAATATATTTTGGCATTTCGGAATTGACTTGGACTACCTATGATGACGTCACCAATGTTGTTTCATGGCCTTGTGCTCTAGTAAGGTATTGTATCAATGAGCGACCATCTGAATACATCAACGCGCGTTAACGAGCTACAAACGTGCGTTGTCGCACGATCATGTAAACTTAGCCTCATTATAAGGCTAAGTTCACATGGTCGAGCGACAACGCACGTTTGTAGCTCGTTTACGAGCGATGAAGTATTCAGATGATCGGGCGTTGAAAGCGCGACAGCGGCCCGCGACTACTGTCATTATTTGATTTGAAGAGGGACTCTCTGGTTAATACTTTTTTCTAATATTTTGGCAAAGTGTTCGTCGGCTGGATGAAGTTTATATTTTTTTGCAGGTGGTGGATATTCCTCCATAGGTCTGAAATTGCTGTCACTATTTTCATCAAATTTTTCGGGAACGACATTATCAGTATCATCCTCTACTTGAAAAGAACTGTCACTCTCTCTTTTTTGAACGTTGGGTTGCAAAAATGTTATCTTTGAAAATGAGCTGAAGTAGGTTTCGATGTTTCTGCTGAACCAGATTTCAAATTTTTGAATTTTTTCATATCTCTCACATATACATCACGTAAATTCTTCCATTTCTTTTGTAGTGTTGATCCTGAAATGAAAATGATATTAAAAAAAAACTTGATCTATTGCAGGTATCTTTCGAGTGGTTGTTCATTAACTGAATTACAGTATGGTTATAGAATTGGAAAGTCTACATTGTCGGGTGCAATTCAACAAGTGTGCAAGGTGATATGGGGAAAGCTGAAAACAGTTGTTATGAATCCCCCAAGTAAGGAGAAATGGATACAAATAGCTGAAGGATTTGAACAAAAAGCTTATTTTCCTAACTGCATTCGATTAATTCAGCCCCCAAACTCCGGATCTATGTACTATAATTTTAAAAATTTTTTTCATTGGTGCTAATGGCTTTATGTGACTCTAACTACTGATTCGTATGGGTCGACGTGGAAGCCTATGGTAAAGATAGTGACTCAGGAATTTTCAAGGAAAGCACCTTATACAAAAAACTCACTGAAAAGTCCTTAAATATTCCTGAACCCAAATCTATAACAGATAATTGGGATAATAAGTTACCTACCATATGTAATAGTGGCAGATGAAGCATTTGCCATGATGGAAAATTTAATGAGGCCGTATGGGGGCAAAATGCTTTCACACGAAAAAAAAATATAACTACCGTTTATCGTTAGCGCGAAGATTTGTTGAATGCACGTTTGGAATTATGTGCAACAAATAGCGAATTTTGCACCGACCCTTAGATGTGAAACTTGAATTTGCTGAAAACATTGTTTAAGCTATTTGTGTTTTGCACAACTATGTTACAATTAAAGATGGCATTTCACATGCTGCACCATTGCCAAATATGAATAGATCATATACTGGGCGCGCAGTTCGAGACGTAGATAATATTCGAATTGCATTTACAGATTACTTTGTGAATGATGGAAAGCTGAACTGGCAGGATGGTATGGTTTGAACAATGGTCCACTTTTGTAAAAATTTGTGAGAATAAATTCATTAATGTTGTTCTTACCTAAAGTCTTTTTTTTCTCTTCATTGTCATCGCCATTGCAGAATATCGAAACGATTTGTTCCCAAGCCCGTTTCTTCATGATTTTATTGGAATATACCTTTGAATATAAATTCCAAATAGCTGGTCTTCTGTCAACTTCATCTATGAACAGGTCAGTGTTGAATTCTCGGTCCATATTTCAAGTTTGTACTTCTTTTCCGTTCCAATCGCGTGAATAATCTGAACACGTCAATGCCTGACAGTTGTACTTCAATACGCGCGACGTCGCGCGAAACAAGATACTGGCGACAGAGCAAAGTCGATCGCGCGTAATCGAAAATATACGCGCGATGACGCGCGACCATATAAACATCTCTATGGGACTACTACTCAGTATCTCTAGTCGCGCGTTTCGGAATCGCGCGTGATCGCGCGATCATCTGAACTTGGCCTAACTCCCGCTGTTTGTTCATAGATACTATTAATTGCTGAAATGCAGTTGAATAATGAATATATTATTCAATAGGAATGGATAAACATTTTTTAGATATCATTTTTATATTGTTGCTATCATGAATGAGTAATAGAAGTTCAAAAGAAAAATTCTCTCTAGTCGTACATTTTCAGTTGTGTCCCCGAAGTATAGTCCATTTTTCTTTTATTTGAAAAGCAGAGCACAACCGTGTTTTTTTTGATGATTGTGAGGAAACTGATAAATGTTCTCAGGACTTTGAATTACTTTTAATGAGACAGAAACAATAAAAAAGGATAGTATTGTCTATAATCTTCTCTTGCAAGCAGAAAAATAAAAATGTTTTTACATGTTTTGTTGTTTTATTGACTCTATCCCAGAAAAAAATTAAATACTTGGTAACAAGAAATAGTTTCATTTGAGGAAGCTAACAAAAAGAAGTTAAAAAAATATTGTAGAAAAGATAAAGCAAAATATGAATGAATCTTGACAGATCTAAACTCTCGAATATAACAAAATATCAACGTAGATTTCAAATCAGGTACAAAAAACAGTTATTGTGGGACTTTTCATGTCTCGATTTATTTGGACTTGAACGGACGGACCACTCTTTTTTTTCTTTACCATTATCTCTTGGTAAAGTTCACTTTGAGCTTCGTTAATTCACTGCTAGCAAATTCATCAAATTTATTAATCATTAAAGTAATTCTTTTCTATATTTCTTTATTTCACAGAATAGTTGTTTCACTTGAAAAATTAATTGTTTCGTATTTCGTTATTGAAATGAAACAAAACCAGAAATAAATACTTATTCGAATGATATTCAAGTTTCAAAAAGTCTGCGGGAGCAGGACAGAATGAAAATCGTACGTCACAACTGTCAGAGTATGTGTTTACTCTCCCAAATAGCAGAGTATGCAGAGCTTACTCAGAGGAAGTGTATGAACGCTCACAGAGTATACTCCGAGGAAGACAAAGCAAGTTTGTGAACGCTTCAGAGTAAGGGGAGCTTACTCTGAGTAAGTTTATGAACGCAACCCAAGTAATCACCCAAGTGTTTCCAATCACACACTTCTTCGCTAGATCCAATTTTTGTATTTTCTTACCCGAATATTCGACAGGGAAAGTAGTAAACGGCATCCTTTGTTTGTGAATAAATCATCCAGCGCTTGTCAACCTTTTCACCATTAATTAATATTTTCTTATAATGATATTCGCTGAATCTACGTCCATTTTCATTTACGGGAAATGAATCAACTTCAACCCGAAGTGGATCTTTCAGTACAATCTCAGTTCGGTCTACATCAGAAATTGTTATGGGCCACAAACCTGGGTCATTTTGAAGATTCAGACTTTTCATTCCAGCAGTCATGGATCTTTATCCATGACTCGAGCTCAGATTCTTGTTCTTGACTGGATTGCGTTGACGGTGGCACCGGTGAGCTAAGAGATAATGATTTAGGTAATTCATCCTCGCAGTTTTCACTTGGTGACTGCGGTGGCACCCATGATGATGTGGAAGGAATGTTTTCAACTGGGTCAGGATTAGAATCACTCACAGGCAATGAATGTGTCGTAGAGGTTTTTTGATCATCAAATTTCATAAATTTATATAAAGATCCACTTAGATTTTTTGTTCCTGCTTTCTTTTGATTGCTCGTTTCCTTTTTGAACTACCCGACTCGAATTTTCTACCGGCATCTCGATCACGCGAACTCATTTCGAAAATCTTGTTGAATTTCGCACAAAGTGTCAGAAATAATTTTTAAGTAACACACAGTTCTTTCACACTTTTTCGGTTCTTCACTATGAAAATGACCCGTTTGTTCATTCCGTTCTAATGAAACAAACCAATTGAACCACAAGTCTTAGACTCTGGATCTACCGCGAGGGTTGAAAAAGAGACGGGTGGCAAAATTCCGACAGATAGTGATAATAAATGATGAAGGTACTTTGAAAAGAAATTTTCGGTTTCGAAGAAAAGACCATAAAAATAAAACTGTTCATTTTTATGATCCAGATGAACAGAATACATAGTTTCATGAGGAATGGCATCATCTTGTATGCATATTTCTATTGGAAACAGTGGTTTTTTTTACGATACTTCTATGGAAAATTTCTCTGGAAAATCCACCATATATGACTTTTCCTGGGATTGTCCGAGCGATAGAGGAGCCACTAATTATGAGTTTGATTGAGGGCGTGAAGTCCCAGTTGTATCAAGTCCTAAAGCTCAGAGCAGTTCGTGGTAGTATTGTGCAACTTGGACACTTTTTGAGTATTCGATATACTGAATGAAATATTATGTATTGGATAAATTCATTGGATAGTTGGTATCCCAATTTATACTTACAAAAGCCACACTGAAAATAACGGCTTGAGAAACTAACGAATTGAATCAATTTCTCAATTCAATGACAAGAAAAATTTTAATTTATTCGAAAAATGTGAATATGACCTCTAAATGTAAATGAAGAACCAAAAACAATGGAAGTTTTCCATCAGAAAAAATAGAATATAACAAAACTGAACCCAATATTCTTGTCCCTAATCATTAGTTTCGAAAAAAACAGATTTCGCTCTCCTTCCGTAATTCTCTACAAAAGAATAAATTCATACATAACACGATAACTCAACGAATATTTCAAAGGGACCCCCAAAGAACGGTCAAACAGGGCTATAAATATTTTATGAGGTTCCAACATCTGGGGTAAATAAACATTGTACCTGAATACTTAGATAATTTTCACCCTAATTGTGTTGTGTGCATTCTATTCTACCTACTGATCTGGTGGATCGGACATCTGGTGCCTCAATTACACATTCGGACGTTCCTACAAAGCACAATATTCAAAAACTACAAAATGGTTTCTTCAATTTCATTCTGAATGAATGTATTGGTTAACTAACTTTTTTCGAATTTAACCTTATGTTCAAACCTTCATAAATAATTAGGGATCTAAATCAATATCAAAATTTGCTCGGCTTGTTGAGCGCGAGGCCCCACCAAGAGCGAGGCCCCGGGCGATTGCCCCTTTCGACACCCCCTTGAGCCGCCACTGCTTTTTTGGTACACAGTAGCGTCGACTTGCTTCCCGAATTTTAATTTTTTTCCCGGATGCAGCCGTTAATTTTTGCTCGTCATATTGGTTCATCTAGTTGTCGTTTAAATGTCGTGTAATGTTTTTTGTACCAGTTGTATGTCTCCAATAGGACTGTCAAATATGTGTTTGTTGGGAATTCTTTATAGGAATTATTCTATATGAATTTGAAATATCGTTGTATAACTATTGACGAAGGTCTATATGATACACCTACTAAACGACGCTTACACAATCGCCATAATACAAAAGAGTCCATATTCAACAATAACCTTGTTTGTCAACATGTCTACTCAAAAAAGTTCTTGGAAAAAAAATAAATCTCCCCGTTAAAAAAATAAAATTAAATTGTTGTATCTGAATATTCTATATAGAAGGACATCCTTCATTGGATGATATACCATGGAAGTTATTGAAAAATTAATAAAATGCTATTTCTTGATAAAGAGTCATTGAAATAGAATGCTATCCCAAATAATTTTACCTTATTTGATCCAGTCAACTAACCTATTTCAAAAATAAATTGTTTATATATTTTTATCACTTCTTTGCCTATACTTTCTTGTGTCCCGTTACATTCATCGATCTCATCAAGTCCAGATGCAGCCTATGGAAAAAAATCTCATCATTTATTGTTATCAGCGAGCACAAGTATTCAAAACAAACCCGATGAATATTTTGGATTGATTTTTGGCGCCGTTTTTGCCTGGAGCATCGTACTTGTACATTTGTGTTTCTACGGGTTGAATGCCGTATCACATTTTTTAGGAATTCTTCACATTCTTTTAAGGAGAACTCATTATCGGATAATTGCACCATTTTGAAGAACATATTTATGACATTTTTTAATGTCTTGAAAGGAATTTTTTCTGTGTCTTTATACTTGGAGCCTCCTGCCCATGAACAGAGTGTCATGAATCTTCTTGAAAATAATTGATCTATTAATATGTAGCACATTGCTCAATTTCCCTATCTGATTTTTCATTTCAATATTATCTTTCAAAGTTTCTTCAAGTCTTTTGAGATCTTCTAAACTATCTATTTGTTTGATAAATTCTCTGCCAGGAACTGATATGCTGTCAACTTTGGCTTTACCCACACAATTTTTCTGTTTTTTCCCAAATGTGGTCTAGAGCTGCTTCTAGAGATGCTAATTTTTCAAAAATTCTTAGGCTATATGTTTCATTTGTTCGAATTTGTTCTAAAATAGCAGCTTGGTTGGATAATATAGTATCTAATTTACTATCATCTAACTGTATTGGGGTGGCCATATCAAGTAATTCTGATGGTGATTCATTATAAGAGTTGAAAAAGTCAAAACTAAATATTTGACCCTCTTCAGATGCTGTTACTGAAGTTGGATTTACAATTTTGCTTGCCTCCTGGAAAACAAACAAATATTAATTTGGATGATATTCACAATTGGAATCCTCTACATATATTCAGGAATTTAGAAGGGATTAATGATAATGAATAGGAAAAAAAGATAAAACTTGACAACTTTCAGAATAAAAACTCAACACTTTATTATATTTCAGGAAATTTAGTGGGTACTATTAACAAAATCTTTCAGTGATATTTGGACACATTTCAAATGAACCCACATAATGAAGAGCTTTAGTAAACATGCGAAGAGAATGTAGAATGTCTGTTCAAAGAATATTTTGTATTCTTCTGAATTTTTGAAAAACTGCTCAACATAAAACATACAGGGAGAAAAAACTGGGAGAGTTGATACATTTTATTACCAAAATTCATTTTGTGAGTTGCTCGAACTACAATAAAGTTTCGAAATGAGTTCCTCCAGCTTGAATATAATCTTTTTTTCTCATCATTATTGCTTAATTTCAATTGCAATCATATCAATTATTAGATCTTGAAAATTTTCAGGGAGATATCTAAACTAATATAACTCATTATATCTAACCCCTTATCGAGTTTTTGAAGGAAAATTTTCTCGCATGTTTACCAAACACCCTAGTTGAAGATAAAAATTACAAATACTCAAATACTCACCAGGCAAACTTTCGCTTACTGAATATAATCGCTGTTCTGATTTCTATCAGTTGTGACCGGAACTCTTGCTCTTTTTTTATTTGCGACTTTTCAAGTAATGATTCTTCCTGCTCAGTTTCCTATCCAATTCTTCTTCGACAATTTCATAAGTTAAAAGGTGGTTCCTTTTCAATTTGCAGGGCATAGAGAACCAATTAGAACTCGGTACCGAATCTGCTATTTTCACAAGCCTTTCTGCTTTTAGATTCGGCCACGATAATTTTCCTCCACTTTCCCATGCAGAAGGAACAATTGTCAGTTTTCTTCTGCCCTCTTCAACTGTTTCCACTATTTTGAACATTATTCCGATTAAAATGAACGTTTTTTCTAAGTAGATGATTTAATTTGAGGAAAAAATATATATATATATATATATATATATATATATATATATATATCCCACTATATTTAAGTCCTCCGATAACAGCGCATTTTCATACTATAGGTCCTCCGGGGTCGATGGGTCTACCGTATATGGAGGACCTAAGGCATTTCATGCTGAACGATTGGAAACATGACCCTGAGTCCACCATAAAATTTTCAGATGGAGGACTGAAATCGTGAATTTTGCCATTTTTGTATATTTTAGTTCAGCCTTCATCAAACTCTTCTAGTGATGGCGCTCGCGGCGGCGTATACTTTTGGAGTATATACAAATTCCATTCTACAGTGTATTGGTCCTCCGATTATACGTCAAAACGATCTTACGGTGGATAAGTCCTCCGAAATCCTGGCAACATCGCATAGACTGTGACTGTTGAATGGAATGCCGAATGAAATCAGGATTTACGATATCTCCTATTCGGCTGCTCTGTGCATAGGTAGAGTTCGCAACAGAAGTAGCTACTCGATATTTCTTCGATTTGAGATGTGTACCTACTACTTTATGAATTTAGATTTCTCAAAATGCTCATTTTTTTTTATGATTTCATTAAAAATGATATATGAAATATCGCATCAAATACAATCAAATAGATAAATAGAAACATGAACAGCCTAATACTATGCCACCCTCACGAAAATTGTTAAACGAAAGACGAGGAAACTGGTCACGATATGAATATACTCGCACCACCGAAAATTTTCGAAAAATACTCGTGAAAATGTAAACATTTCGACATTCATTGGGAGTTTTTTGATGTTTTGGTTTTTTCTCAGCGAATAGTTATGAAAAAGCAAATCGCACCCAACGGTGGTTTTTCATCGTTGTGTTCACTACTGAAATATTTGATATAGTGTATGTTCTCATTATTGAATTGAATGCCTACTAATGAATATTAAAATTATTATAAAAGAACGACTCAATTCGGAGAAAAAAGATTGCAGAAGAAGAACGACAATTGTTTATCCTCAAGAAGGCTTCAACGAGTTTCAATTCAATAGTGATGAGAAACTTTCGAGAAGCAGGAAAAAACGGTAAATACACGACGGAGAAGAATCAACAAAATTTTATAGATGTAGGAATTCCAAAACTCAGTTGAAGATGTTAAGAACAATGACTATTTACATCTAGTTTCATATTATATAATTTTTAAATTATAGTGAATGTTCAACTGGTATCCTCCGATTGATTTTTTATTCAAGATATTGAAATTTCAAAAAGGTGTTTTTTCCTTCCACATCAGAGCATTTTCATTTTCTTAATTTTATAAGTTTCAGAGTCCGGTTTCAGAAAATGTATAATTCAAAAGTAAAATGATTGGTTCGTATCATCTGCTACAACTAGCAGAGATTTGCGCTGAATTTTGTTTGGTGTTCAGGTTCAATGGAGATTTTCTTCCATTGAGGTTTCATTTTAATTTTTCTTACACTAAATGTGTTATTGTCAAGAAAAAAAAGTTATGAGCTCAACTCTGAAGGTGCAGTTACAATAATTGGGTGGTCAGTAACCTCGAAACAATTACGACGTCACTTTATATGACGCCAGGAGTGAAAATTGTATTCCAAGTGGTTTACTGAAAACTAAAATTGACCAGTGCGACCGCTTCGCTTGAAACCATTCAAAATCGGTTCAATTAATTTGTTTCTTACTTTATCCATACCTACTCTGAATTTGATATTTAAATGACATCATGAATTATTAAAAAAAAGTTAACCTCATATCTTCTCTCATGTCAAGGGCGTAGCCAGTATTTTATTCGTGAAGCTTTCGAGTGAGATTTTGAATTTTTTATTGATTATTTTTTTAAGATGACTGAAAGTACAGGGTGATAAAATTTCGATGATTTAGTATGCCATATCCTTAAATAGAAGACAAATCTACTAATCCACATGTTATGTTTTTTTCGAGTAACGTATATTGCTGAATTCCGAAAGTCGCTACGGTGTCTAGCTTTCGTGCTGCAGTGTGATTTTGGTATTGGGCCAATTTTCATTATTCGATATAACTTCCTCACAATAGTGAATACAGTCTCGAAATAAATTCATCCAGGGAAAGTTTTTAGAGAAATTATATTTTTCCTAGTTTATATATCGAAAATTCGGAAAAAAAAAGACAATCAAATAAGGTTTTGATTTGGATTAACATATTTTTAACTGAGGAGGTCATAGGACTTAATATTTCACAATTATCAGCTGTCAAATTGATTAAGAAAACATTAGTAATAGTTATATTTTATTATGCAGACCCGAGGTGTGTTTATTAAAACTCTTCGTTTCTTCTATGAACAGTGTTCGAAAAAGAGATGTTTAATCGCAGTTTCCACGGAAAGTGGTGAGAGATGAGAGCCTACTTAAATTAGTTGACCGAAAAGGGTTTCTTCGAAATTTTTGACTTATAATAAAATCGGAAGTATTTCATAATTCTTTTTTCTGAAATTGTCTAAGAAAAGTCTAATGGTAAATACACTATTGTTTATGGTTTCCATTTGATGTTTTTGTAATTCCTATAAAATTTTGAGTGGAACTGAAATTTCGATAGCACCGGTATGAAAAGTAGTGCCTTTGATGTTTTTATTTCGAGGTCGTAGTTGCAATATTGCGAAAGTTATAGCCAATTAAAATAATTAGCAAATTCCAAAATCATGCAAAGCTGGAAACTAGACACTGTAGCGACTTGCGCAATTTATGTTCATTCAAAAAAGGGAACATAACATGTAGTCTAGTCTTTTCTATCTCTTTCAATTTAGGAGGTGTAGTAGTAGGTAAATCGTCGAAATCTGACCACCATATTGTCGAGCTCAAAATTGGGGCGGTTATTAAATACTGCGATTCAATCTTCAGAACCGTTGAAACTGTGAAAAAACGAACACGATCATTTTCGTTGAGAATTTTTTCTTCTTGAATTTTGTTTATCAATAATTTTACTTCAAACTCAATATTTCTTGAGAAATTTGAAGAAAAAAAAAGGAAGAGAACGTTCTAGGAAATATGTTAACTAGAAGCAGCTTTAGTTTTTTTTTAAATAATCAATATTTTCATTAAGTCAATCTTTCAGAAGCTCGACCTGCAGACTTCTATCTGAATACTGCCGAGGATCAATTGTTAATGCCAAAATACTGCCCTTTTCCTTGTGCTCCACCCTTGCAATAAAGTATTCTAATTCTTTCTTGCTACGTGTAATTCATGATGCAACTACCGTGCCTCGAAATATCTGCACAACTTAAATAATTTTACAGATATTCTAATTTGAATTCGGGGCTGGTTTGATTCGAGGGAAACAATTCAAAAACGTTCCCAAAAATCTATTTCGGTGGGTATCGAATACGCATATCAGGCATTTTATCGAATAAATATGATGAAATGATTACTGAATACAATAATGAAGATAAAATTTTTTGTATTGGAAAAGAAATACATGCTTGTGTCCGTTTGGGCACGATAACGAGTTCTCTAGTTTGATTCCGGGCTAGGGATGAAAGTTTTTTTATTCATGACGGCGCAGCCCTCCATGTTTTGTATTAGAAAAGAAATACATGCTTGTGTCCGTTAGCGCAGGATAACGAGTTCCCTAGTTTGATTCAGGGCTAGGGATGAAATTTTCTTTATTCAAGACGTCGCAGCCCACCATTCACTGGTGGGTAAGCAATCAATAGTGCTGTTAATAATATGGCGTAAGAGCACAGTAACGAAGCCTACACAGGGCACAACTGATTCCTTAAGGTGCGTACAGACATGCTCCGAATGGCGTACCGAACAACGTCGCGTATATCGACGCGATCAACAAAAGTTCGCCAATATCTACATCGTGATCGCGGCGATGTGCGCTACGCTGTTGCACCCCGCCGTCCACACTTAGGTACGCGACGTGGTGCGGTACGGCATTCGGAGCATGTCTGTACGCACATTTAAATAGGTTAAGACTTTCACGACCAGGAACGATAACATCAGAAAGAAATCCAGGCTTATTCCAAGAAGTCTATAAAGGTGCGTACAAAAACATGTTCCGAATAGCGTACCGAACATCGTCGCGTACACCGACGCGATCAACAAAAGTTCGCCAATATCTACACCGTGATCGCGGCGAGGTGCGATACGCTGTTGCACCCCGTCGTCCACACTTGGGTACGCGACGTGGTGCGATACGATGTTTGGAGCATGTTTGTACGCACCTTAATGTTTTGCCTGATCATCGGTTCGGTAGGCATCAGAGGATTCTTGGTCTGAGATTGTAACCCGAATGCTGAGTTACTGTCTCTGAGTCAGTACCCGTAACCCAGCAATCGAATCACAATCTCAGAACCAGAATTCCCTCAAGATGCCTACCGCAGATGTGGGCGAAATATATTAAGAAACAATTCATCATAGACCACGACTAATATGCCTGGAAGACTTTTTTGATGTCATAGTTCCTCATCGTGAAAACCTCAACTTGTTACTGACTCAGAGTTAGTAATTAAGCATTCGAGTTATAATCTTGGACTAATGGCCATTCGCATCTCCTTGGCTCAGATTTAAAGTGTTAATCGACTATGCTAGACTACCTATAAAACAGAAGCTGAAATGATTTTTAGAATCTAAGCCAAGCGGTACAAACGACCCTAAGAATTCTCTGAAGATGCCTGCCGCAGATGTGGGCGAAACGTTAGGTGGGATAATTTCTGATAGACCAAGGCCGGAAAGCCTGGAAGACTCTTTCAATGGCGACAACTAATTCCTCCGAACTGTCCAATTCAATGAGCTCTAGTAGATTACCCAGTTACCCAAGAAAAACCAAGGTACAAATAAATCAATAGATAATGCAGCTCTGAAATAAAAAAAAACTAAATGTGATTAACTTTCTCATTTATAAATATCAAGTCTGTTGTAGGATACGCAAAAATTTTTTTGGTTGCGCCATTCTAGGGTAAATACACAATACTTCGAAAAAAAAAAATTAGCCGTAACGCAGATAACGACCGATATGGCACTAGAGGGACACCTTGTATGAGTAGCTGATTCACCTCATAAAATTTGAGCCCAAATATACCAGGTTTCCCTTTATAAATGGACTAATAAATCAGCCGTATTTTTTGAACAATCTAACCCCAAAATCAGTCTGACCTATTTACAGAAAACCTCAAAAAATATAGCATCGTTAACCATTTAAATATAATTACGGACATTTCAATACGACACATTCCGAAATGATAAGCCTGTGTTAATAGAGATGTTGATCAAGATTTAGAATCGAAAAAAAAATTATATGATTGAAGGTACACAGCAATTTTATTTCTTCAAAGCAACACCATAACTGAACGAATATAAATAATTCACATCAGGGCGGAACGGACGGATCCATCGATACCTATTATATGACAAAAGCGCCAAGTCGTTCGCTAGGACTATATCATATTGATGACATTGTGGCAACGGTGCCGGATGACCTAGGTACTTCGAAGTGGATAATATTACCCTTGCGGAGGACCAACAGTCGGTAAATTAGATATGGAAGTATACTCAAGGTTGACCTAAATACTATAGTTTGAATGGTGGACCTAAGTACGGAATTCTGAAGGAAAAGAAAAAAAAAATTCAAGAATATTTTGTCGAATAAGTAATGAGGACATTCAATTAGGTAATATACTTTGACCAAATTTTCATTATACGCCTTCCATCTCGTGGAGGACCGATGTCTGCGATTCAGACGGAGGAGCCAAGGATAGTAGGATGTATATATATATATATATATATATATATATATATATATATATATAATTTGTAAACGTCAACTGAATAGATATATTGCATGAAAAACTCGAAA
Source organism: Hippodamia convergens (assembly GCA_038502775.1). Lineage (NCBI taxonomy): Eukaryota > Metazoa > Arthropoda > Insecta > Coleoptera > Coccinellidae > Hippodamia > Hippodamia convergens. Next base: position 74,427,080 of record CM076609.1, read on the forward strand.
GTTCGACTTCATTAAAAAGATTACACTTATTTTATTTTGAAAATAAAATAATATCTCACATACAAGTTTCAACAAACAGGCTTAGGTATAGAGAACTCTTTTTTTCATGGATATAATTATTTCTCAACAATCACGAGCATAAAGTGAGTTGAGTGTTATCAAGTCTTATATGCGCCGCATATATGCACCGCGTAGGCAATGTGTTGAACTTTGAAGAAGAAGAGTCTTGATCGAGTTTAATACGTAGGTAAACATCAAGGTTCATGAGGTATACTTATACCGGCATTAGAATATGAAGCAGATAGACTGGTCAATATTTTTAGCACAAAATTGAGCTGATTTCATGGGTGATGTCTATATTGTGAAAATTTTTACACTTACATCGCATTATATGCGTATATTCAAAATTATGTCAGTGTTCTTATATTACTTATGGGCTAATGTTTTCGTCCCAATTTGGAGAAAATCTTAATAAAAAAAATACATGTCCTTTCAATCGATCTAGGTATCACCTATATGTGAAATGTCTTGAATTATATCAACATTTGCCTTGTGCGAAACTTTCCTTTATTTTCACTTCCCACCATCTCGATGACTAATCCACAATTTATTTAATCTCTTTGAATACGGGCCTGTTTTTCTTAGCGGCAATAAATCTCAAAGGTTGTATAAGTATTCGATAGAAGTACCTAACTCAACGCATTAGTAAGAGAAAAGTTCCATCTGTCATTAGAAGATTATGCGCCGTTTTAAAAAAACAAAACAGACGTATCATGAACCGCCATATTGGAACAAAAAATTAAATGTATGGAAAATTATTATTCTGGCTGAAATATGGATTTTGAACCTTTTTCATAAAATCATCGATGGGGCGTTCTTGTTTGAGTTTCTGGTTAATTTTTCCACTATGTTTAGATGGGTGATTCTCCGGAAATTGTGTCTTTTGAGCGGTACTTTTGATTTCAACAAAAAAGTTTACAAATGTTATTCAAATGAAGATTTTTGTCATAATCAAAACCTAACTGTTCAACAAAAATTGAATAACACCTGAAATTCCTGCATTTTAGCTATTTTCAGAAAAATATTTGGTCGAGGTAGTCCACGGGAATGATCAATGTTCCACGGGAATGATCTAAATTTCTAAATGATGCTATCAGGATTCTGGATACGAAGTGATTCGAAACTTTCATGAAATTTCAACAGAATATATTTCCATTTTCAATATAGTGTACATATATATATATAAAAAAACAGAGTAGGTATTCTAGGAACCATAATATACAGGTTGTTTGTTCTCGGACGAGCCACCTCGTTATTTTCTTATCCCCATAGTGATTGAAGGAATCACGTCGAATGATTTTGTTCGGGAGGACATCTTTTGATGAATATTAGAAGCTTGAACGAGCAACCCCCTAAGAGGGGGCCTTTCAACCCCTCAAAATTGAAAAGGGAAGAGGGGTTGAGTGATACTTCATTTGAAAAGTCTCTTCACATCGGTGTATAATAACGTTGTTTTGAGGAACCATTTTAGCTAAGAATCAATTTACTAGCTCAAATTTTTGTGACCCAGCTTGAAAATTTGGACGAACTACGCCAACGAATTATGAATGTGTGTCATCAAACAACTCCAATTATGCTGAACCATGATAAAGACGGTTTTCAGTCAGAATTATTTCTGGAAATCAATGGAGAAAAATTTGATTTAAAAACGCCGATATAATTTTTTCATTGTTAGCATGAAAAGACAGAATCGACGTGTTTCGGGAACTTTTTCCAATCGCTGAGATAAGAAATATACGAGGTGGCTTCTCTGAGGACAAATACCCGTTATATCTAAATATAATAATAATGATCAAAGATGCCGTCATCACGAAAAACATAATTAGCATAATTAATTTTTTTCAAAAACATCTAAAACAAAGGAAATTTTTCATTTTGTATTTTTTTGTAATATTGCCTGATATTATTTTTTGATAATAATTCTGGTTTTCATTCGATCTGACTAACTTCTTCCTTTCAACTGACGCTCAATAATCTCCCCAAACATTGTCCATGATTGGGTTTGATGAAGATCCAATCTCAATTCAATAAAGAATTTGTTTGGGGCAGGCGATCCTTCAGGCAATTCAGTTTTGCGGGAAATTGTTTTTATTCTACAGCACTCCTGCTTATATTTATTTCTTTTTCGTTTTTCTCTGTATTTTCCTACTCTTCTTCTGTTAGACATTCTTTGGCGTTGAATTTCCCTACAATCTCAAAATTAATCATCAGAACTCTCTGGAGGACTATTTTCAGCTGAATTTTCTCTATTTGAAGTTTTCTTGCACTTCTATGAATTTTTGTATTAATTCTCCATTTTTTTCCTTGAAACCTTTGTTGCCTTGGGGTCATTTCATGTATGGTTTTCTTCATTTTTCCTTCGTTCTGCTTCATATTATTTTCCTGCCTTTTAACTAATTTTTTAACGACGCTATCTTTCTTTTTTTCCTTTATCCTCAGATGTTCCCTTGTTCGCTTCGAGCACGAAAAATATTTTTTTTGAAAAAACCATGTTCATCATTATCCAGACATTATACTCATTCCCGTGGTAGTGCAATCATTCCCGTGTCATGAATTTCGCACGGGAATGACGAAAGTGATTTTTTATTCTCGTATTTCCAGGAAAACATATTTCATTTATGAGAAAACAGAATATTTTATGAATGTTTGCTATGATGAAATGATAATACTATGAATTTTCACAAAATTTAAATTTTTACCTGAAAAATTTTCCTCCACAGGAATGACTGCTAGGATGTTACACACCGATCTCAACACTTGGGCTGACTAGCAGAACTCTTCTGTTCAATCATATAAACACAACTTACGTTATAAACAATCGAAAATGACTTTTAGGTTCTTTTCAAACTATGTACTGGGTAGGGGTTAACGCGTTAAATTCGAATCATTTGATGAAATTCATGATCTGCCGCGGGAATGATCATTTTCGCCTGTGACAGATTCCTTTTTTCAATTGAATGAAAAATTTTGACAATTTCGTTCGAACTAATGTGGCAAACTATAATACATGGTACAATATTCCAGTGAATGTATCTCATCTGGTTTTCATTTCTTCAGGAATGTGAATTATGACCGTCCTCAAGTTCTTGAACCATTCAATTACATATCACGGGAATGACAATTTTGAGATACTTTTAAAAAAAAAATAAAAATTTATGAATGAATGTTGAGTAAAGTCATATGAACCTGAAAGGAGAATGAAATCTCTAACATCAGATTGATACACAACATAAAAACTCCAATATTTTAAAGATTTATTGATGTGTATCCTGTTGGGACTCAGTTTCTGGAGAATCACCCAAATAAGCTTCACATTTTACGTAATTTGCGAGGTGGTCCCCACCACAGTTGGCACATTTTGCTGGTGTGTCTCTTGTTTTGGTACAATCCATGGTCGGGTGTCTCTCCGCACATTCCAGGCATTTGTGAGGGCTGTAGCAATTTGACGTGGCATGGCCCCAAGTTTGACATCTTCTGCACTGCGTTATTTTTTTGTTTGAATAATGTCGCTTCCGTGCTACGACAGTGACAATTTTTTGCTGGTTGTAACTATGCTAGTGTTATTCATCTTGAAAAAAAACCGCATCTAAAACATCTGAACACAAAATATTTCGTACAGTCTTCTGCGTCTATGAAAACATGTGGATCTGAACATGATGGCGAGCATTTCAGCTTTTTGGATACAGCCGAATTCTCATATAGGTCTGCTTCATAATCATAATCACTGTCTTCAACTTCTTTTCGTCTTTTTGATCGTTTTTTCACGTTTGTAAAAACCAACCTTATCTTTGAATTTCTTGTTTAAGGCCAGAGTTAATATGAATTTACTGCGGTCGCTCGCCATACTAAAAATAACACATTGCATTTATCGCTAATAGTTATGTAGATTAATTAATCAAAAACTAACCTTGTCAAAACAAACAAACAAACATGAAATGCACTCATTCATTCATTCGATAACTTTTTGGAGGTTATGTTCATTTAACATAACCTCAATTTTGTTTCGTAGCCATTGCTAAATGAAGTAGATAGGACATATTCAACTATTATCGCCACAAATTTCCGGCTATATTCACATATTCTATAGCTTATTTGTTCTAAGTGCAAATATATTACAAGATAGGACACAACGGACAATTCTGATTAGGAAAGCATGATATTTTTTCACATAGGACAAGTGTTTTAGTGTTCTATTACGCTTGTTATCGTAGATAGGACTCTCCAACTTGTGAAAAGCATGAAGGTAAAGAAAGTGGAGGGGGCATACCGTTTGAAAAGTGTCACAGAAACAAATCCTGATTTGGCACCCCCAAGGTGGCGGACTTCGAGGTATTTTAAACTGTAGGTTCTGCAATTTTGGCCTTATTTATTATTCGTTCGTTGGTTTTGGCAGTTGTATGTAGTGGAAAAAACATAAATGGTTTCTTGTACAGCATATGCTGATCTTACTCGCCAATTAATGGTGAAAAGCTAAATTTTTTGACGTTTGTAAATACACGGTTTAATTATTGTTGCATACAATTTTAATTGATATTAATACACGAGATAATTTACCTATTTGTTTCATTGCATATTATCTGAATTTGTATGTACCTTAATTGAAAAAATAGAATGTATGATTAGTAACAGGTACAAATTATTCATCCCGTACGTAATTTAACTCACCAATTCATTAGAAGCAATTATTTATTCATCTTTTGGTCATTAAAAGAGAATTGAACAAACTTCGAATTGTAAAAATTCGAATATACAAAATTCCCGCCATATTTTTGGCTCCGCAACATGGCGGACTTTTTGTGACACTTTCATAGCAAGGGAATCATAGGATATGCTACCTCCCCTTCTTCTACCCCCATGGTGAAAAGCTACGGAACATATAGAGCTCCCCAACAGTACAAATATCTCAAAATTGATAATTTTGCAAAAAGAACTCTTAGGACGGCAGTATATGTACAGGCTGGGCAAAATTGGTGATACATGAACTACAACTTTTTGACCCAACGAGATAGAGAAAAATGAATGGCACGTTACGGTGGTCTTTTTTGAAGAAACTGATAATGCCATCAATTGCATTATTCTATCTTCTTTTGTTTTCGAGTTAAAGGCCAAAATTGAAATTTGGGCGATTTCAACTTTGGTCATTATCTCCGTTCCTGTTTTTGCCAGGTTGTTGACATAAAAACATTAAACAGGCACTTTTTTCATCGCAAGCCAGTAGCGTACTTTGTTTTTTTCCAAGAGGTTTCCTTGCTGAGCTATGACCAAAAGTTGTGTTTTTTCTCAATAGTTTCAAACAGCTTAGGAATCACCATTTTTTTCCCGTTTCAGAAATATATCATACATCATAAATCTTCCTCAGATTCATCCAAATATCATGAAAATATAGTTGGTATGTGAAATTTGGATTATTGAGTATTAAGTAGGCTTGATCACAGAATAATATGTCTCTACACATGGTGTCATAATTATTTTGTGATTGGATACTTGATTCAATTCTCTGTGGTTTGATCTCTGTTCAGAACAACTGTCAATTATTAGAATTCGAAGTCATTATTGCCGGCAATATGGAAATTTTCGAAAATCACTATGCGTAGAGACATGTTATTTTGTCATTAATCCTATTTAATACTCAATAATTCAAATTTCACATACAAACTATATTTTTCATGATATCTGAATGAATCTGAGGGCGATGTATGATATATTTCTGAAAAGAGAAAAAATGGCGATTCTTCCTAAGCCATTCGAAACTATAGTTTCCATAAGAAGAAACACAACTTTATGTTATAGCTCAGCAAGGAAACCTCTTGGGAAAAAACAAAGTACGCTACTGGCTTGCGATGAAAAAAGTGCCTGTATAATGTTTTTATTTCAACAACCTGGCAAAAACAGAATCGGAGATGATGACCAAAGTTGAAATCGCCTAAATATCAATTTTGGCCTATAACTCGAAAACAAAAGAAGGTAGAATAATGCAGTTGATGGCATTATCAGTTCCTCTAAAAAAGACCACCGTAACGTGCCATTCATTTTTCTCTATCTCGTTGGGTTAAAAAGTTGTAGTTCATGTATCACCAATTTTGCCCACCCTGTACTCGATCATTGCTGGGGATGCCCCGAAACGAACGTCTAATGGCCGGTTTCCGAGGTCCTTCAGTTAACCTTCTAATAGTTATCGATTCGATAACTTTAACCAACCGATAAACTCCCGTTAAACCTGACTGCGTTTCTGAAGTATTTTTCTGTCGTCCGTTAACTATCGAATAGATAACTGATGATTATCGACTGGATCACAAGTTTGTTTCTAGTTTAACAGATGTCGCCACGTGCAAATTCATATTTTAACGATAAATTGTGAAAACATTATTCGAAACTCCACTCCTACTCCACTCCTGAAATTCATATTGAGGAAGTTTTCTATACAGATTACCAAGTTTTTACATAATATCTGTTTTGATAGTGTTTAATGAATTTTTTTTTGAGCAAAAAAAAGGTTTTTTCAATTTAGAAAGTATTAAAACGTAGCGAGAATTCGATAGAGCGTGAAAGAATGTTGCTTTCTGTATTTTGCCGAAGGGTGCACAAATATCATCGAGCACAAAAAAGGGGAGTCTCAACGATGAATCAAAGGACAGATGCATGGTTGGAAATAACTAGACGGGTTAATGCTAGTTGTGATATTGGTCCTAAGAACTAGAAACAATAAGCAACTACATGCTATAATTGATAATTAGAAAAAGGGGAAGAGGATCATGAGGGATGATCAGATGAGTAACCACCTATAATAGCAGAGGTGGCCAAGAGGTCAACTCGTCAACCGTGAAAGATGTTTAGGAAGCCCCCGGAGATAAATAAACTCAAGAAGAAACAATTTTTGAATGTATTATTATCTTAATGAGAAAATGCAGTGCAAAGTATCCGCCCAAAAACATAGTGTTTCATCTCTAACATTTAAATTCAAAGTACTTATTAATTTACTGCTAAAATGTTTTATTTCTCCCTCGTAAACTCTACCTTACAGTCACTCGCAAGGAATATGATTGGACACAAGTAGATCTCAGAGGTCAAAAGTTTGGGCACCTCTGACCTATAGCATTTTTTTTAAATAATGAGATAGCACTTATTCATATAAGTTTATACATATATATTTATATGAATGTTTGTTCAATGATGTAGAGGTCCCCTTATTATGTAACAGGTAAATGAAATACATTTTATTGAGAAAATTTTCAAATTTAATAATAATATAAGATATAAGAGCTCAATGTGAGAAATCTTTACTAATTCAAATTACACGTAAAAGAAAAGGGAGTAAACAGAAACTTCAAGCCCAAGTTGTACAAGTTGTGCCACCAGTTTTACACAGTAAGATTTTGAATCTTGGGTGCATTGAGGAAGCAACTATAATTGAAGATGTAGATAACAAAGGGCAGCAATGTGAACCTGGTGTGTGACCATAATCGAAGAAGCTGACAATGTGAATGAGCTATCTCAATCGAAGGTACGGGTTATGCTAACCCAATTCCAATCAGCTTCAAGAGGCAGATGTCTCTAACTGAAAAAAAAGAAAGTTATTCATAAAATTGTCAAACTCAATTGTGAGGAAGAAGTTAGAAAAATAAAATATTGGTCTTCTAATTAAAAAATAATTTAAGAGTTATTGCAATTGAACATATCACTGAAAAAGATTGAAGTGCAATTGCAAAATGTTGTGCTCCGATTAAAAACAATAGAATTTCAACGTTACAACTCAGAATTTCAAACTTCGAAAGTAAATATGTCAACAAATCAAAAATAAATGATCAATTGTATAACATGTTGATATTAATTACATTCAAGCTATTACTCACCTAAAATACTGGGAAGATTATTTTCCTTGATCGAACTAGGAATTTCATTATCCGTTGTTACAGAAGATGTACCTTGAAGTTCCTAGATAATCTGTATTTTGCAAAGCTGTATCGTGGACACTGCTCTGGCTGGTATATATAACACAATCTAACTTCTGACTTAGTTTCCACACACCAAATGCCTTTTGTTTCAACTAATGTATATGATATAAGTTCTGTTGTACTTTGCCTGCGATAATGAATCTGATACGTTTTATATTCATCACGAACTGATTGATTTTTGCTTGTTGAACTCGTATCTATTTTCAAATTAATCATCTGCAACTGTAAACATTTCGATCTACGAATCTGGTTGCAGAAATATTGTTCATGATGCATTGTCTCATCTGATGATCGCTGCAACTTGAAACTAGATCATAATTCTTCCTATATATTTCATCATTCCACAGCAATATATTATGTTTACATACATTTTTGTTAACCAAAACACGCAAATCAGAGTAATCTCAAAACAAAACTTGCAGCAAAAGTGAGGTTCGAAATCCAACATTACATCTTTGCCCATGCGCCAGTTAGTTATCGAATAAATAAACTGCCAAAATCGCCCCGTTAAAATAAACTGAGTTTATCGAATGGATAACTTTAGCAGGGGTGTTCAGAAACAGAAATCACCAGTTAATCCATCCGTCAAAGTTATCGAATAGATAAACTACCGTTAAAAAGACCTCGGAAACCGGCCCTAAGCGGTTGATTCGGCGATCTAACCGCCTGGCACGGATAGTTCGCGCACGGTTGACCAATATAAAACGACGCACGGAAAATCCGCCGGCCGGATAAACCAGAACCGGATAATCGGGGTTCTACTGTATTTATAAGCGTTGTATCGTGAAATAATGAATGTGATTTTTTGATAATTCAATGAGGTGAGAATATATGTTGTTGAGATTATTGGTATCTTGTTCAGTATTCATAGTTTTATCAATCGTTTCTTTCAATAACGTTTCGAAAAGGAGTATCTTTTTGTAAGTAGGTTTCTTAAATGATAATTTCATATTTGAATAACCTATTCATTGTTGTTGTTGGCTTCGTGTGTCACTCTTGTGAGATGTTATTCTATCTTAAATCCATCTAGAAGTCTGACCTATGTGAGCTTTTTCACAATTACTCCAGATTCATATTGCTCTTTCTCTTTGTCTCTGACTGTGAATTAGCCTATAAATATTATTATTCATAGAATTCAAAGAATATTTATTTAAATTATTTGCCGCAGTGAAATTTTTCTCTGCCTTTTTTTATTCTATTTCTGCCGCGATCTTTCGCCATACTCTCTTTCATCAATATATTTCTATATTCAGCATGAGATGCATCATACAAGCATCTATTTGTGGAAACTAATTCAATTAGTTTCATTTCTTCATCCCTCGAAAACTTTTTCAACACTCATTTTCTATAATTTCATTAAATAATAACAATTTCAACCTCTTTATAAACCGGGGGTGGCCAAGACGTCGACCGCGGTCTACTGGTCGACCGCGAAGGCAATTTAGGTAGCCTACGAGAGATAAATGTATATGAAAAACATGAAAAGTTCTAATGGATATAACCCTCAAAGATGGATTTTCATGTATTTCACAAATCCCTCATTATTCATCTCTATTCTACGTATATAAAAAAATGGTTACACAAGAAATGTATCTAACCAATAAGCCATCTAGTTCCGCTAGCTAGTACTCCCTGGCCTAGCCACAGGCAGGCTGTCCTATCGGCAGAGACTATGACAGATTCGCGAAGAGCATTTTTCCTCATTTTTTGGTTCCACTTATCTTTGCGAATCGACATTTTCCATTATGAATGTAATCAAATCAAAACACCATTCCCGTTCAACAGACGGTCACTTAGCTTCTTGTTTGCGCAACACAGTTACTTATTACCCTCCCCAATAAAATAAAATTGTTTACAATATGCAGTGCGAAATTTCTACCCTGAAAGATGATAAAGAATGAACATTATGGATTTCATTTTCAACCTTTAAATAAAAAAACTCATTAAATTTTTGCTGATATGTTTTATTTCTGTATTCTGTAAACTCTGCCTCACAGTCGCCCGCAAGAAATATTTTCGAACACAAGTAGACCTCAGAGGTCAAAAGTCTGGCCACCCCTGTTATAAACGAATTCACGCTGCAGCGACGTCGCACAGACTGGTACCGCAAGCAGTGGGCCGTTTGGCTGCTGCAGCCACTGCTGCGTTGACTGCAGAAGCGGGACCGCTTCTTCGCTGTTCCCTATGAACAGTCTATACAACAATCGCAGCAGTCACTTTCGGCGTTCGACGCACAAGCGAAACCGTACCTTTACATATACAGGCTGTTCGGGAATAACTGTACATATTCCTACCAGAGATAGAGTTGGACTAGGTGATTACTGGTTGAGTATGAAAAATTAATTTCTGGATTTCCCTAGAAAGCTACAGGGTGATTTTTCTACTTCATATAAATACTTAGACCATCATAAAACCCAAACTCATTGAAACTTGGGAGGCTATTGGCACATGCTAAGTTCGAGTCAGAAAGATATCAATGATTTCATTATTCCAGGTCCGGACTCATTAATCTTCATTTAAAGTGTTCAAGATAAAACAAACACTTTGTATTTCGAATTACAAATAATATATTCGCTTTTCAGAAAGAGGCTAAATTATGCTTTAATTTGTTATATCGCCCAAAGTTGTCAGATCAACAATAATTTTTTTATGAATTTTTGAATCTGGATAAAGTTCGAAAATAGAATTAATTTACCTAAACAGGACTCAGTCATCTTGTAGAAGTGGAAAATAAATAATAAATCATCTTTAAAAAATTGAAAAGAGTGAGCAAGACTATAATTATTTATTGATATACTGGGTAGCCACCCCCAGACTCGGATCTCATTGCGATGGAGTAAATGAAAGTATATAAAAAAAATTGGTCAAGTGTATAGGGTTTACATGAGCATATTTCAAAATTATTCGTATCTATACCCAGTGTTCGACAACAAAGATATAAACCAAAGTGACACTTCTTCCAATGTAAAAACCTCTAACTGAATTAGTAAATCAGCAAGAGAAATGTATACAAGCTAATGATTGTCATTTCGAACCACTTCTGAAATAACGTTGACTCAGCAATTCATTCGTTCCTATTTTCATTTTTTTTTAGGTACTCTTCACTGTATTTTAGTTTCTTTCATTTGTATTCGTTTCGTGATGAAATGTGCTTATTGAAGCTCTGAACTTTTTTGAAAATTTTCTGCTAATACTTTCGCATTTTGTATTCAAACATGAGATTTCCATTTCTCTTCATAGTGAAAAATTCAATTTTCCGAACTTTATCCAAATTCACAAATTCATAAAAAAACAATTGTTGATGTAAAAACTTCAAGCGATATCACAAATTGAAGCATAATTTAGTTTCTTTCTGAAAAGCTAATCAATTTTTCGTAATTCGAAATACATAGTGTTTGTTTTACCCCCAACACTTCAAATGAAGATTTATGAGTCCGGCCCTGGAATAATGAAATAGTTGATATCTTTCTGTCTCGACCATATCATGTGCCAATAACCTCCCACGTTTCAATAATATCCGTCAATTACTTTGGATTTTATGATGGTCTAAGTATTTCCATGAAGTTGAAAAATCGCCCTGAAACTTTCTAGGGAAATCCAGAAATTAATTTTTTATAGTCAATCAGTAATCACCTAGTCCAACTTTATCCCTGGTAAGAGTATGTACAGTTATTCCTCGGACACCCTGTATATTTGAACCTCTTGCTGCCGGGAGCTGTTGAACTGCACGAGAACCGGCCTTGGAACGTCCTCGAGATCTTCGGAAAAATAAATTGAAATTTGTCTCGTCTATCCAAACAATTTTTCTGCCTAGACCTAGACTGATGAAATTATTTAGGGAGCTCACATTGGCACGTTTCAATTTATTTTCTTCGGTGTTCATAGTTACTGCTAAGGATACCCAATCGTCCCTTTTATAGGCACAAGCTGTTATGCGCTATCTGTCTTGACTTGTATTTTTTTTGTATATGGTCCTGGCCGCTTTTCTGAAATTGAATCAACTATTCTGAAATTCAATTTCTGTTTTCTGAAATACATATTCCTATTCGTGAAATTCAACTTTGATCTTCTGAATTACAAATGTAAAAGGTGTAGAAGGAGTTTGAAGTATACGCACTTTCTCAATGACAATGAATTTCATTCGAATGCTTCAACTATGTTATTGTGAATTTTGCATTGAGAAAACATCACCGATTTTGCCAAACCTGTACAGCACAAACTATTTCAGACACATTAATTAAAACCCAATTTTTTAAAAAATGTTGGGATTGGCTATTTTTTGAATTCTTGAAATATTTCTAGAACCAGATGAAATTACAAAATATTCAACGGCAAAAATCAAGATAATTCTCAGAACAAAACTTTTTTTTAGATCAAAAATTCTTCGCCAACACACATAAAAACCTTATTATACGATTATTATATCGCACACCTAGAACTAAACAGAATCAACTCGAAAAAACTCTTTTGTCAGAAATGGCGAAAAAGTGTTCTCTGCGTCCCTTTGCACTGCAGAAAGTCCATGTATGGATTATTTCTCATAATATGCAATTAGGGAAACGATAATGATGTAGAAATCAATTTGATCGTGTTTAAGCGATGAAGATTAGATAGGAATTTCTGTTCTATGGAAAACAATATAAAAGGTACATAGAAACCACATTTGACTAATCTGAGAAATCTATTTTGATCAGGTTCTACTAATGGCACTTTGAGATCATCGTTGTTGAAATCACTAGTATTTGAGTAAGCTTACCCAAAAATAACTTTGGGATGATAAAAATTCAATAGAATTAATTATCAGTATCGCCCAGAACACTTTTATAATACAGATCATAATAGGTTTTTGGAATGACGTTCTTATCTATCAATTCTTTTATGTCTTTTTTTTTGCGTCCGACAATGCAATTTTTTCAGTGTAGGCCTGAGTTAAGCCAATTGAAAATAATGATTGATCGATTAGTGACCCGGTTCCTCTTGCGCGAAGAACTCTTTTTCGCACACAAGCTTTTCTATAAGCTCCTTCACTGAATGATGTTTTATAGAAAAATGCTTCAGGTTGTTCTTTTTCGACTCTGAGAACCTTTATGTCATGCCACTTGATCTGATTTTTCTCCTCGTCCATATTGAAATTAGTTCCCCACGATTCCTGTAATGCTTTGACATCATAAAATTTATCATGAGTCATTTCTACGACTTTGTAAGGTTTTCCTGTCTCTTTCGCTGTACAAATTAAAGTTTTGTACTGCTCTGGTATGTATATCGGACCTGACTGCAAATATCTTTTGATTTGTTTTTCAATCACGCTATGTACGTTGTCGCCTTCGTTTTGCGAATGACCACGTATCAAAAACTTGTGAGTAGAAAATCAAGTCAATCTCTTTATTGGGAGTTTGGTCTACCTGAGATTTGATGTAGTCGAGTATGCAGCTACCAATTTCAACAGCTCCTCTTTTTCCTTCAGTTTCGTCCCAAAAGTAGCAAATTACATCTTTTGCTTTTAAATCGCTAATGGTGAAATTGAGACAGTTGATCCTGGATTTATAGAAGAAGAGGGATATTTGTCCCTTCGGAATCTGCAATATAGCTTGTAAGTCATAAACTGCTGTGATGGTACCATCTGACCTATTCTTGTCAATTTCTTTCTCAGTTCTTGCCAAGGTTTATTCTTTCAGATGCTGTTCATATTCTTGGCTTAGTCGGCGCTTTTCTTCTTCGTCTGAGTTCTTGTACCTTTCGCACAGATCACATTGATCCTTTTTCGGCAAAAAAAAAGAAATATTGAATTCTGTGTTGAATATTCTGTTGAATGTGGAAGATGTGGCAAAAGGTAATCCATCCCTTTCACGAAATTGCCTATAATCTCTATAGATATCGGCCAATGATTTATCTCTTGAAATAAATTCTCTTGTCGTTTCAGCTCTCAAATAATGAGATTCAATTCTTGGAATCGAATTTGTGAAATCTATAACGCTCTGTTTAATTTTTGGGTCAATAGTAGGGTGATTGTCGTGTTTCCCTCTCAAATCGCCATAAATAACTCCTGAATCCGTTTTCTTGACAGCGCTGTTTTTATCGCTTTACAACTTATGTCAAGAGTTGATTTAAAAAATGGCTTGCATACTCTTATTTTGGATCCATTTACCTCAAAATAAAAGGCGGTGTTGAAGGCTCTGGAATCTTGTGTGCTGGAGTATCGATATTTAGGCTTTATTTGTTGCGAGTGCTGTTGCCTCGATATTTCATCGATTTTATCTCTACATTTCAACCGACATTTCTGTTCACAGGGTGGTCCAACTTTTCTTTCTGGAACTTGTTTCTTGGATTTTGATAATGACACATAAGCTTTACCAGAATTTCTCAGCGCTTTTGCGACCTTTGATTTCCACTTCGCTGGTTTTCTTACTCTCTTTCTGGCTTTTTTTTTCAACATCGGGTTCGTGGAAATTTATTTCAGCAACTGTAGTATTCTGAGAGTCTACATGGTCACTTTCATCTTCAGTGTCCGACAAATCATTAGAATCCGAATCCGACGAACTCGAGCTGTCACTGCTGGTGCTGGTCGAATTCAATGATGCATTTGGATATACGAGAGGTACGATATTAGTCATCTTACTTTTATGAAATAATTGGAAATTGGGATCTTTATCGGAGTCGTCGAAATCACTTTCTTCGCTTCGGAATGGTGAAACATAATAGTTCGGTGCACGAGTCTTTTGCAGTTCAGATGTGCTCGGAATTGGCCCATCAACCCTGGATAATGCATGGGTTTCCACAGATGGGACTTCGTTAATTGATGACATCCTAGGATCAACTTCCATAGGTTGAGGAAGTATGATAGCAGGACTGATGTTTTCTTTATCTCTTTCTTTCACTAAATTCACTAAGAGCTGACCTCGTGTCAGAGTTTGTCTGAAAGAGAAAGTATTTTATTTACTAACATACAAACTATGCGCCAAATTGATTTAGGAAGCTCTGTAGACCAATATTCGATCGCATTAACGATGTTCTTGAATTAGATATGGCGGAGTCCATCTAAAGAGACTTAACTCAAAAATTGATTCATATGAAGCGGAAAAAATTCTCAAATTGCCAGGATGAAAACTTAATTAAAGTAAGAAGAACGAATCCAATCGTCGAAGGCAGGAGAAATTCATCTTATTTGTTTTTTTGAAGAAGTATAAGGATGACAAAAATGACTCAACAAAACAGAATCAACTATAAAATAAAAAGTGTTTCAACAATACGGTAACAATTCTAAATAAAAATGGAAACTTTACTTACTTTGCCATCAATACTGGTTCAAATCAAAATGTTTTTAAGAATATTTTTAGCAGCAATCGTCAAAATGGCAACAACACAAAATATAACTGCTTCAATTTTCAGCAATAGGGATACAATTCGAAATAACTCCAACCTGCTTGCGTCGAGTACGTGGCTTCCGCTTGTAGTTCCGATTGTAACTAGCAATATTGCTGTTTCGGTGGGGGAAAGCGAGGCTTGCTGAAGATCAAATGTATTTCGGATCACTCATTTGATTTTCATTTGATATTTTCTGAAATTTTATTGACAAATATGAATATCATTCGATGTTTTCTGAAATACAATTGACTTATCTGAAATACAACTGATATTTTCTGAATGTCAATTGACGATTTCTGAATTACAATTGTAAATGGTGTAGTCACAAAATGATGGATCCCAAAAAAAAAACCCAGTCTGAAAATTGTTATAAGATAAATCTGTCAGACGCAAACCCACCCCCTTTCTTCTCACCACTGCTAATTTCATAGTCCAAACTGGGTTCTCGAGAGAAAAATATCTCGGCCGAATGTAATTAGGGGCAATAAAACCCAGATGCGGTTTTTTTCCTCGCAGTTAAAGATCGAAGAAATCCTTACTCAACAGTGGCTATGAGTCACAATACGAACGAATATTTGCATCGCATGGGAATCACATTTGAGATATCTTTATTCATCGTCAAAATGTTGAGAATTTTTCTTCCACATCTCGTTTAAATGTCACGACAGAGACGACATCATCAAGATCATCCAAAATTTTTATACAGAGCTATACGCTGAAAAAATCCCGAAGCCCCGACACCATCCGCCCAGACCGACCATTACAAATGTTGGATCCGAAGAAATACCCGCGATCACAGGGCACGAAGTTGAGCATGCAATAAAGATGTTGAAAAACAATAAGAGTCCAGGAGAGGATAGAATAACTGCCGAAATGTTGAAGAAAGGAGGAAAAAGGTTGGAGGACGCTATATGCCTGCTCTTTAACAAATGTCTGGAACAGTGTGAAATACCCGAAAAATGGAAAAATGCAGAGGTCATTTTATTGTTCAAAAAAGGGGATCCAAAATGTATAAAAAATTATCGCCCCATAAGTTTATTAAGTATTCTCTATAAGCTGTTTAGTGCAATAATAACAAAAAGAATCACACAAAAACTGGACTTCTATCAACCCACAGAATAAGCGGGCTTCAGGAAAGGCTACAATACTATCGAACAGATACAAACAGTGAGAAATCTTATAGAGAAAGCCTCTGAGTATAAAATACCACTCTACATAGCCTTTGTTGACTACGAAAAGGCCTTTGACTCCATAGAAATGTGGTCGATATTATAAGCATTAAATCAAGCCCGGATTGATTCGAGGTACACCAACTTGATCAGAAACATCTATAAAAATGCCACACTGCATATCGCTCTAACGGAAGACTGGAAAACCGAGAAGATTGACGTCAAAAGAGGAGTCCGACAGGGTGATCCGATAAGCCCGAAACTGTTCACCTTGGCCCTCGAATATGTTTTCAAGAGTATCGACTGGGAGAAGAAGGGAATTCTGATAGATGGGACCTATCTGAGTCACCTCAGATTTGCTGACGACTTGATCTTGATCAGTAATAGTGCATGCGAACTGGAAGAAATGCTCAAAGAACTCAATGAAGAGTCAAAAAAGGTAGGTCTCAAAATGAATCTTCATAAAACCAAGGTAATGTCTTCCGAGCGAGTGAATGTGATCCTAGAGAATGAGACCTTGGAGTCAGTGGAAGACTACATTTACCTCGGACACAAGATCAAGCTGGGTAGGGAAAATCAAACAGTAGAAATCGATCGGAGGATTGGGCTTACGTGGGCAGGCTTCAAAAATCTGAGCCATACATTGAAAAATAAGAAAATCCCTATGTGCCTCAAGAAGAAAGTTTACGAGGCGTGCATCCTACCTATTATGACTTATGGCATGGAGACGGTGACACTGACGTTACGGAGTAGGCGCAGGCTGGAATCCACCCAACGTGCAATGGAAAGGGCCATGCTGGGGGTCAGCTTACGAGATCGCATCCGCAACTCTACCATCAGAGCCAGAACAAAAGTCTGCTGTGTTATCGAAAGGATAGCAAGACTGAAATGGAGGTGGGCAGGACACATGGCCAGGAGTGAGGACGACAGGTGGATGAAAAGAACTCAACAGTGGAGACAGCAGTGGACGTGCGAGGGCTGAAGAAGAAGAAGAAGATCTCGTTTACAAAGCGATATCACAATGAAGCTTTCATTTCATGTTGAGAATGTAACTCCACAAAAGTGTTAGGTGATGTAACGTGTTTGCTGGGAGTCAGTCTAGTGCGCGAATGAATTGACTCGTAACAAATAAATAAAGTGTGAAAATAAATTGTAATTATAAAAAGACTTCAGTAAATAAGTAACTTGTAATCAGAGTGTATATAAAAAGTGTAAATTAATAGTTTTGATTATTTTAACGTTTTTTTGAATCAAGAAAACATTACATTCTGCGAGCATGTCAATCATCGCCGTGAAAGTTGATCTATTTTGTCTGAATTCATGCTGAGAAACATAAAATATTGAGTTCTTCAAGAGAAATCCAGCAAGGCGGACTTTCCAAATCATTTCGATTACTTTCGACAGTCAGCAAGAGAGATTTAGGTCTATAATTAGAAACATCATCTATGGCCCCTTTCTTGAAAACTGGACGTACCCCGGGTATCTTCAGTTCGTCGGGGAAAACCTCTTGCTTTATGCAGTCGTTGTAAATCTTGCAAAGTGATTTGATAAGAGTGGGAGTAACCTTTTTCAAGGTCGTCCATATATATCTTGAGGGTCCCTACATTTCAGTTATTTTCAATGCATTCAGGAGTTCTTTCTCCCCTATAGGGGACAGGTATATACTTTTCGAGGTAGGTTTGCACTCACTAGCGAGAAAATCTTCCGATTCCTGACTTTTACTGAATTTATTTTTTGGGTTGGTTTCTTCTGGAACAAGTATTTCGTTCAGACGTTCAGCGGGTATGTTATTTCCTTTCTTTGAATTTTTTTCTTACTTTTATTCGGTTTTTATCCCTCTGGGGAGATGAATATCTAAAACCGGCAAATAAAATCACAAAAATAAATAAATTCCTTCTAAGTGGAAATAATATTATCAACACTACAATTATTGTTTTAAACACTGATAAAATTAAGATTCCCATGGATACTATGTTGATTAACCATGTTTATACCCAGAGCAGGACGGAACTAGGATTCTAGCGCCTGTGGCAAACTTTCAAAATGCGTCCTTGAAGAATTCATTTTTCAATAAATACATGTTTTTCATAATTGACATTTATTGATTCTATAGTCCAATATTTCGTGCGATATATGCATTTATTTTTCTTACAGCAACGTTTCAGCTAATATGTACCCTTTATCAAGCTAAAATGGACAATATGATGCCATTATACAGGTTAAAATTACAGTGTTTTAAAAAACAAATAGGTCTTATACAGTTTGACAGTTTTTGGAAAACAGGCTAACGTATAAATGATGTAGTAAAAACACCTAATCGCAGGATAGAAATTACATTAAAAATATACTGTAGAACAATATAGTCATCAAGAAAAAAAAATTCTTTGCCTTTACGGAGGCCACATCGAGAACATTTTTGAAACATAGTGAAAGAGGAAGTACAGATTTTTTTTTTTGCATTTGATTGGAGATGTGAAACTTCATTTTGACGCAATTGGATGTCACCACCTCAGTACTTTGTAATATTTCACTCATTACTTCACAACCAATTGCTTCAAAATCTGAAGTTTTTTTATGAAGATTTTGTCCTGAGATGTGCGGGATACTGATGAGGCCCAACAAAATCTAATATCATTTCTCCAACCTCATAATAAAAGATCTCTGAGCCTGGAAATTGAAAATGGTATTCATTTCGATGATTACTATTTTGAATTCATCTATGTTTCCAAAATATAGTCATCATAAAAAATAAGAACAAAGTCAGAAAAACAGGGGAATTCAATACAACGTTCGATGTGGTGCGACTGTCAATGATTATTTATTTTTCTCG
Organism: Hippodamia convergens; assembly: GCA_038502775.1. Taxonomy (NCBI): domain Eukaryota; kingdom Metazoa; phylum Arthropoda; class Insecta; order Coleoptera; family Coccinellidae; genus Hippodamia; species Hippodamia convergens. The sequence continues at coordinate 74,446,453 of CM076609.1, forward strand.
GTCTTTTCGGATGCTCAGCTATCAAATCTTCCCACACATTGATGTTAGCCGGTCAATTCGAAACACACGTTCCTAGGTCTAATCAATTCACGATCGAAGTCGAATTTTATTGATTTAATTAGTATAAATCGAATTAAGTCCACCTATATCAGTCCTATAGTTAACTGCGTTCGGAGTTCTTTTGATGTAAAGCATTTCCTTGAAATTTCTTCGAAACCTATTTTTCTCATAATCAAGTATCTTTACATCATCAGAATTAAATTTATGGCCACACATTCGAGCATGTGCTTATATTTTGAAGAACTTTTTTATTCACAATAATTTCCCTTATTTCTTGAATGGTAATGAACAAACTCAATCATCAAAATGAATAGAAAACGATGAAAAATTGTTATTTAATCTCAAAATAATATAAATTGTTATTCATAAACATTAAAAAAAGTATTAAAACATGAAGACAACAATAAAGAAATGAGTGCAATAATAAAATAACTAAAATATAATTCTAACAAAGTAAATAAATAAATACTCTCATCAACAAAATAAATGAAACAATGTATACTAAATAACAGAAATCATCAATATATTCTTTGAAAAGAAATAAACTAAGACTTAACTCTTCTTGCTTTGGTTTTAGCGAAAACATCAATTATTCCTAATGTAATTGATGATAGGAATTCAGACTTTCGGTATTTATTTAATTTTCTATAAAATCTTTTGCTGATGTTCCGGAGTAATTCACTCTTTTTCAAATTAATCCGGGACGTCGGCAGAAGATTTTATAGAAAATTAAATGAATACCAAAAGTCCAAATTCCTGTCATCAATAACATTATATATTGAACATGGATGCAAACAGCGACAGATCAATTATCATCGTATTATTCTAAACCGCCAGCCAATCGATTCCTCTCTATTGATATAATTGCCAAATTGGCAATTGGTAAGTTTTCATGTTGCTGTGGTCATTGGTAACGTTAAGAATATTCTGAGATCTGTGTCCAGATTAGGATATATTGTTTGAAGCGACAATTCACGCATTTTCCGAAAAATATTAAGAGCATTCATTTTGTCCAAGTCCGTAAACATTGCACATGCTTAAAATTTGAAGCTCCCTAAGTCGTTGACGAATTCATAGGGATCCAAATCGGAACCATATTTCATTGCCAAATCCGCACTTTCATTTCTATCTCTAACTGTAACTTACTACTTATAGGTTAGAATCCCAATTCACTGTAAATCATAGAACAAAAATAAAATTTATTTTTTCTACTCTTAACACTTTCTCCTTTAATTCACCAAGTGAAGACTCTTTTATAGATATTCCTTTAAAAATTGAAGTCTTCAAAAAGTTTTCTCCAAGTTGCATCGATCTGGAGTCCAATACTTGAAGGAGTTCTTCTTTCAAAGTACATCTCCTATCCCTAATGGAAGCCTCGTCATTAGCATCTTTCCTGGCATTGTTTAATTTTACGTTTCCTCTCCTCTCCAAAATTCGCTTCAATATTGATTTGGAAGATTCTAATAGACTGGAAGAAATCAGATCTTTAATTACTAATTTCATCAGATGGCCCCTTTATCATCTTTGCACCATCCTCAACATTTAATCTTTGGTTCTGTAGTGCCAGATTGATTTTATTAATCCACAGAAGAACTTCATCCCAAAACAACAGGAAAAAAATGAAAGTAAATTGCTTCATGGGCTTCAGCAAAAAATTTGCACCTTCTGATGTATCTCTATTCCAATTACTGTCATTGGACAATTCTTCAAGAATATCTATTACAAATTTCAGTTGGGTTCGTGAAGTATGAACGGAATTATATTTGGTCGACCATCTTGTGTCAGTAGATCCCTTGATACTTACTTTCAATTTCTTTCTGAGTAAATTCCATCTCATAGTCGAACTTACAAAAAAGTTGAACACTTGCTGAACTGTTCCAAAAAAAAAATCTTAATTTTGGGAGGAACTTGGACAGCAAGAACTACAACTAAGTTCAGACTATGTACTGAGCAGGGAATGAATCTTGCGAAATTGTTGTTCTTTAGAATTCTATTTATATTTACCTGCCATTTTTTCAGCATTATCATAAGATTGGCTTAGTTTCAGTTCTTCCTCGATCAGTTTAGCAAGAGCTTCTGCAGTTTGTACATTAGTTGTTTCAAAATTGAGAAAACTTTCTACAATATTAGAAGTATACTTATCAGAATCAATTTCAACCTATATGCATATTTGAGTTATTTTTTATAGATGTGATACATCTGGTGTACAGTTGAACAAAATTGAAAAATATGTGGCTTCCTGTTTTTTGCCTATGATTTTTGTGGAAAACAAATGTATCAACTCATCTTGTATCCTATGAGAGAAATAAGAAATCGGATTCATATTATGTGCCCCTAAGTGATTTTTCATCATAATGGCTTATAAGCTCAATTGGGCTCAAAATTTTTCGCAATTCGGATCTCCTATTTTTTCAGAAGTACCCTTGAGAGAATTATTAGATAACCTTCGAGATATACCTCAATTACTGTTTCTCATCAATGATGATTTTCTCCAAATGACCATCTATGAATTCGCCAATATTCAAACTCCGTTCAAAACTTCGCAATGACTCAAAGAGTAAAAGGAATCCTTTCTGCAACTTGAGATATCATTTGTGTTTTTTTTTCAAGTTTTGATAATTTTTTTATCTCTTATCTTATCCATTTTAATGATGGTGTTTGATATTCCCTGTGTATTTCGAGTAATTTTTCTCATTCTTAGTCCATTTACTCGTTCATCGTTGTATACTACCATTGCAATTCCAAGGCTTGTTGAATGAGAAATTCAGCAACTTTGTTACCTTATTTGGTGTTGGGTAGCTGGCCGAACGCCCAAACTTCCATTCTTAGAGGAGAAATTTTGCTTTTTGATTTCAGAAATAATCAAAATGACAATTATAAAACATTCATTTATTTATATCACATTATAACAAAATCGCACTTTACTCATGAACAGGAATAATATGAGAAAAACTATTCAAATAAACTCACACATCAAACCAAAATTTACAAATTAAAAAATGTTAAAGTTAAGCAAATATCTTTCATTGTTCCGTTTTGTCCTGACTGCTAATTTTTGTTTCTTGTAGCAATTCAATTTTTTTTTCTGCATTGTTTTCAACATTTTTTTTTTCCACATTACGGTAAACATGATCTTTCAAAGAGCCAATGTTGAAATCGAAATAGTTTGATGATTCTGATACTAAAGGATCACCCTCTACTGCCACAGAACCAATAATGTCAATGATTTTCTCATCATCATTGGTGAGTTTTATGTTAGTTGTGGACCCACCTCCGGTTTCCAGTCTATGATTTTTTATTATCGTATTTTTTTTTTGCACTCCTTCGACACGCCCACCGTCCACCTCTGTTTATACCTAGTTATAGTTATACTCTGTCAACTGACATACCGATCAAGTTAAAGTAACCAACTATACTTTCTGCAACTCGAGTGGCACTCGACCAGGGATTTGAGAGCTGATTACTTGATTTTTTGATAAGCTACGTGGACTAACACAGCGAAACAGTCGATAACAAGAACAAGTCTGAATTATTTTATTCAACAGAAATTTTGGTGATTTCTCAACTGACAAGTCCATATAACTGTTCTTTTTTCTTCTGTTCTTATTGTTTGAAGAAGTCCCTGTCCCTGTGTAAATCCCATTTGAGGCGTTTTTCAGCCCTATCTATTGGTTTTTGTGCCCGTTCTCCAAAATTATATCTCAGTTGGTGGTGCCCTCAAAAAAATGAAATAATTTTTACGAACTAATGCATACATACCGAATTCCTATGAAGAATTCTATAACTGAAAATAACATGGAAAGTACCTTTTTCATACAATGACTCTCTGAAGCAAGGTAAATTCATGAATTCATACATCGTCGTATCAAAATTTGTTGTTTTTCATAAGAGATGAAGAATTAATTTATTAAGGGTACATTATGAGCTTAAATTTTCTGAATATCATAAAGTTGGTTCAAATTGCCTTCAGAAATAATAAATTCCAAAATAAACTCACAATAAATAAATATAAAACAGTCAATTTGTCCAAAAAATATGGGTTACCTGGAAAGTTTTCCAGAAGTTGTTGAATTATCAATTATGTATATATTTCAGAGATTTTGATGTGCTCTTTTCGAATGTCGACTTGCCACCTGACTATTTCGTCACTTCTGCCGCCATATTGGAAAAATGACTACTGAAAAGAGTTTTGATATAGGTACCTATCTGCTTTCTGATTCCTTAAACGATAAAAATAGATGAAAATTGCAATGGCTGTACATTTTCATTCAGTCAATATTATTGGTGTACGAGCGCCACAAAGTGTAGTCTAACACGCGTTTTGGCCAAAAAACTCATTTCCACAGCACCTAGAGGTATGTGGCACGTTTTTTTAAATGTGGTATTCCCAGAGGCCTAATTCACATCTCTCTGATAACAATTCATTTCCATCAGTCATGTTGAACAAATAATAGCTTTAAATTTCTGCCAGTCTGCTTTGTTTTCATCGCAGTGAACATAGATTGGCAAAGGAAGCTCTAAAATGCTGTCCCTTTGTTTAATGCATTTCATTTTTGTAGCTTACCATTGCGGAAACTCCTTCTCGATGTTTTCTCCAATTTTCACTCTCAAATTATGTAATATTCTTTTCGTCTCGTATATCACAATATTTTTGTCGAATTTTTCTATCAAGATTGTAGTAAATTCAATCATCGAAGGAGATGGAGTTTTCAAACCACCGTTATTATTCCGACTGTATGATTTATAAAAAATCAAGATTCAACCCTCATCGTTCAGATCATCCGAAGATTCCAAAGTGTTTCTGCACTCATCACAGCCAAAATGATGCCCTGCAAAATATGAAACATTTTTCTAAAGTAACAACCTCTTTTCCTGGTAAAACATTATTGTCTGAAGGGGGTTCAGCAGAATTTGGATAAGTTATATCGGAATCTATATCAGACGAGGACAACGAAGACGTACTCTCACTCTCATCAGCATTTAGTTGACGGAGGGCTTCGATGGCAATTTGGTTTGTCTTCTCTGTCTACCCTCTTCATTGTTACCTTCTACACGTTCTACTCTGTCACTTTCTTCCATGGTTTCCTCAATTTGTTCTTTTCTGTTAGGTACTTTCTTTCATCATCTCATCTTCACTTTCATATTCATTATTACGGATACTCTTCTTCTTTTCTGATATAAAGGCATTCTCGTCAAAAATTACATTCCTACTATGGATAACTTCATCCATATTACCAACAAATGGTTTTTTTCCCGAAAAACATTTCATAAGGTGTCTTGTTTCTATCCAAATATGATTTTGTTCTCTTTGTTGCATAGGCAGCTGCCAGTACAGCATCCTCCCAGAAGCTCTTATCCAATTTTGACTCCATTATCATTGATCTAGCTTTGTCCATAAGTGTTTGGTTCACTCGTTCAGCAACTTCATTAAGCTAGGGAGTATATGGTGAAGTATTAACTGATTTGAATTATTCTTTCTGAGCAAAAATCTGAAAGCATCTTTAAGCGATATTCACCCCCATTGTCACATTTAATTTTATTTATTTTCTTATCACAAAATATAGAAGATACCCTTGCTTCATATGCCCTAAAACATTCAAAAACTCCATTTTTATTTTTTAACAGAAAAATCATGACAAATTTTGAATAATCATCAACAAAACTGACAAAGTAATTATTATCATTACGTGATGGAGGGGTGATGGGCCCACACACATCTGTATGTATCAACTCTAAGACTCTACTTGATCTTGTTGTCTTCAAATGATAGGAAAAACATTTTTGTTTACTCTTTACACAAACTTCACAGAGACCATCGCTTACTGAATCCACAAATTGTAATCCATTAACCAAATTCATTTTCTTAATATTCATCAAGGAATTGTAGTTTGAATGTCCAAATCTACGATGCCAAAGTTCGATATTCTCTTTATCACTTGCTGAATTAGCTTGTGCCTTTCTATTAAATTGAAATTTTAATTGAAATGAACTGTTATGTCGCTTACCCACAGCATATACAAGATTATTTTTCTTAATGACCATTTTTCCATCAGAACATACAATTTAAAATGCAGCTTTCTCTATTGTAGATATAGAAAGTAAATTCTCTCTCAGACCTGGAACGCCGGGAACATTATTTATTGTAATTGGTATTTCCCTTCCTTCTATCTCGCTGATCACTTCAAAATCACCTATGCATGTTGCTTCCATAAATTTTCCTTCTTCTGCTAGTTGTATTAACCGTGACTTAGAAAATCTTTTTTTATTCTTCAACGACTCTTCCTCATTTATATGATGATGCGTTGCACCAGAATCTGTATACCACTCAATCGTTCCTAACATACTTTGAGCTTCCATCATACCACAAAAAGCAACTGGTTCAACGTCATTGCTTTTCTCTTGTCTTGACCTATTAGAATTTTCACCTTCTGTAAAATGGGCTTCATTTTTAACATTTGATTTATTTTTGCCATTGTTGATAAAACATTCCTTTGTTATTTATTTACTCAATCAATAACAAGGGTTGAGGAAACCTATAAACTCATATAAATTGAAATCAAAATTTTAAAAGAAACAATCTCATGAGAAAACATACATTGATAAAGATATTAGATATTATCCTCTAATCGACCTCCACTCATCGAAACTGTTTTTAAAGGCGTTGACTGATGAAGCCTCTACAACTGCTGACGGTAGTTGGTTCCATGAGTGGAAAACCCTATTAGGAAGAAACTTCTGACGTGGCGAAGATTTGAATGCTTCTTTATGTAGTTTGAAACGATGACCTCTCAAACTGTTCGTATTAAGACTATAAATGTCACGGACATCCTCCCCAAAATGGCCACTCAGAGCACGGTAAGTAAAAATGATATCTCCCCTCCCACGACGTGGGTACGAGGTGGGCAAGCCAAAGATGCGAAGGCGATCTTCATAAGATGGGCGTTGGTATGAATATGGTAGGAGCGTGGTCGAACGTTGGGTAGATTCCAGGAGATTTTGATCGAAAATAGTTGACGGCTACCATACCCCAGCATATTCCATAATAAGTCGTATATATGTTGTGTAACGGAACCTCCACGTTGGGATATCAGATGTCTTGATAGATTTAGTAAACAGGTATGCCATCTGTTTTGCCCTCCCCGTAATTGCTGCCACATGGTTAGTCCAGCGCAGATCAGAATCGATGGTAACTCCCAGATCGATTTGATGAGTTACTGACTTAAGCTCACAACCATCGATCCAGAAGTTGAATCTCGGGTTGTTTTTACGAATGCGAAGAACACAGCACTTTTCGACGTTCAGTGGAAATATCCAGTCTTGGCACCATCTGGAGAGTACAGGAAGGTCACTCTGGAGATCATCATGTTGTGGAAGCGGAAGGCCGAAAATTTTAGTATCATCAGCAAATGAGGATTTATGTTCTGTTCTTATTTTGTATATATGTATATATGTTTATTCCCCCTTAATTTAATATCTTAATTGTCACGATGCAATTGTTATGCTTGGATGGTGGTCTCGATATTGGGCTTTGTTTCAACTTTGTCTTGCTGTCATGCGCTAGAAGTTGATATGGCTTATACTGAGGCCAGTTAAAGGAACAAGAAGACGACAAGGGCCACGCCCCTTCCGGACTAGGGGCAGATAGGTATCGAGACCCCTAGCCCTTTAACGAGACACCAGTCCTCTGATACCATTCAGAAGAGTTAGTTCTTATAACACACAGTACCACGATTCTGCCGCGTTGTCCTAACGGTAATGGTAAGTCTATATCATTCTTATAGTGTTTTGTCAGCGTATACTAAGTGTTGTGATTCCTGGTACAAACTGTTTCGATTGTGAAGTTCATAGAATACCATCATGAACTAGCGAATCCAATGAATTTACATTTCTTCATTTAATAGCAATTAAAACAATTTATGTCCAAATTTGTCACAATTATTACATTTTACTCTACACATGTTTTTGACATGTCCCATTTTTCCACATTCAAAACATTCTACTTGTTTCTGGGAAGCACTGAATGTTTTAGCACCCCTTCTATTCAATTTATATTCATGCGATATTCCTTGTACTTCATCTGAAAAATTCATTTACGCCGACGATATTGCACTCGCTTTCCGTCATTCTGATCATCGAAGTATTGAGGAAAATTTAACGTCTGATCTGAAAATTTTAAAAAATTATCTTTTCGAATGGCGTTTGGGTACAAATCCGAATAAAACCGAGATTTCGTTATTTCATTTGAATAACCATCAAAAATTTAGAAAATTAAATGTCCTTTTCGGGAACTTTCCTTTGAAACATAATTTTACTCCCAAATACTTAGGTGTTAAATTAGATTCCTCTCTGAATTACAAATCACATTTGGTTGACCTACGAATGAAGCTGAAAACGAGAAATAACATTGTACAGAAACTTGCTGGTATGTCATTGTATCGTTTTATGTCTTATTCCTATTTCAATATTAAAATTAAACAAAGATTATATTTTAATTTTATATTCACATCAAGCATCTACAAGTAGTGTGTGTCTTACGTCTGATAATTGACAAGTGACAATGGACATTACAGGTATGTCAATGTCCAACCATAGATACTTAACATAGAACAACAATATACATATTATTAATATGTCACATCTCTCCCCTTCTAAAACTAAAGAAAGTATAACATCTTGCATCTTACGAACTATCAAAAGAAGCTGGGCTGGGCTCAATGATGTCATTTTCAACCTCTGAACTAAGAGGCAGAGTAGGATTGGGACATGTTTTAATAAAAGATGAATTTCTTCTAAAAATTTTGCCAAATTCATCCTCCACCAGATATGACCTAGGAGTAGTACTTTTCTCAACTATCTCCCCTTGTTGCCAATATCTACATTGTTCTTTTTCGAAAATAATGCTCTCACCTATCTTGAACTCACTTCTGGTTTTAGCACTTGAATTGTAATTTTTACAATTTCTGTTTTTATGATTAAAAATATTTTTCTTGTCAACTTTAGGATTTTCAGACGATATATTCGATGTCACAGGCAAGGTTGTACGCAATAATATGTTGTTTAATAACTCTGTTGGAGATAAATTTAAACCTGACAAAGGAGTTGTCCTGTAATCTAATGGAGCCCACTGACTTCGTGCCGATTCGCCGATCCAAATCGGCGATTCGAATCGCCGATTCTGACCGCCGTACCGTTTTGCTCACACACTTCGGGAAATCCCTGCAGTTAGTTTTCAGTCGTTCTTCGGTGAGTACGTAATGGAGAGGAAACACCTTTTAGAAGTGGAGGCTGCTTTTGTTGTGTTGAACAAAAATAATAAAAAAAAGATCGATATGGGTGAAAGAATGGCTTCTGAAACGAGAAAAATATTCTTATATTAATTTATTAAATGAAATGAAGTTGGAACCAAAAGTTTTTCTCAATTACTTGAGAGTGGACGAAGAAACATATTTCGTATTATTGAATTTAGTAAAACCATTCATTACTAAACAAGATAGTCATTTACGAGAGGTAATATCCCCACAGGAAGATCTTACGAAGATTTGAAGTTTTCCACATTGATTTCCCCACAATCCTTATGGAGCCCATGGACTTCGTGCACGAAGTCTGTGGGCTCCATAAGAGAGCTAAATGAATATCAGTGTCACTTTCAGAGGACTTCTTCAACATATCTTTACAAATACCAACTGCACGCTCTGCTAATCCGTTTGATTTTGGATAGCGTGGACTAGACGTTACCAAAGCAAAATCCCATTGTTTTGAAAATTTTTTGAATTCTAAGCTGTTGTAGGGAACATTATCTGCAATAACTTCTTTAGGAATTCCGAAAGTTGAGAAAATTCGTTTAAAATGTTTAATAACTTCAAGTGCACTCTTATATTTCAAGGGATTCATTTCAATCCAGTTGCTGAAGTAATCTACTACAACCAAATAATCAGACCCTCCATATGTGAAAATGTCAGAAGCAATTTTATTAAAAGGTAAATTAGGTCTATCATGAGGTATCATAGGTTCTTTAACATTGTTACGGGAATATTTAAGGCACACAGAGCACTTAGAAATAAACTTTTGTATGTCTGTAGACATATTAGGCCAATCGAAAATTTTTCTTGCCCTTCTTTTAGTTTTCTCAATACCTAAATGTGCAGTATGTAGTTTTTCTAACATTGCATATCTCAAAGAATTAGGCACTACTAGTTTATGATCCAAGAAAAGTAGACCACCTCTTGAATGTAATGAATCTTGTATCTTAAAAAACGTCAGTAATTCCGAGTTAATAGGAAGCTGTGATTTAAGTGGCCAGCTATTATTACAGAAGGTGATAATTTGTTTCAACGTAGAATCATTTAGGGTAGCATTTCTTAATCTTGTTAGTGTGACATCAGAAATAGAAAGTTCTATATCCACACTATGAACAATAAAATTAGTATCTACTTGACTTTTATTATCAGTATTCTCTTTAAGAAAACTTCTTGATAACAAATCTGCAATGTACATATACTTCCCTGGCAAATACTCAACATCAAAATTATACTTCAAAAGTCTTAACTTAAGTCTTTGTAGTCGACCAGACACTTTATAAAAATCTTTTTTACAGATTGACACTAACGGTCTATGATCAGTGTTAACTAATATTTTCCTTCCATACACAAAGTTGTGAAATTTTTCAAGAGAAAAACAAATAGCCAATAATTCCTTGTCAATTTGTGGATAACGGGTTTCAGCCTCTGTCATCGCTCTTGAACAAAAAGCTACTGGTTTTCCTCTTTGAAGTACACACCCACCAAGTCCATTTTTACTTGCATCAGTCTGTACTACTATCTGATGATTTGGATCAAATATCTGCAACTGTGGCATTTGTGTAATATACTTTTTAATATCATTTAAAATTTTTGTATGATTATCATTCCAAACAAAGGGCATATTTTTCTTTATAAGCTCTCTAAGAGGAGATAAAAAAAATTAGGAATATACTTTGTAAGGTAATTGAGCATGCCAATTATGCGAAGAAGTTGTTTTTTATCATTTGGTGTTTGTATATTTAACACAGCTTGTATATAATTACTATCAAAAGAATATACCTGTAGAAGAGAATATTTGTCCTAGATATTTCACTTCATGCACTTTAAATTGTACTTTATTCATATTAAATTTAATACCCTACTTTTTTGCACGTTTTAACACTTCAAACAAAACTGAATCATGCTCTTCAACAGTAGCGCCCCCTATTATTAGATCATCAAAATATATGCCTACTTTAAGATCTCCAAATATATTTTCTATTGTTCTCTGAAATACTTCAGGACTTACTTTGAGACCAAAAAGAAGTCTTCGAAAACAAAACTTACCAAAAGGTGTCAAAAAACATGTATACTTCATACTTTCTTTCTCTAATGGTATTTGATAAAACCCTTCTTTTAAATCAATTACTGTAAATATTGATTTATCTTTCAATTTGACTGCTAAATCTTCTAATGTTGGAATTGGAAACTGGTCAGGAATTATATTTTTATTTAAATGTAACGGATCTAAGCAAATTCTCAAGGAGCCATTTGGTTTCTCCACTATCACTATATTATTTACCCACTCTGTTGGCTCTTCTACTTTCATTATTATGTCACGTTTTACTAAGTCATCTAAAGTATCTTTTAGTTTATTTTTAACAGTCTCAGGAATTCTTCTACAACCACTAACATGAGGTTCAGCTTTTTGTTTCAACATAATTTTATATTGAAAAGGCATCTTGCCTGTGCCCTCGAATAATTCTAAATTATTATTTATGAAACTATCTTTATCACTAAAACTTTGCAACGTTTCTATTCGTTTTATTAAATTCATTTTAATGCATGCATTCAATCCGAGAATGGGAATATTTTTTGTTTCCACTATATATATTTTGACATTGTACCGAGCCCCTTTTACAATGCACTGTACAACAGCATAACCCAAGCACTTTACCTTTACGTTACTATATGTAATTATAGAAACACCTGTATCAATAACATTTCCTCTTTTCAGTCCTAGTTTTTCATAAGTACTAATAGACATGCAATTGCAATCAGCACCAGTATGCAATTTAAAATTTACAGTTTGACTATTAATTATTACAGGGACTCTCCAAACAGCCTTACCTCCATTCTTATTTTCTTCTACATTATCAATAGATATCTCAATACTATCGATAAAAGGTGAATCTTCATCACTAGTATCATTATTATTATTATTAGAACTATCATTTACTTCATGTACTCTTTTCTTGAATTGAGGAGTATAACCTGATTTGGAAGGCTGGTTGAACTTCCTACTGTTTGTCTTGTATTTACAACCTACTGAGAAGTGATTAGGTTTCGAGCAAAATTGACATAATTTTCCAAAAGCAGGACAGTTTTTTGGTCCATGATTACGACCACATTTTAAACAGTCATAATTATTTTTATTAACATTATTATTTATAAGTTTATTACTAACCTGTGCACTTTTAGGTCTGTCACTTCTTGTTTTCCTTTGTATTAAGTCCACTTCTTCATGATTCTTCAACTCCTTCACCTGTCTCTTACTTATCTCTGAACCTCTGCATATCTCTTCAGCTTTTTCCAATGTTAGCCTCGATTGCTGCAGTAACCTTTCTTGTATGGATAGATCCAGTATCCCACTTACAATCTTGTCTCTTAGCAACGATTTTTCCAGGTTACCAAAATTGCATGTTGACGCCAGAATTTTTATATCAGTGATGAAATTGTCAAAACTTTCTCCTTCTTGTTGTATACGAGTGAAAAATTTGTACCGATCAAAGGTTTCATTCCTGAGGGGCTTGCAGTATTCTTGAAAGGCATTGACGACCTCTTCATATTTCTGCCGTTTTTGTTCAGACAGATCAAATGTTTGAAATTTTATCTGTGCTTCTTCACCAGCTAGGTTGAGGAATATTGCTATTTTCGTTTTTTCGTCTTTCCCATTTAGTCCTGTTGCGCTCATGTATATGTCCAAACTTCTTAAGAATATTTCGAAGTTTTTATGAATATTCTTATCAAATATTAGGCTTCTTGGTGGTTTAAGATCCGTTTGCACCATCGTTCCTTAAAGTTAAGGATCCCTTAAATATTGACAGTTGCACGACTGTCACACAAATGAAAAGCTTACGTAAGGGACCTTAGAATATAGAACAATATTTTATTATCCATGTAGGGACCCTTAAATAGTTCTATCTAGTGATATTTCAGTTTTTCATGTTGTTTAACTTCACCCTAGTTCAATAAAGCCTTTTCATTGGCTAACCGGATACAGATGATAGTTCGTTTCCTTAACCTATAGCTTTACTGTCATTTTGACAATTTCATGCTAGTTGAAAGTTCAAATTTTTTCCTATAATTTCATAGAAAACAACAAATGTTCAGTCAGTTTGACAAATTATATTAGGTTATAATCCCATGCTTAAATTTGAGGTTAGGTTTAAGGATCGAAACGTCACTTAAATATTTAAGGAACGATGGTGCAAACGGATCTAAAACTTCCACTGAGTGCTTCCATTTTAAGAAGGTTAAGTACTCACGTTTTGGCCAAAATATTATTCTGTTTTGATCCAAAATCGTATAACCTGACACCATGTATCGTTTTATGTCTTATTCCTATTTTGATATTAAAATTAAACAAAGATTATATTTTAATTTTATATTCACATCAAGCATATACAAGTAGCGTGTGTCTTACGTCTGATAATTGACAAGTGACAATGGACATTGCAGGTATGTCAATGTCCAACCATAGATACTTAATATAGAACAACAATATACATATTATTAATATGTCACATGGTGCTGACCCGACTACTCTTCGCACAGCAGCCCTTGCCCTGGTTTTTTCCACCGCTGAATATTGTTGCCCTGCTTGGCTCAATAGTGTTCATGTTCAGAAAATCGATGCACAGCTCAATTTTTCAATGAAAATAATTACTGGAACCATCCGATCTACACCTATCCAATGGCTACCAGTGCTATCAAATATAGTTCCTCCCCATATTCGAAGACAGTCTGCAACTTGGAATTCTTGGTATAAATTCAATTCATTTCCGGATTCTTTTCCGATAATTTCCTACGTTCCAGAAAATAGAATTCCAAGACTAAAATCTCGTAAACCTATTTGGTCGAATATCTTTCTGAATTCGAACTTCAGCTACAACGAAATCTGGAAATCCGAATGGGATGTATGTTCTTTATCTAATAAAGATCTAATATCTGATCTATCGAATAAAGTTCCTGGTTTAAACCTTCCCAGGAGAATATGGTCCCTCTTAATTGAATAAGAACAGGTCATGGTCGTACCAACAGCATGCTTTTCAAGTGGAATTCGGTTGATAGTTCTAATTGTGAATGTGGTGAATCAGAGGAAACAGTTGAACACCTAATTAATAATTGTTCGATTTATAAATTCCAAGATGGCATTAGAGCCATACACAATATATCAAACTCATTTTTGCAATTGGTTGAAAATTTCAGATCAATTTGTTGGAGTATAAATTGAATTCTTTTGCTGTTCTGTCTTTTTTTATTTTCAGCTTCCGCGAGGTATCACTCACCCCATCTTTCCTATTCAAAAATTGGGGGTGAGGGTTGTAGTAGCAAGGGTTGAAGCGCTATGCGTCCGTAACCTACATCTTAAGTTGTCCCCCTCGAAACAGAAATCGACCTGTTCGAGCATTTCTATCGAAAAAATTTATTTCGTCTGTAATCTCGTCTGTTTCGTTTTCAAATGGCCACCCTGTATTATAAACTACATAATCTGATTTAATAAACATAAGTCACTCACTAAAATAACTCAAAATATAACTTACTTCACAAACCTGATGCCGAATTCAGCCATCTTCGAAAAACAGTGAATTTCAGCTTCTTTCTTAGCGAGAATATGTACGAGAAATACAAACACCCGACTGTAATAGACAAAGCCTGTGTTTATACTACCCGAGAATGTTATTTCTTTTGCCATATATGTCGCCGGTCTTAGCGGATAAATGACGATTTTGAGGTGTACTACTTATGAGACATTGGGCATATCTGGGTTGAAGGAAGTCGAGAACATTCCACCGGAAATGTCCATAAACACAACATAGTTTAATATAATATGCCACAGTAATAATGGGATGTTAGACTAACCTTGCCGACGCGGAGTTTAGTAATAAGACTATTGTTTCACTCAACCCCGTTTGGCTATCTTTACATGAGTACACAATGAGAAGAAGAATAGAATAGAATAAGTTACATGATATCTAAGCAATAAAGAGAAAAAAATACTATAATTAATTATTTGTGAGAGAGATGAACATCTGACGACGTCTTTACTGTGAATAGCTGAGGCTGAAAACGCTACTTTCTACACTATTTAAAATCTTTACCGCATTGGGAGAGAAAAGAGAAACACTATTGAAACACACCTCAACGATGTACAGGAACTGAGAAACGAAATGAGCGCCTGATGTTGACTGAACTCCTAGGAATAAGCCTCCTATGAAGAGCCATACAATACTGGGTCTTAAGCAGTTTATAAACGAAACAGCGAAAATGTAGTGCTCTTCTTTCATCCATCCTCAGCCAACCCAACTCACGAATCTTCTGAGAAACATGATCATATTTTCTCAACCCGAAAATAGAGCGGCAGCACCAGTTTTGAACAAGCTGAATACGGTATCTCACATAAGAGTTGATGCACGATCCATAAATTATATCACAATAATCGAACAAAGAAACAATCTAGGACTCAGATGAACATTTCCTCACACTGAAATTCAAAAAGCGACGACATCCGTAAACAACTCTCAGCCGGCGAAATGCTGTCTTCAAAATATCCGCTACAAGACTGTACAAATCAAGCATTTTGAACTACCATAAGAAATCAATGATATGCTAGACTTGTACAATTCTCTTACCGAGTCAATTGATTTCAAAATATTGTATGGAATTATTGATACTTCAGCGCCTGTGTCTAACTTAAAATCTATACAACTATTATTGATATTACTGACCTGGTCCAGCTTCTTTCTTGTCTTAGTTTATTGTTTTTTCTCAGCGGTGAGGAAGAATTCATCGTCGCTTCCTTCATATTCTTGAACTACTTCGTTTACCTTATTTTTGTTCATCTTTGTGTCATTAGCTTCACTTTGCACACTCGAGCAAAATGATTCTTTCCTTGGCACTTTGCACACTTCACACTTTTTCTTTTCATGTTCATAGCCGCAATTGTTCCCAGTTGCTTTCACTGCACCGACTGGACTATTCTCACTTTGTAGCACCTTAAACTCTTGCTTGCTGACTTTCCTCGCCTCACATATACCGATGGCTTTGTTGAGAACTAAATCAGGTTCTCGCAATAACTTCTCCTGTATGACTTTGTCATATATTCCAAATACAATTCTGTCTCTTATAATTTTCTCTGGTTTCTTTTTTTGGTTCACATTGATCCTTGAACAGCTTCAGCACACCTTCCAGAGTTCTATTCCTACCTGAGAGCGGCGGAAAAGTGTTGAACATCATCTTCTATCACATTCGAATTCAAATGAAATCTTTGTGGCGAGATAACTAGCGGATGCTGTACCATAAGTTACCGTGTTGAGGTTATACAATTTTATTGGTTCGGATTCATCATATCGCCATATTATTCTTTGATATTTCCTGTCTTCGGGGCATACTTCTCCTTGTCTAAACATCATTTTTACGTCCTAATTTGAAGAGAAAAGATTTCATGAATAGACCATGCATCGAACAAACTCACCATGGTCAGATCCACGGCATGTGAAATCATATGCACTGTCCATTTCTTATCTAGCATATGATATTTGTAATCTCAACAAAAAAATCATGTTTATCCACTCCTGCCATATTGCTATTATACCATTTGATGACCTCTGGTCATCAAGCACTCTTATCCCATTTTCTGCAGAAATCTGAATTATCAATTCTTATGGAATTAGATCCCAATCCACTTTTATTATTATGACTATTGAGTACTATTCCATTTTTATTCACACGAACAGCTGAACTGTCGCGACCACAAGTTTTCCTTCTCACAATGCAAGGTGAGATCTGCAAAGCTATCAATTCTCACAGCGCCCACAGCAAAACTAGATTTGGCTGTAAGGAACTGAAGAAGTTGATAGGTCCTAAAAATATTGTCAAAGAAAAGTCCATGATTCGATCCAGTTATCCTTTCAGTCAGTTGCATCACTATGCCTGCAGAAGCTCCACCATGAGTGTACGGAGCTTTTATTCAAGTGGTCATTTCCTGATAAGTTATATAATCATGAATAATTCCAATATGTCTAGCTGATACATAAATTTTGATTCCCCACTTCTTCGATTCATTTTTTATATATCGTTTCACATTTATATTTCCCTTTCGAGGTCCAGTTTTTCATCGATATCAGGATTTTTGTCCAATTCCAGTATATACAGCCCACTGTATATAAAAACATAAGCGATTGTTATTTTTTCCGATCTATTTGTAATATACACCACATGGATTGTTTGTCGCAGTTAATAAAGTAGGCGAAGGTTGATTCAGTAGGGGAAGGGGGCCAGGGTGTAATTTTTTCCAACAAAGCTACATTCGCCGTGGTGTTTTATTTCCCACATCATACAGGGTGTCCCGTAAAGACTACGTCAAATGAAAACGGAAAGTAGATCAGAATATGCTCTACCTGATGTGAAAAAATCGTTCATATGAAAGTCTCACAGTTTTGGAGATATTTGATGTTTAATGAAAATGTTGAATTTTTTCACTTAAAATGCTTTCTCTCTTGCGGAAGCTACAATTAAATACTTTTTGAATCAGTTTTCTTTCCGTAAATATTGTTGAATGATTACTTCAATTCATGCAATTAAAAATAGCACAAAATATTATACAGGAATTCTGAAAAAAAAAATTTAAATTCCTTCAGAACTGAAGGAAGTTTTTTGTACTGAATTCTATCTGACGTGGTATCAAAAAAACACGCTAGACCTTTTCTGCATATTACGTTGAAAAGTTGTGAGGTTTCCGAAAAGATAAAATACAGGTGATAACCTCCTTCTCAATAAAAGATATTTGAATGTTTACCGAAAACGGAGCATTTCTGTGAAAAACTGATTTTTTCACCTTTTCCACAAATCCTTTCATTTTGCAGATTCTGAAGTTACATATTGAATAATTCTCTTGAAAAATGTCAGTGAGTCCTATATATATACAGGGTCTTTCACGAGGAACCTCACCCATATTTATACGGGAAACTACTGAACGTATTTTCATGAAATTCAGCACTTATAAGTATTTCACGATGCTGATGAAATCTAAAATATTTTCAAGGCATGAGCACCTCCGGTTTTTCCGGAAATGACGTCAACTTCCGTTTTTCAAATTAGAACACCATTTTTTTATTGCAGAAATAGATTCCTTAGAAAATTTCAAGTTATTTTGATGTAACATTTTTCAGTTTTGGTTGGAAAATTCTCTCTGAGCGGGAAAATTCGAAAAAAAAATCGAAAATAGAGCTCCGCTGAAACAAGAATAACTTCGAGGTTTTTGGATGTAAAATTTTCATTTTTAGGATTTTTCAAGATGTAAGATTGATGTATCCACTTTAAAAATCGAAATCGCGATTCATGATACAGGGGGTGAAAAAATCGCTTTCAAAGTTAGGAATGACAAAATCGTGAAAAATCAATTTTTTCAAATTAGAACCCCATTTTTTTATGGCAGATATTGAATCTACGTTAAAAAATATTGTGAGTGTATGCATCACACCCTTGCCCTAAAATGGATATTTTCTGAGTTATTCAAAAAAAACTGTTTTTCGTCTCGAATTTTTAGCTATTTCTTTTCCCTTCACGCCAAAAAGATGAAATTTTCTGGAACTGTTATTTGAACCATGCTGTAGATTTTTCACCCCTTCTTCGCAAAACTCTGTTCTCCTGACGAAATCAGTTTCCTTCAAATGCTGTACCCTCTTGAATTTATATGGGTGCATTTTATGTTTTTTTAATATTCTCCAAACACTCGATTGAGATAATCCCAGATCAATCTCGACATCTTTGAGAGAATTTTGAGGATTCACACGAAAATATGCAAGAACTGTAATTTCGTTGTTCTCATCTTCTACTACACTTTTTTCTCTGTGTATAGTTTTCTTAACGAAAGATCCGACATTTCTCAAGTTTGTCATGGTTCTGTTAATGGTATCTCTCGTTGGTCTGGGTCGGTCAGGAAACCTCTCAATGAACAGTCGAATCGTTCTATCTACAACTTTTTTACCTTCTCCATGAAGTAGAATGAGATTTAAATAATCTTCATTGGTAAAATTAGGCATAGTGATCGATTTTATAACTTAATACGAATTATCACCAAATTAATAGTAAACACAAAATGCTACTGAATAAAGAGGAATTTGGCAGATGTAATTAATGATATCTATCATTAAAAAAAAAGAATGTAAAACATGGTAAGTTTTTGCATATGGTTCATAAGGAATTATTTATTTATCACTGGAGAGAAAACCAATGGCCGATTAGTTGAAATAAAGAGGTTTCCGATACAAATTCTAATCAAAATTCGCCATCTATTTAGGAACAACCTGTAACTTTTTTCTCTTGCATATTAGGGTAGTAAAATCTAAAACATGGTTTAAGTAACAGTTCCTGAAAATTTCATCTTTTTGGCGTGAAGGGAAAAGGAATAGCTGAAAATTCAAGACGAAAAACAGTTTTTTGTGAATAACTCAGAAAATATCCACTTTAGGGCAAGGGTGTGATGCATACACTCACATTATTTTCTAACGTAGATTCAATATCTGCCATAAAAAAATGGGGTTCTAATTTGAAAAAATTGATTTTTCACGATTTTGTCATCCCTAACTTCGAAAGCGATTTTTTCACCCCCTGTATCATGAATCGCGATTTCGATTTTCAAAGTGGATACATCAATATTACATCTTGGAAAATCCCAAAAATGAAAATTTTCCATCCAAAAACCTCGAAGTTATTCTTGTTCCCGCTCAGAGAGAATTTTCCAACCAAAACTGAAAAATGTTACATCAAAATAACTTGAAATTTTCTAAGGAATCTATTTCTGCAATAAAAAAATGGTGTTCTAATTTGAAAAACGGAAGTTGACGTCATTTCCGGAAAAACCGGAGGTGCTCATGCCTTGAAAATATTTTAGATTTCATCAGCATCGTGAAATACTTATAAGTGCTGAATTTTATGAAAATACGTTCAGTAGTTTCCCGTATAAATATGGGTGAGGTTCCTCGTGAAAGACCCTGTATATAAGCGAGGATCCTACAGCTTCTGCCGCATCTCGCATTTCGATCTCCATACTTGTCGATTTCTCCAATCATCCTCATGAATTGCTCTATCCCTCATAATTTCAAAAACATTCTTCAACCAAGTTGTAGCAGGTCTTCCTCGTTTTTGTTTTCTGTTTATATTGTACTGGAATGCTCGTTTCGGCCATCTATTATCATCCATTCGTTGCACGTGACCATACCATATCAACTGTCGGGTTTCTATTCTTTCGGATGTTCTTAATATTCTATTTGTCCTTCGTCTTATTTCATCATTCGTTATATGTTCAATTCTGGATATTCGACATGACCTCCTCAAATAATCCATTTCAGTTAGTCCTTAAATTACTTATTAAGTGAAATTATTCATTAATTGCAATGATATAATATAATAACGCACAGGACCTTCAACATCAACAAATCTATTGTGAATAAACTTTAAAAATATCAATAATAAAAATTCAGGATTCGTATTAGAGCAAATGCTCCAAATGACACCCCCTTCGCTGATACATGCCTGCATCTACTGAGAAATGACCTTTTCAAACCATACAAACTTCTCCCCGCTATTTTGGATGCTGAAATACGAATGCGGTCCCTTAGTTGTGCTTCATCTCTTATGGGATTCGAATAATTTTCGTTTTTTAAAAAACCCCAATGAAAAAATCCAAAGGATTTAAGTCTGGTGAACGGGGAGGCCACAAAATGTCACCGCCCCTTCCGACTGTAGTGTACTGGGCACCCGTCGTGTTGAAACCATAGAATACGTCGCATTTCCAGTTTTATATCTTCTGAGAGTAAGGGTACACTGTTCCTTAGAAAATTCAAATAATTAGTGCCGTTTAATGATTGCGGCAATTCTGTCGGACCGAATATTTTTCCATCGTATATTTCAGTCCATAAATTCACCGTAAATCGATATTCGGATCTATCTTGCCTTATATTGTGCGGATTCTCGATGTTCAAACTATGAAGATTATGACAATTGATATACCAGCTTTGAGTAGAGGAAGACTCATCAGTCCAAAGGATATTATTGAAAAAAATCGGGATTTGCTGTCTGTTTCAGCAACATTTGTTGACAAAATTCTACTCGGACTTGGTAGTAGGTGTTGAACTCTCTGAAGATGGTAGTGGTAATATTTGTGTTTCTTAAGGATTCTATGGGCACTTGATTTTGATATGCCTGTCATGAGCTCTTTCATTCTGGTTGATACTGAAGGATTATTTTCGACTTCATTCGAAATGGGGTCATCCTCCACGATCGAAGGCCGGCCACTACTTTTACGTCCCCCAGGAACTCTTCCTTCGACAATTGCATTATGGGTCCGGATAAAAACTTCGTAATTGGGATGTCGGCGATAGGGGTACCGCTCTGAATAAAGCCTCGATGCTGCTCTCGAATTAAGACGTACTTCTCCATAAATAAGGTGCATGTCGGCGTATTCTCTTGCAGTATACGAAACATTTTCTGTAGACATTTTACCCAGTAAACTGATACGCATTAACTTCCACTAGATGAAAATGAACGTACCATAAATTCCTTAAGTTTGAATCATTGAATCGCACCACATCATATCGATGTTCGAGAGTTCTTTAGGCAAAGAAAAAGAAATATAAAACTCAGTCAGTGAATTGGCATTTTAATAACATTTTATTGATTCGTTGATTGATTATTTTCAGCAGGAAGTGCAAAATGAAAGTATTTATGGAAAAGGTGAAAAAATCAGTTTTTCACAGAAATGCTCCATTTTCGATAAACATTTGAATATCTTTCTTTCTGAAGAAGGTTATCACCTGTATTATACCTTTTCGGAATCCTCACAAAATAGGCAACTTTTCAACGTAATATGCAAAAAAGGTCTAGTGTCTTTTTTTTACACAAAGTCAGATAGAATTCAATACCAAAAACACTTCCTTCAAAACATGAATTTAAAATATTTTTTTTCAGAATCCCTGTATAATATTTTGTGCTATTTTTCATTGCATAAATTGAAGTAATCATTCGACAATATTTACGGAAAAAACTGATTCAAAAAGTATTCAATTGTAGCTTCTGCAAGAGAGAAAACATTGTAAATGTAAAAATTCAACATTTTCATAAAACATCAAATATCTCAAAAACTGTGAGACTTTCATATAAACGATTTTTTCACATCAGATAGAGCACATTCTGAACTACATTCCGTTTTCGTTTGACGTGGTCTTTACAGGACACCCTGTATACGATGATATTCCATTTATAATTGTTATAGGCAAATATGTTCTCTTCTTTTTTTATTGAAAAGGTAAATGTAAAGTGCGGTCAGATGTAACACTGATTCTTACTAGTTGAAAACAGTGTGACAATCCACAGGTTACAGTGTTACAGCGTTAAAAAAAAATTGGGATGGCAGAAGCAAGATACCAAAACATCTGTATATTCGAAAAGTTTGGATGAAATGAGCTGCTCATCAGGCAACTCATTTGAACGAGAACATGAAGTATAAGCATTAAGAGAGTCTTCCGGGCTTATTGGCCGTGGTCTATTAGGAATTATTTCACCTAACGTTTCGCCCACAACTGCGGTAGGCATCTTCACAGGATTCTTGGTCTTAGATTGTAACTCGACCGCTGAATTTCCGAAAGTGATGCTGGATTCGATCCGTTGGCCCCACTTATACCCTGATCATTGGCGGGAGAAGGTAGTGGGTTTACGCGCGCGATGTTGATTGGTCCATCGCTTCCACTTCGTATTGGCTTGATTTTGGCTTTGATGTTTGAAATAGCTTCTGCCTTTGAGAAAACAATATTCTGTCTATCTGTCAGAGCATGTTCCGCTAGTGCAGATTTTTCTGTCTGATTGAGTCGACAGCATCGTTCTACTCCTTAATTCTCGTATTGATACTTCGCTTCGTTGTACCAATGTAGACTTTGCCGCAGTCACAAGGTATCCTGTAAATACCGGGTTGGGAGAGTGGGTCGACTATGTCTTTGGTAGTTCTGATCATTTGGCCAAGTTTTTGAGTTGGCTTATAGACAGTCTCTATATTGTGGCCCTTTAGTATTCTACCAATTCTATCGGTGACCTTGGGGATATATGGTAAGATGGCTCTTCCATTGGGAGTGAGTTGTGATGTGTTATCATCACGTGTGGAGAGTCTTGGTCTTATTGCCCTCTGAATTTCCTTAGCATTATATCCGTTAGCGACGAATGCATGCTGTAGATGTTCAAGTTCATCCTCCAGAAATTCCGGCTCGCACAATCGTCGGGCTCTATCAACGAGTGTTTTTATAATTCCTCGTTTCTGTTGAGGATGATGATTGGACTGCTTGTGTATATACCTGTCTGTGTGAGTTGGTTTTCTATAAACCCTGTGTCCTAGCTTTCCATTAGGCTTTCTAGTAACCAAGACGTCTAGAAAGGGTAGAGCACCATCCTTTTCAATTTCCATAGTGAATTGAATATTTGGGTGCCTACTGTTAAGATGGGATAGGAAAGCATCCAATTCTTCAAGTCCATGACTCCAGACGACAAAAGTATCATCCACATAACGTAGCCATGTGGACGGTCTCTTAGTTGCCCCTCCAATTGCACTTTGTTCGAATTTCTCCATGAAGAAATTTGCAATTGCAGGACTTAGAGGGTTTCCCATGGCGCAGCCGTCTATTTGCTCATAGAATTCGTCTTTCCACTGAAAATAGCTGGATGATAGGCAAAGTTCGAAGAGCTTTGTTATGTCATTCGGGAATAACTCAGACACGTAGTTAAGCGATTCCCTGATGGGAACTAGTGTGAACAAAGACACAACATCAAAACTAACGAGTCGGTCATTCGGTCCCAACTGAATGTTCTGCAGTTTTTCTACAAACTGAGTAGAGTCCTTGACGAAAGTGTCCGTGTTTCCCACATGAGGTCTCAACATAGTTGTTAAAACTTTGGCTAAGTCGTATGTTGGTGAATCGATGGTACTAACGATAGGTCTCAATGGGACATTATCCTTGTGAATTTTCGGGAGTCCGTATATACGCGGAGCCATTGCTTCACTCTTACAAATCCTCTTTTTAAGTTCCTCATCGAGAGAAGAAACTTTTATAAGAGCCTTTGCTTGTCTGAGCCTGGACGAGGTAGGATCTCTTTTAAGTTTCCTGTAGTTTGAGGGGTCTAACAACGCCCTCATTTTGGAATCATAGTCAGAGGTGTCCATCACTACCGTCGCGTTTCCTTTGTCAGCTGGAAGGATCACAATGGATGTATCTTCATTGAGACTCTTTATGGCTTGGTGTTCTCTGAAATTTATATTATTTTTTGGAGGTTTAGCCTTCCTGATGATTCTTGAGGCTTCAGTCCTCACTTCTTCAGCCGTAGCCTCAGGTAAGGACCGAATTGCTGCCTCAACATTGGCTATTATATTCTCTACAGGAATTTGTTTCGTTCGAATGGAGAAATTGTTTCCCTTTTCAAGGATGGATTTCTCCTCTTGTGTTAATGTCCTCTTGGACAAGTTAACAACAGTTTCTTTCCTGTTCGGAACTGAAGAAACAGATAATTCCTGCAACCGTGAGAATTTATTTTTGAGGCGTATAGAATTAGTGTACATTCGCCCCTCCATGGATTTCTGGGTTATGTTATCCCATCTTAACAGTAGGCACCCAAATATTCAATTCACTATGGAAATTGAAAAGGATGGTGCTCTACCCTTTCTAGACGTCTTAGTTACTAGAAAGCCTAATGGAAAGCTAGGACACAGGGTTTATAGAAAACCAACTCACACAGACAGGTATCTACACAAGCAGTCCAATCATCATCCTCAACAGAAACGAGGAGTTATAAAAACACTCGTAGATAGAGCCCGACGATTGTGCGAGCCGGAATTTCTGGAGGATGAACTTGAACATCTACAGCATGCATTCGTCGCTAACGGATATAATGCTAAAGAAATTCAGAGGGCAATAAGACCAAGACTCTCCACACGTGATGATAACACATCACAACTCACCCCCAATGAAAGAGCCATCTTACCATATATCCCCAAGGTCACCGATAGAATTGGTAGAATACTAAAGGGCCACAATATAGAGACTGTCTATAAGCCAACTCAAAAACTTGGCCAAATGATCAGAACTACCAAAGACAAAGTCGACCCACTCTCCCAACCCGGTATTTACAGGATACCTTGTGACTGCGGCAAAGTCTACATTGGTACAACGAAGCGAAGTATCAATACGAGAATTAAGGAGCATGAACGATGCTGTCGACTCAATCAGACAGAAAAATCTGCACTAGCGGAACATGCTCTGACAGATGGACACAATATTGTTTTCTCAAAGGCAGAAGCTATTTCAAACATCAAAAGTTTCTATCCTAGGATGAACATGGAAGCCATTGAGATATATAAACATAAGAACAATATGAACAGAAGGGAAGAAACTCCTTCGGTACATAGCGCATGGTTGCCGGTGTTGGAAAAGACTAAAATCAAGCAAATACGAAGTGGAAGCGATGGACCAATCAACATCGCGCGCGTAAACCCACTACCTTTTCCCGCCAATGATCAGGGTATAAGTGGGGCCAACGGATCGAATCCAGCATCACTTTCGGAAATTCAGCGGTCGAGTTACAATCTAAGACCAAGAATCCTGTGAAGATGCCTACCGCAGTTGTGGGCGAAACGTTAGGTGAAATAATTCCTAATAGACCACGGCCAATAAGCCCGGAAGACTCCCTTAATGTCAATATATCCGGTCGTGAAAGCCTGAAACTATTTATGAAGTATAAGACCTGTAGATGCCAGACACTCCAACAGGCGAAACCTCGAGAATTAATCCACGACGACGGCCGAAATGCTCGAGAAAACAAGTGACAAAGTAAACAATATTAATCCATTATTCTTAGAAACTTTCGAAGGAACTATGGAGGCGTGTGCTTCATGATTGTCAAATATTAACAGAATATGAGACTCTACTTTTAACGAAGCCATGAAAATATTTCAAAATAGCAATGAATATTTCACTGTTTATCCATCTACTTTTTGCAGCCCCAACTGCGGTTCCTGGAGATGCAATCATGAGCATTCCATTTTAAAAGTGGACTAACTTTTAGAAATTTCAGAAATTTAGAAAGATGTCACTCGGCCAATCTGTTTTAGACCTTCTGTCCAATAATATTCGATGGGTTATGCACGTTCCATCTAAATTATGAATATTTTGTTGTAAGGGCCCCTGTAGAAAGTTGTTGAAGGCTCTGGTAATGTTATTTAATTCTGTAACAGTCGTTCGATTGAAGCTATCTGCTCGGCCCAAGCTGGTAGCTTCCGGTTTCTTTACTGATAAATCTTTATTTCGCCCCATGAAACCGCTGAGCCAATCAAGTCCTGCTTACTGATTTTCTGTCCCAAGAAGCTGGATATTTCAAATCATTTTTGTTAGCTGATTTTTATGCCAAAGTCGTAACTTCTATTCTCGTCAAACCATAATGCATTCGACATGCAGTCAAAAGATGATCCCTCAACTGACCTCCTAATTCCTTTGGAAATACTTGATTAATGTAATAATATAGAGTGAAGCGGAAGTCTTTGAGCTCTTCGTGTATTTCTCAACATATCTTTTATTTATGTATTTAATTTTTAACGGCTTTGCCATTTCACAATATATAGCAAAAATAAAAATAACAACAATTTCAAAAAAAAAACAAAATGGTTAAATTATCATAACATTATACAACCAATTGAATATTCCTCTCAAGAAAACTTTTCAACTGGAAAATAGACATATAAAAAAGGTCCACTTCCACCGAATTTTCCGCTCATAATGATCATTCCATAGGATTGTTCATTCCGGAATTAGTTCTGTGAAACTTAATATTGAACGTTTCTGCTGTTCTTAAATTTCTCTGTGAACATTTAGTCCAATACATTCCAACTCATATGTGCAAATGCGCACTTAACGTAGGATAGTAATGAACTACTGCATCCAGAACTAATATTAAAATGACAGGTTTTCATTCTCACTCCTGCCACCAAACCTGTTATCTATCATTCGAAGTAATACAATCCAAATAGATTACAAACCTATCAAATTATGTAACTTGATGCTTTTGTAAAAACATCAGCAATTTAATCATTAGTGCAAATATAATCTTCTACAATAATTCTTTTAATCATTAGGTCTAGTATAAAGAGTACTATCACTTCGATGTGCTAGAATCTTTTGTTGTTTTCAATTTTTTTTTTCAATTTTAATTGTTTTTCTGTTAATCTTCAAACAATTTAAATGGAAATTAATAATCAATAGGTAAATCTCAAAGAATCCATACTAATATTATAAATGTAAATGTCCGTGTGTTTGTTTGTCCTCTATAGACTCAGGAACCAGGTTTTTATGTAGGGTTCATCTCTGTATAACGAAGAAATAAGAAAATATATCGATTTTTCATGAAAAATCCCGGCCAAAGACAATTTCGTAGTGCTCGAAAAGTTCTACAAAAAAGTCCTCGTCGGCATATATGTTTAACTGCAAACCAACCTACGATAGCCATTTTCAACTTGTTCAATTCAATCCAAAATAATGGTCAATTTGAAGAGGGCTTTTGACTGGCATGGAATGAATCAATATGAAAATGAATATGACTGTTATCTGCGGCATTTATTCATGATGAAAAATGCTTTTCACAGTAGAGTTTTCTGATGAATACTCTGAAAGTTACAGTAGGTTGAATTAGTGTGAATTTGAGCAAGAAATTATTGAATTCACTCGAGGTCCAACATATAGTATTTCCAAAAACTTTGAAACAATATCCAGAATTTGGCTTTCTATCGTAACTGTCATTCCGCCAATCTGTATGTGAATAACCAACTAGACAATCATTGCTATTACAATCAAAGTGAAGTTTATAAGAAATTTTGATTTTAAATACTTTAGCACTCTCAGTAAATGCCTAAAATGCACAATTTTAATACCGGCCAAAATAACTTACTGCAAAGCTGATATCGGGTCTTGAAGCGATCATAATATGCATTAATGAGCCCAGTAGCTCTTTATGAGGCAATTTAGTTTCTGACATTTCATCACCTCTTTCCAACATCAGGTTGGTTTCGATTGGAGTTTTGAACTCTTTACAATCTTCAAGATTAAATTTTTTTAATAATTTTGCAATTTTTGAAACATAGATGAATTCAAAATAGTAATCATCGAAATGAATACTATTTTCAATTCCCAGGCTCAGAGATCTTTTATCATGAGGTTGGAGAAATGATATTAGATTTTGTCACCACCTTAGTACTTTGTTATATTTTACTCATAACTTCACAACCAATTGCTATAGATTCTGAAGTTTTTTATGAAGATTTTGTCCTGAGATGTGCGGGATACTGATGAGGCCCAACAAGGCCGAAACCGGTATATCTCTCATCTCAGTGACAAAATCTAATATCATTTCTGCAACCTCATGATAAAAAATCTCTGAGCCTGGGAATTGAATGAAAATGGTATTCATTTCGATGATTACTATTTTGAATTCCTCTATGTTTCAAAAATGTTCTCGAAGTGCCTTCGTAAAGGCAAAGAATTTCCTTTTTCTTGAAAAATTCTGCAATTGCTGTACATTGATCAATGGTTATTCCCTTTTCTGAGTTTCTACAAATTCTTGTACCTGAAAAGTTATTTACTTGTTTTGAAACATTCAGTTTGAATTCATGGCGTAATTTCAACATAAGGTTTCCCAAAAATACTTTGTCATTGTGAAAGATTAGTATGTCGTCAATATACAATGAAAGACGAATGAATGATCCATATTTATTCGTAATTGATAAAAGTAACCTTAAGGTTGATAGCTTGGCTACATGAAAACGTAATTGTGACATAATATCGAACTCCTTCTGGTTGAACCCTTGAGCCACCAGTCTAGCTTTATAGACGAGTTTATTATAATTACCCTGTTTCTTGCGAAAAACGCATCTGTTGCTTGAAATTATTTCATTTTCAGATTTGTCGACAAGTATCCAAGTATCGTTTTCCCTTAAAGCAGCTAATTCGTCTGAAATGGCTCTTTCCCATAAGTTCCAGTCATCTGCATTATGTGTTTTGGGATCACTATGAGATACTGGAACATCTGACACACTATTAGTTCATAGTTTAAAAGGGGTTATAGTCCACTGCGACCTGATGGTTTATCGTGCCCCTTGACAAAGTTTTACAGCTCGCCTTCCAGTCCCAGAGATTTTATGAAAATCTGACACACTAGTTAACAAAGCAAAATAATCCAGGTCAACCTCATAGTCTTGGACCTTTCTACGTAGTTTAATGTTTCTCCTTAGTCTTCGCTCATCTAAGGTTTTTTGCAAATTTTCAACTCTATTTTCATCAGTTTCCAACTATTGTTCCCTTTCATGTATGTTTTCCTTTTGCGTGTACTTCTCCAGTTCATCTGCCCCAATAGAATATTTTTGAATACTCTCATATTATGGACATTAGGTTTATTACCAGACCACAATACATATGGAGTCTGAATCTTCATTTTACTGGATTGTGTCCTATGCCGCTCTAAGCATAGCTTCTTCCCATATTTGCCTCCATTATCATACAACGTGCCATATTCATGAATGTCTGATTCATCCTCTCAGCTACACCATTTAGCTAAGGGGTGTATGGTGGGGTATAACCATTTCTCTCACAGAGAGCTGTCACCTTAGCCTCATAATGTCTGAAACATTCATATATCTTTTTTTAGATAGATAGATATGACTTCATTCAACATATTTATACCAGCTGTAAACTCTGAAAAAAAACTGTGAGTTATACTATATAACTGTATACAGTTGTTGAGATTAAATTTAGATTCTAACGACAGTAAGTAACAATATCTAAAATTAAAATACATTTCTTCTATTCCTCGTCACAAACGGTTTCTTCTAGTCTCGATCAGGCATCCAGTCGCATTCAGGAAGTTTTGTCTCAATTCGGTGTTTTCTCGTCTCCACGGTAATTTTATGTCACAATCATAAACTATGACAAAACAGGAGAGTCATCTACAAAGGCCACAAAATAATTATTTAAATTATGGGACACAAATTCGATTGGACCACATCATAGATAAATACTAATATAAGTATATAGTATTAATCTATGGACCACATACATATGTCTGTCCAATCTACTGGACATGGCAATCTTCGACTGATAAGGGAGACATTTTAACTTTGACTTTATACAGACTTTTCTTATTTTTACAAATAATTTTGGGACCATTGATTAATTTCAGTTTATCAAGGTTGGATGAGCTCACATAATTCAAGTGACCAAAATGCTTATGCCTGATTTCAACATTTGAATCTATGACTAAAAGAGCACTTCTTGTACAATTTGTACTCATAAAGCTTAACTTGTATAAATTATTTTCTCGATTACCTTCAGCATAACATTTGCCATTTTTCTCGATATGAATTATACCATTGAATCATACAACTTTAAATCCCACCTTTTCGATACAGGAAATTGACAAAAGATTTGCCCTAAGGCCTGACACATACATAACTTTTTTAATAGTTATATTAATTGGCTGATTCTCAACAATAAAACTAGAATAATAGATAAATCGAAAAGCCTTTTAAACACAAGTTTTCATTTTCATAATCAATATAAGTTATTGTCGTCATTGGATATTACTTTAATTTTTCAACCTATGTTGAGCCATTGAAGACTCGCTTGATGCAACTGGAAAGAAGGAGTCAGACGGAGTCGTTCCCAAAAGTCTGCTCTATTGGTTGACTCTGATTATTTTCCATTTGTACAAGCTTCAAACACCATATTATCTATTCGATGCATCAACATCAATCTGGTCCGACAGGTAACTTTTGCAGTTTTGTCCCAAGAAGTTGACCGTACAAAGTATATTCGCGCTCATTTTCATTTCGGTTCAACTTATTGATAGCAATAGCATTCAGAGCTTCACTAGTTTCTGACATACTGCTGTGAATGTCGTTTAGGAAGCTATCGACCTTTCTTTCACGATTATACCTTACTAATATTATACTTAATATTTTGACTTTTTCAACACAACAAACGTAATGAAGTTTAGAAATATATTCTTCACCCTCTTCGGTCACTGATACTGCACCTTCTTTACCACTATGTTCCTTAGTAGATTTTGTATTTGTCTCATTCTGAAGAAAAAAATGAATAAAGCGCAATTGAACCTATAAAAGCGATCAAATTGTCCTGAAAATTGATGGTGAAATTATGTCTGAACGCTTAAGTCTTCGCAAAATATTTGTCGAACATCGGAAAAAGAAGCATACCTAATTGCTGCGGAGCACAAAAGTATTTAGTTTTTTTTTCAGTTGAAAGAAAGATCTGAAGAGTAAATGGGGGTAGCGAGTTATTTCAATTCACTATGGAATTCCCCCCACTGCTTGAGAGCACTAGATGGTAAACATATTTTACTTCAGTCACTCTTTAACAGTGGCTCTGAATTTATAAATTACAAACATCAGTTCAGCATTGTTTTGATAACCCTCTTCGATGCCCACTATTGCTTCATATATGCCAGGGCAGAATAAGCAATGGAGGAGTTTTCAAAAATACATCACTGCATCAGAAAATTGCCTCAAATCAGTTAACTTTCCCACCAGATGAACCTCTTCATGAAAGACATGTTCAATATTCAGGAAGTCACCCAAAAGGAAGCAGACAGCGAATTTTTTGATAACCGTCTCTCACGGGCAAGGCGAATAGTTGAAAATGTTTCTGGTCTCATGGTGTCTGCTTTTCTTGTTTTTAGAAGTCCAATGTAACTTCAACCAGATTAAGTGGCAGAATTTGTATGAGTTGTGTATTATTATACAATTTTTTAAGAAGAAGTAATAGCTCATCAGATTCCTATTCTCCATCAATAACTTCCGAAAGCGAGCAAGATGGGCAATTTGTCAGCGGCACTTGAAGAAGTTGAGATGTCAGGAACAGCTGCCTCAGACCTTTGTCAAGAGTAACATGAAGAGCTACCATTGAAGCACAACAAATTCGTCCGGAATTTGCCGAGTACTTTTCAACAAATGGGAGAGTTTCATGGCAAAATTTATACGCATAATACTGCGATTTAATGTAAAGCGGTCCTACAGAATATCGCATTTATGTTCAATGAAATAACTTTATTATACTTGCATCTGTATTGATTGTATTCCTGCACTGTCCAGTTTCCCCCAAAAATGAGTCCATTACTGGAAATGCAAACCATGTTGGCCTATAAATTTCCCTAACTTGTGCACCTGATTTTTTTGAATCAATAACCTTTTTTCTTAAGCTTGTGAATGTTGCCATTAACGACTCTTTTTCTTTTTTAAATTCTGCTATAATATGTATAACAGACATTCCTTCGGAAATCGAATTCCATGCATGCATTGACTAAATTTCTATTTTTATGATTGATATTACCCGACTCCCAAAAAACGGGGTGCTTTTCGTATAAATTGGGGAACTCTAGAGTAGTCTCGTTTTCCCAATTTTCAGGCATTTTTGCTTAAAAAACAAACAAAATCAAGAAAATATTAGGTACATATTAGATGCATTGCAGTACTTACCATGCATGACGATGTCTATATGTAAATTTGGTTTATTTTATTGAATTCAGTGGAAACTGTCACAACTCTGGTATTGTTATTTGAATTAAGATGTTGAAAATTTGAAAAAAAAATGTGATTTCACGATAAAATGATAAAACATAATGAGAATAGAATGTGAATGAGTCATAATAATGATAAACAAGAAATACTAATGAAATAACAAAAAATAATTATGATAAAATATTCAAACATACATAACTTTACTGAAAAAATGATTCAATTTGGTTTTTTATATTTTTCTGAGGAATGAATTGCTTTTATCAAATTCTCGTTTTTTTGAATATTTTCATAGAATGCTTAACTATTTGCATCAAAATTATTTTTGACAATTAACAAGCATTTCAAAGTTCCTACTTTCAATTGGGTTTTCTCGCTAGTCCAGATCTTGATCAATAAAGAAAAAACCCATTCCTGGCATACAGAGGCAATACTCCACCAATTTGTCGATATTATTGAATATGATACCGAAACACTATTTTTTTTCAATGCCAAGTTTCTCATCTGTGGTGTAGCGCTGTATGTAACAGATCTCATCAAGAAGCTCATCCTCGACTAAATTCGTCTCGGAATGATGTTGAATTACATGGTCACTGTACACTCGAACCATCTGATGAGTAAGTTTGATGTATAATGTGACCCAATTGAACATTTCAATTCTTTCAAAATGGCTTTCCCACTCTTCCAGATATTGAAGACATGTAATGTAAAATTCAACTACTTTTGTTTCGAAAATATTGGGATCAACTAAGCCGTCTTCTTCCAACTTTTTCGAATTTTGTCGGACGTGGATGGCAAAAACACATTTTCTTTCCTATCCGAAATTTTTGTTTTGAGGTCCTTATAAATAATTCCTGTTTCCAACATTGAAATATCCTGTCGCTCTAATTTCAAAACCATGTTATAAAACACTGTCGAAGTTTTAATTTCAGGATTTTCGAAGTAATTCTTTATAATGGCCGGAGTTTTTTCGTTGGACGCAAAATACGATTTCAACGCAGGAAATATTTTAAGAACGCGCTCAAAAGCTGGTCTTGATGCTAACCACCGCGTAGCACTGTAACCCAAAAGTTTTATATATTCTATGTCCAAAAAATTACTAAAGTCTTTCAATTCACTAACACGCACAGTATAAATGTAAAAATAAGAATAAATATTTGTAACTAAAGTTTGAATATCGATTGAAAGACAGTCCACCGCGGTTGTATCGAATTGTTCAGAATATGCGCTGAGCAACCAATTCCCACAAGCTCAGTAGCTTTCAGCTTTGTGAAAATACTATTTTTTCCAGCTCTCCGCATGTTTCCAAAGTTAGTGTTGGTGTTGTCGGCACAAAACCCCAAATTGCCTTCTAAATTATGTTTATCCAAAATCTCTACAATACCTATATGCGGTAATTATGTCAGACGTTTTTCCTGGCAAATCTTTTACTTCAACAATTTTCACCTGTATTCCATTTGTGTATGAAAAATATCTGATAAGTAAAGGAATGAGTTTAAATTATTTGTGATGGGATGCGTCTGAAATCAGTGATATGGAACTGAAATTACCTAAATCTTCAGTCAAAACTTGATCAGCTTAAGGCATCAGTACAACGGTGATTATAGCTTCGCATTTGGTTCTAAAGCATGTAAATTTAGCATTGAAACATGCTCTGATAGTAGGTAGGTACACTCCATTGATCGAAAAGATTGATTATGCAACTGACTTTATGACGTTGGCAGGGTCAAATTTGACCCCAAGCCCGCTGTCACGGTTTTATGCCAGACGCTAACAAAAATTACTAGTGTATATTAGTCATATCAATACACTAGGAGAATAGCTGGAAGGGGGAAGAATTAGAATCTCTCCGTATCTGCCTATGGTAAAATTTGATTGGCGTAGGGTCAATTATGACCCTGCCATACCAGTTAAGGGTTAAATAAGCCCTTTCGTCGTTTTGTCGTCATGGTATCGCAGATGAATCAACGATTCAACTGCGAATGTCAACGACTGTTGCGGTTGCAGAAAAAACAACGACGTAAAACTACACCACTTCCAGGCTAAGAGCCTTAGCTTGTATGCTGCTATACAGCACACTATCCAAACCAATGTCACATGGAATTAAAGTGCTGGGTTACCATTTCTAATTATAATACTTTAATCTTGACATTTTTCTCGAACTTTTAAATTTGAAATCAAATCAAAAACCAGTACATTTCGCATACTGGTTTTGTTTGATGACCTACCAGGACTAATGTCCGAAAACCAGTTCTGTACTGATAAAATCAGTACAAATGATCACCTTAACAATTCAGCAGGTATAGTATTTCTGCCAGTATTAATCGCGTTTTGCTAGTTATGCAGGTAACAATCATTTACTTTTTCGAGGTGTTCTCTGATAAATAAATGAACCTCAAAATTTCAGTTTTCGAATAGACCTGTTAGATAAATTTTGCAGAAAAGGGAAGGCAAGACAAGTCATTACAGTCATAAGTGAGCAGTGGATGGAAATCTATTCCATATGTTTCAAAGAGACCTCATACGACGTTATTTTTTCTAAAATCAAAAACAATGAATTAATCAGTTTGTAGATCTTCTTTGAACTGCCTGAAAAGTTACTGAATTCTGATCAAAATCAATTTGGTATATTATTTTATGAATCATGAAATGAACAGTACATAATAATAAATACAAATAATAAACGATCTATTTTATAGCATTTCACACTTCAAATGAATCACAATTTGTCAACAAATATTTTCTATTTGTTTCAACGACTTAGCTATGAAATTGTCAGTCAGCTTTAAACTTTTTGTTTCACAATACTCAGAAAAAACACAGGGCCAGAACTTGGCTGAATTTTCGATAGTCATATCAAGAATGCAAAGATTGCTGAAGAGTCTTCATAGAAAATGAACTTTTAGTCATCTTTGATGAAGTTATAATTATTTAATGAATGATAACTCCACATTGCAGTTCCCCGAAATCCTTTAAGATATCATATTCAAGCATTTCACGCTCTTTTTATTATAAATCCTGAGTTTTCAATTCCCATGCTTGATCTACAGCGTCTCTCTTCGTCAGGAGAACTATAATATAAATAAAGTGATGGAAAAACATACAACTATCTGAGAAGATTTTAACTAACGAAATTGAGGATTAATATTCAGTAGTTTTTCATCATAACACATCAAGGAATATCAAAAATGAATATAAAGAGATGAAAAACTCAATACAATTTTGATTATGAACGTCGAATTGCATCATTCATATTTCTAAATTTGGAACTATCATAATTTTGATCTACAATAATCATTGAATTGTGTGATTCAGAGTCGGTTTCACAAAACTTTAATTGTGCGATTAAAAAACCTTACGTAAATTCAA
Organism: Hippodamia convergens; assembly: GCA_038502775.1. NCBI lineage: Eukaryota > Metazoa > Arthropoda > Insecta > Coleoptera > Coccinellidae > Hippodamia > Hippodamia convergens. Next base: position 74,482,771 of record CM076609.1, read on the forward strand.
ACCAATTGAATCACTCGTTTTGAAATTTCAACGAATCACAAAGTTTTGTGAAACCGACCCTTATTGAATCAAAATGGATCAAATGAGAAAAAAATAGAACTGATACCACATATGTCTTTTCCTGAGTTCATGCAATTTTCATTTTGTGAAATTCGTAACATTTCAAGAAAACTTTTCTTTTTCAAAGCTTTTTCGGAATCAAGTATTATTACATCATCAAAATTTGGTTGATGTTGCTCTTCTAAAGAATAGGTATATAGAAAGAGAACTTTTTGAGTTCTTATATTACTTCTGTGTTGAGAAATTCTTTGTTTAATTTAGTTGAAGTTTGGCCAATATAACATTTTTCACAGTCATTACAATGAATTTTGTATATCACATTGGATCTATTGAAATTTTCGATTTTATCTTTCAATTTAGTGAAGATCTTTCTTATAGGTTCAACATTTCTGATCGCAAGTTTTTTTCTGGGTATCAATTCTCTCAATCTATTAGTTAGTTTTTGATGGAATGGTAATACCAAAAAATTTTTTAATTCTTCTTCAATGAACTCTTGAGGTTCTTATAGAACTGAATTGTTGTTAGGAGTATTGAAAACAATTTTTTAAGATATCCATTTTTACGAAGAATTTCTTCTAATAATTTCAAATTTTTACTTTTGAATTTCGAATGTGAAATGCCTAAGATTCTGGATTTCAAATTTCGAATCATATTTATTGTTGTGTAATTGGCTTGGTATGATTGCCAGTGGATATATACCAATCCGTGATAAGTATTTTTATGAAATTTTGCTATGGTTCTATATTTATATCTAATTCAATATTATTTCAAGGGGATACATGAAACATTACCTGATAGAAATTATATCATAACACAATTGCAAGTACATGCATAAAAATTCAAAAGTTTAAATTTATTGTTTACATTCCAGAGGTCATTTCAATTCAAAATTTTCATAGTAAATTTCATATGAAATTATTATCAATTGTAGCCTTCGATTTCCAAATTCATTGAGTTAAATTGCTGGTTTCTTCATCATGCTAAAATTGAAAGATTTTGATAAGAAAAATGAAAATAAATTCTATGTTATTGTATCATGTATTAGTGTGAAGAAATCTAGAGAGTAAGGACTTTTGAGAAGTGAGACCGTGGAAACGGAAAAAAGATTAAAAAAAAAAAGATTGTAAAAATGGAATTGAGGATTATTATCCAAGGAAAAATTAAATGAAACAGACTTAAATTGATAAAAATTAAGTGTTATACCTATTGAGTTAGTGCAATTATTATACAAATGGAAATGGAAATATGATTAATGGTAAAAGAAGATTTCAACTTACGAAGAAAGAAAGAACTTGACGAAGAAAGAAAGCCAATAGATCCAGTAATTTCAAAAATATTTATTGAAGGATAATTTCAAGAGACTATTTAGAAATATTTTAGCAGATTGAAAGTGAGTGACTTATTAGCATTAACCATAGAGATAGTATACTATCTCTATGACATTAACCAATTTTAGACATAACCTCATTGGAACATTGAAATGATTTGAAAACCATAGAATTAGTGATAGTGTTTATTCTTCTTGTTTATTGATAGTATAGATTAATAAAGCAATCAGATTGAATATTTATTAGTTATTAAGATTTCATCACATTCAAAGAATTTTTAATTATAATATTTCAAAGTCAAAATCTTTCAAGTTTTATTGAACCCTCAAATGAGTAGAGTCTAGGCCAGGTAAATTTTCAAAATTCTATAATTTTTTTTATAAATCTGGTTCCTGATAATCCAATAAAATTCAAAAATTTCAAATATAAATAAAGGGAACCATAACAGTATATTCCCTTCTCTAATAACTAGAACATCGAGCATCGAGGAAAAATATAGATCTTTTTCTAACGTAAATTGAACTTTGTCATTTAATTGATTAATAATTTCAAAAGATTCTTCTACTGAATTTTTTCATACGTCTGTTAAAATGTCATCCATGAACTCATTAATAAATGGTACTTTAAAAGGATATTTTTTCAACAATTCCTCAGAACCGAATCAACAACAAATTAAAAAGAAATATATGTAACACCGATGGATTAAACTCTTTCATCTATTATTGCTCAATTTGTTGTTGATTCGGTTCTGAAGAATTGTTTGCAAAAATTCCAATTTGTCCGATATTTCTTCAAAAGTCAGATCCAAAATACGAATTTCATTGCTCTCTCACCGGGATGGTTTTCGGACCCCTATTGAACGGAAATCATCTTCCATGGACTAACCAAACAACTTCAACTCCAGAAATTACAAAATAATTCAATAATAGTATATTCTAAAACAAGTTGCAGAATGAGCTCCTATTCCAACACGAATGCGAAGTTCGAAAACGAGCGACAAAGGAGCGAGTTTTCGATAGCATGAGTGTTGGAATTGCCTTCTGCAACGAGTTTTAGACGGTATTTTCTCTATTTCAGTCAATTTTTGTGAAATATTCCCGAAATTCAAATGAAAATTCAGATTAGGGACTTTTGTTTTGTATCTTGGCAGTTGGTGTAACATACGAAATTTGACAGATCACGGAATTTGAATTGTTTTGATTCGAAACTTAATTCGATCGGAGGTCAGTACTGACAACCTCAAAACGAAACCTATAACTGAAAACAATGCTGTAATGACTTTCATTACAGGACTACTTTTAGTACTGTAATGAACCCATTACGATACTGAAATAGAGAAAATTAAATTTTATAATGTTCCAACACTATGCAATAGTGAATAAAAAACCAAACATGTACATGCATTCAATTTTTATAATAATTAAGCTTGAATCTTTCAAGATCAGGCATCGATTTAGTACAGACCTTATAATTTCTTTTCTTTATATAATTTTTAAACAAAATATTGGTCAATGTTTTTATCAGTGTATTGCACAATTTATCTTCGGTGTGACATGTATTATTATCTCCAATAAATATGTCATCGAGTCGTTTAATTGAAGTGAATATTAAAGCACTTAGAATCTGGCATTGGCACTTCTGTCTTGGGAATTCTTCTTCTTGTATTAACAATTTTTGTACTATTACATGAGCATATGCACATATCTGCACTACAGCTTGACTGGGATAACACAAACCACCCCTTGACATACTAGACATCAGGTTGGAGTCTATTTTTGATTATGTCAGATACAATTTGCAATATTCACATCTAATTTCCTTCATAAGCGAATGAGTTCTATAACCCGCCACATAAACCAGAGGGGCCCATTCATTTGTTTCAATATGTTCCATGTCATTATCACTAACTATACCCCATTGCGTTAAACTACTAGGGAACATACTGTCTTCAAAATCAAAGTTTTCATCAGCTTCAAAGTAAACGCTGACATGTCTTCTTTGGCGATTGAAATGTTTTCAAAAGCCTAAGATTTTGAAATCAGTGTAACCACATTTTAAATCCGAAGTTGACTCTCAATTTCAAAAACTTGTCTAACATGTACATGATAATTTCCACCAGCTCCCAATCTACAAATTGTTTAGCAAATTCATATAAAGTAGTCAAAGATGAGGCTTTTCTTGACAGGTAGTAGAACTCATCAAAATAAATCATTGTAAAAAACCCACCTTTGAATGCACCCTGTATAGAAAACCTTCAAGAATATACTGGCATGCCTGAAGTAATATTTCTAGTTCAAAGGTTAACTACTATCCAAAGGTACCAGCTACATATGCAACAAAAATCACCATATTTGCCATAACGCTCCTTAAGTTTATCAGTTTAAAATTTTCCTAACAGTATATAATTGAAGTTTTCAACGTTTGAACAATATCGAGAAGTTCTAATTGAAGCACTTGTTGTGTGGTAAATTGCATCGTGTGTTTCTTTTATTAATTTCTGCCCTTCACTGTTTTTCCATCAAAAAATTGTGCAGAAACTCAAAAATGTGTTGAGAATTGATAGTAACTGATTCTTAAATTCATTTCGAAGTCTTTGACGTTTTGGTGGTATTTTCACATTTACTATATTATCCCACCATCTGGCAATTAATGCTATGAAAACTGAGGTATCCTTATAAGATGACGAGCATACTTTGGGTCTTAGCTGTTCCAGGGCTGCAACAATGTTGTCATTAAATACTTGCAAAACTAATTTCACATTTTGTCTTTCTATTGAAGAAGCATTCAGAGCCTTTAATGATAAAGTATATCCATATTTTATCAGTTGACCGTTTTGCATTTCTTTCAATGCACCAAATGCAGCTACCCTCATTTCATTGCCAAAAAAGTCTGGGAAATTGAAAATTTTTTATTGATCCAATTGTTTCTAACATTATTTAAGGTATGTACTGGGTCAATAACATAAAATGGTCTGCTTGTGTCTACGAGATTTGCATATGCAATCATCAATCTAGGAGGAATAATAAAAAAGGGCATTGCTTTTTTGTTCAGTGCATTATCTGTTACCACAGAAATGACTTCGAATCCATTTGTTTCCAGTTCAAAAATCACTTTTTTAATTATGATATAAAGATCCTCATTTTTAATTGTATGTACAGGTAAAATATGACCCACATCAGTGTATTTTGAACGAACACTGTTCAACATAAGAGTATTCCGTAGAATTGTTGGAGCCCCAACAATATTTCCTCCCTTATAGTCCAAATAAGGGTTCATATGTATTTCATCTATCATCAATTAGTGTCTAATAAATAAAACTGGCTTTTTATGTACATTGTTCATATCTTGGATCTGTGTTAAACTTTGCACTAATTGTTTGAATAGTTCGTGAAGACGGAAAGGGTAAGTTTACCAGATCCTCTTAAAAATTTATAACCCTGTGGAGATGTTTGGAACATCAAGCAAGAAAATAACATTATTTCATATGAATATCTGCATCTGGTTTTTGTCCCAATGGTGGAGAGCTGCAACAACTTCCACGCGAATAGCCCTTTTCAATTCGTCCAGAGTTCGGGGCTTGGTCTCGTATACTCTAGCCTTGAGGTGTCCCCATAACGAATTGAAAAGGGCTATTCGCGTGGAAGTTGCCCAAGTTGAGAGAGCGATGTTGGAGAGTGTCTACGCGAACTTCCAAGAGCGCCTCCAGCACTGCATCACCGATTTCGGCCACCACATGCCTGATGTGATTTTCCACACTTGACTGTCTCAAATGCTATTTCCTTGAGAATCTGATTCCGTCAATAAATGTGTTTTTGAGTAGAAATTAACGCTTTTATTATTTTTTTAAAACCATCCATCCTCCGTGCCGCACCCTGTATAAGCAGGCCTTTTACCTTACCTGTTATGAAGTGATGTTACACCGAAATGAATGCAAATATAGGAATGCACACTGAAAAACACTCACGATACCGGCAAAACATACACAAATAATGGCGGATAATTGACTACTGTCATTCTGTTTCATGGCCTTGTGTTCTAGTAAGGTATTGGCTGAGTCATCTGTAGCCGCCTTGAGTCTTGAAACTTGATCCCTAAATTCTTAAGCTCCCGAATATCTTATCAATTTTAGCAAGATGATCTTGCAGATAATTTCCACATTCATATTTCAAACAAACAAGTTCATCGAGAAGATGAAACTTTGAACATGTACCCACTTTAGCTAAAATACTTCCCAGTTTTCTAATCATTTCTCTCGCATTTTCTAGATACTTCACGTATTCCAGGTGAGAATCCACCATGCTTTGGATTACCACCATTACTGCCGTGTTGTTCCTCTTCTTCTCAGCTGCATCCTTCTTTTTTCTGCAATATTTTCTAGAACATCATCTACTTCCAGTGTTTTTAACACCGATGATTGTTTCGTGTATATCTGGGTTTTTCTCTCAATGAAGGTAAGTCTCACTCGAACAACTCAAATATTTGATGAACCGAACAATAGATAAGTCGAACAGTTCTTTTGGTCCCTAGGAGTTCGACTTAACGAGAGTCAACTGTTAGCACTACAAGGGCCGTAGATTAATGAAGGACCGCGAAAAAATGAAAGAAAAAAAAATTAATCGAGCGAAAAGAAGATACTAAAGTAAAGAGGATGCTCGAGTACTCGTGGCACTCACTGGCGAAATAGTCACTTGCGCGAAATACGATGTGTAGATTAATCAAGAAAAGTTGATTGTTTAGAGAAATTTAGCATATAGTTCATCGGACGAGCGCCATTTGAATACTGACTGCTCATGACATCCGTTAAATCCTCCAGCACATGTTGTCGCGAAAATATAAGACTAACATATTGGATGGAATCTCATTAAAACGATTAAGCGGTTCGGAATTAAATAAGATGACATATTTTGTTGCAGTAACAACTGTATATAAATTACAGAATGTTTGAACAACAATAAAAAGAAATTCACAAGTGTACAACAAGACCTGTAGTGTGAAAACCCACCGAAGACCAACACACCGGTTGGTTCTGGCTGGGTCGGTTCTTCGTAAAATACACTAATACTTCTCTTCTAAACTTTTATTCACCTAACCACACATAAAAACGGTTGCTTTTGCAGATTTTTCTTAACACTACATTCGCTCTCTTTGATATTCAAAATTCTACAATTTTCAGAACATGAAATAGACATTTTTTTAAAATAGATCTTAGGTGAATTACAGAGCATAGACTAGAATTTTCTACTGTCTGCTAGATGGAGTCACAACATTCTTCCACTCGAGAAATTAATTTAACAATGAAAGTAATTTCTCGCATTCAAATACGTAATTCAATAATACAATGAGTTGCAGGAACGTCCATTAAAATTTAATGCTGCCTTAATTCTCCCTTAAACGGAATATCCATAGACGGTAGCCATGGATACTCCATTTAATGGAGAATTGAAGCAGCATTAAATTTAATGGACGTTCCTGCAACTCGGGGTATGAGTCTTTGATAATAATAATGTTTATTCAGAATAACATCATGAACACACTAATTAGGTAAGTGAATAAACTCTTGTTCCAAAATTCATATTCGACAAAAAAACATCAGTATAATAATAAGCAGCGAGTTCAACAGCTTTGGTGCATTGTATGTATATGATGTTTTAGTGAGTGATATATATGAATTGTTCTGCCTTGTGTTGTATGCGTTAAATCTCCTTTGGTTTCCCGCAGTACCATATTTCACCATCACAGAATATGAATAGATCTGCCTCAAGTTGAAGACTCCTGCATCTCTGAACAGTTGTTCTTTGGGGGAACTTTTATTTTTTGTTCATTTCGAGAAATTTTCATCACATTAGGATCGGTTTCGGGTACTCGGTTTACAGGCACTCTCGCACTACTCGAATGGCACTGTTCTTGGTCTTCGTTGTTTGGTGTTGAATCCTTGCAAGCATCTTCCGCCGCTCCTACTTCAACGCCTTTCAGGATTAGGAAAGTTTCTCCGTTGCATTCTTAAATATAAAGCCGCTGCACCGGTCGAAGCAGCTCACCGCTACACGTTTTTACTCGAGCTAGTCTTATGAGTTTGTCTTTACCACGGATCACCTCGACTACACGACCGAAAGTTCAATCCAACCGCTGTGGTCGTTCCTGATGAGCACTACCTGACCCAGCTTTATAGATGTATTTGTTTTTTTGTCACTCAGTAATTTTAATTGTCCTAGATACTCCAACCGGAATCTTTTACGCAAATCGTCTCTTAGTGTTTGTCTATTCCGAATGCACAATCAGGTAAAAAGAAGTTTCTTCTTGCACCCTTAAAAACATGGCAGGTGTTCAGTTCTGTGCTGAACTGTCTTAAATATATATCAATAACTCCAAAATTTCTTGTCGATCTTTTTATTTCTGTCAACTGGCATTCATCTGACAACAACCTTCTTCTTTTCTTGTTCTCACAACAAATAAAATTAAATCATATTTATTTGAGAAGAATGCTTGGACGATCCGACATTTTTCCCCCCTGCTAGAAGAGCTAGTTCTCTTCTAGCTCCAATAGACACACCTTCATGACAGGTCGCCGATAATCTCCTGAAGAAGTTTTTACATCCACATTTATTACTTTTTGATATGGTCCAGGGTAAACATTGATCATTCTCCCCAATTTCCATTTATGTCTCGGGGTAGTTTCATCCACTAGAACAACATCGTCTACACGAACTGGTTTCTTATCTCTAGTCCATTTATTTCTACTGGTTAGAGTAGGGGTAGATATTCTTTCATCCAATGATTCCTAAAGGTATCTGAGAGATGTCCAGATAATCTCCACCTCTTTCTTTTTGTTCGATGTTCGTATTCCATCATTTCTATGTTGTTCAGGTGAAATGAGAAATCATCATCACGATGAATAGAAATTTCGTCGATGCTCTTTGATGCAGCCAATAACAAGTCTTCCTTAAAAATTTCTTTGTTTCTGCTTGAATGACTCATCCAATTCACACCATTGAATCTATCAATATTGTCTATTCTTCGAACCTCTGCAATTGTTACCATCCTTGCTTTTTCTGATTCGCTTGAGTCAAGATAGTCGTTCACGTGAAATTTCTCTGTGATTGCCTTTCGCTCGGCCTTTCGTATCTCAGAATCTAGTGCATATTTCTCAGCGTTATAATTCTTTACGAGTTGAACGCAAACTGGCGAACAGGTAGTTCCAAAGGTCATTACATTCATCTCATATGTATTAGGATTGTTTTTTCGACACTTTTTCTCGATACATTTCATTCTCTGCAATGCTCGGAATTTGCTCTCTGGAAGCTGCATGTCTTTCCCTTTCTGAAGATCAACTTCATATCGACTGTTCCGATTGTCTGTTTCATTACGTTCATGGCCCTGGAGTTGTCTTGCCTCTTCATTAGATCCTGAAGCTTACCATCTCCATTACGTTTCTCGCATACATGTAACACACGAGCTTTTGTATTTTCCTCTTCATTTCTTATTGGACTGGGCCCATGTACTGACCATCCCAATAAACACTTTGACGCCATCAGAGAATATTCTGTTCCACATCGTATTTGCCGAGGGGTTATCAAATGAATGTTGACCTGTTCGATTATCATCACAGCTCTCTGATTTTCATAACTCCGAATCGGTATTCCTTTCAGATGACATTCTCTTTCAATATCTGACATTTTTACAGTTTGTGACGGCAACGACAGATTTTCGATGGTTCGAACACCTTTTAAACAATGAATTTTGCTTCCTTCATCTATTTCAGAAATCTTCAAATCGAATTCACTTGTGAGGTGATTTCTTCGTTTGTCCACTGCAAACACATCTGTTCTAGAGAACCTACAATACCTAGGTGTTCTGCGATTTCTGCATCTAGCAATGTTATGGTGGATGCCTCATCACAAAGGGCGTATATTGTTTCGATGCTCTTCGGACCATACAATTTTATTGGAATCATCCGCAATAACGTTTTTCTATCACTAGCTACTGCACATATCATTTCAACTTTCGAATTTGACGTAGTACTTTCACTTGCAGAAACGGATTTTTCTTTATGGAGAAGACGGTAGTGAAACAATTCACAGCCAAAGATTCCACACACTTTCCTGTTTCGATTTTTTGATGGTTTCTTTTGAGACACGAGAAACAAAGTTTTTTCGCCGTAACGGTTTTCTATCTGGTATCGATGTCGTCAGCCCTCATATCAGGACACTCACTTTGATGATTATCGCTCCCACAACATGAGCAATACTTCTGTACAATCTTGAATTTTTGTGTTTATGCTGTACTGAGAACTCTTTCGGATCTTTTCGATTGATTTTGTTTTTCGATGTCGAATGGTTGAGGTGTACTCACAAAACATGCGGCGCTTGCGTATCCTTCCAACCATTTTGCAAAATCATCGAGATTTACTATTCCATTCTTCCTGGAAACAACCTCACCCCAGTTCAATTTCAATATATCTGGCAACTTATTGAGGAGTTCTTTCATCAACTGTGGATTTTGAAGATGACCTGTGGATTCCAAAATTTTCATAGTAGACACCATATTATTTACTTCATTCGATAGATGAATGAGTTTCTCCAAATTACAGTCTTTTATGAACGGAATATTTTTGATTTTCATAACGAGTGTCCCGATGATGAATTCTGGCCTGCCAAAACGTGTTTCAAGTGTTCTCATAACCAAATCAACATTCGATGTCAGCATCATTCCAGAAACGGTAGATTTGGCTAGTCCCTTTAGGAATTTCTGTAATTTGAGCATAATCTCTTCATTCGAATATCCACATAATCTACAAATATTCGTGAAATGTTTATAAAATAGTGGCCAACCTTGGGGATTTCCGTCGAAACAAGGAAAATCTTTGTCAACTGATTGTCTGGCTTCGATTTTATATGAAATTGTTCGAGGTTGTCCTGAAGATTTGAATGTCATGAGTACTTCCTGTAGAGTGTTGCATAACATATGAATATCATTGTTGGCATCTTTTCGTGGGGAACATTTGAAATCATCTAAGTCGTTTTCTTCCGGAATATTATTGATCCAATTTGTGACATGATTGTCATTCATCTCATCAACCTCTCTATAATGTTCGGAAAATTTCGTTTTTCTAGTTACGCAACTAGCACTTTCACTGTTTTGTGCCTCAAATTCTGCTTCTTTCAATTCCTCTTTCATATCTTGTAAGCGGAGACTGTTTTCTACTTCCTTCTGTCTCGACTCGAGCTTGAACAACACTTGCTTTCGTTTTAACATTTCTAAATTCATGCCTTTTCTTTTCTGTCTCCAGGATCCGCCTTTTTTTTTGTAAATCATTACTGCTCCTTTCGGATTCTGCTCCTCTGGAAGAAAGTTATTCGTTATTTCTCGCAATGACACGACTGGATGCAGGCTGAAGTTCAGAGTCTTTTGTAGATCCAGCATGTGTTGCGTTTCTGTCTGCCCTCACAGTTCTAGTTCCATCACTAAAGTTCTTGGGCCCCACAAAATCTGCCGATAACGATCTATTTATTCCCGCTTAACTTCGTCTTGCTCTATTCTGCTCCATTGAGAAGATCACGTCGGTGTCACCAAATGTTCAGTTCTGTGCTGAACCGTCTTAAATATATATCAATAACTCCAAAATTTCTTGTCGATCTTTTTATTTCTGTCAACTGACAACAACCTTCTTCTTTTCTTGTTCTCACAACAAATAAAATTGAATCATATATATTTGAGAAGAATGCTTGGACGATCCGACAGCAGGTGTCAAAGCCGATACGTCTTCGGAATCGCACGAAGCGTACGTAAGGGGTTTGGCGTTAACCGTCGCCTCACAATCGCAAATTATAGTCAGTAGCTCCTCATAATTGAGACATGCGGACCCCAAGACCCTTCTGAGTAACCCTTCCACTACTTCAATTAGTCTCCCGAAAAATCCTCCCCACCAAGAGGCAGTAGGGGGTTGAATCGCCACTCAATTCTCTGTATGGCCGCTTCTTGCGTTATTTTCTCCCAATCTAAACTTCCCAAAAAATTATCTGTACCACGGGAATTTGTTCCATTATCAATATCTAGCAATGCCTCCTCTGTCTTTCTCTCTTTACTAAGAATTTCTTCCTCATCGATGATCACCTTTTTCGTAACAGGCCAGTTATTTTTTTGCCGGTGTAACCAGTCAGGGCTCTCCCACCATCTTGACTTCAATAAATGAGTAGGAGAACATCCCCGTGAGGGTAGATCAGCTGGGTTTCTGTTTTCTGGTATATGACGACAGCTGCCTGAGTGCGTCAATCCTCTTATTTTCTCAACTCTATTATGAACAAATGTTCCCCACTTTTCATTTATCTTGATAGTCTCCTCGATTGTCTTCCTAGCTGCAATTGCTTCTCCTTTTGATTATGTCTCCTTCGGATCGGATGTACCCAAAATATTCATCTACTAAAGTAGTGATCGTGGGGTTTGACAGCATGGCAACTGTTGTCAGCATACTAAAAGAACTAGAAGTTGGTACCCTGCCTTCTATTGTCCGGCCAGAGTGTGTTTCGTATGCCACCAGTCCACTCTTCAGCTTGTGCCTCTTTCCAGTGTAGACTAATCCAGCCACATCTGCTCCAATTAACATTTCTATCAGACCTGAAACACCTATATCAGAGGCATCAATATCAGCGAGCTTCAGTTCTTGTATCCAAGGACCATAAAATACTGTCGACTCGTCTTTACAAATGTTGCTCTAGAACCTCGGATGTGAGGCTACAGTTGCCTTTGCTAATGGTAACGTCATAGCAGAAGTGAGTGTTGTGAACTTTGTAAGGTTAAAGAAAACTGTGCCCTACGTTTGGGCAACAATTGTGTAAGGACACAAGAGATAACACACCCTCTTACATTGACCTCTAATTGTGTAAGCACAAGTTGGGCGTCAATTGTGTAAGGTTAACGATAGAGATAATTGATAATTTAACGATAGTTGCTCCAGCTAGTCAGGGCATGAGACCACCTTACATTTAGTTGAGTGAAGACTCGTAATAATATTATTAGGAAACTGGCTGGCACCTCATGGGGAGCCGACGCATCGACCTTACGTACTGCTGCTCTAACTTTGGTATATCCCGTGGCTGAGTATTGAGCCCCGGTATGGCAGCGGAGTGCCCATACCCGGAAAATAGATGTTCACCTAAACGACTGTATGAGAATCGTCACGGGTACCCTGAAATCTACACCCATTCCCTGGCTACATACTATCACTAACATTGCTCCTCCAGAACTAAGACGAAAGGATGCCACTGCGAGGGCATGGGCTAAACTTCAACATCCAAACCACCCGCATGACCTCCCAATCCACGAGACCTTAAACAATCCTCCATCAAACCGCCTCAAATCCCGGAACCCCTTATGAGCTGAGGTGGATCATAACCCGCAGATCAAACAAGACTGGCGCCATAAGTGGAACATGACACCAATAAACAAACATGACATAGTTGACCCCACACTTGCTCTACCAGGATTTGATCTGAAGAGAAACATCTGGAGTAGACTAAATAGAGTTAAGACAGGCCATGCAAAATGTAATGCTATGATGTTCAAGTGGGGACTTTGCCAATCTCCAGCCTGCGACTGCGGAGCTGATCAACAAACTATAGAGCATATTGTCCGGGAATGCCCTTTAAGGAAGTACCTGGGACCATTCAGAGACATTATTCATGCGACCCCTTCTGCACTGGACTGGCTACGTTCTCTGGATGTGGAGCTTTAATTTGATGTTTTGATCACATCTTTACCTACCTTTTTACGTATAAGTGTCTTTATTTTTTTATTTTTATGTTAGATATACTTTGTTTTATATACATGGTGACTATCATTTATACTTGCTCAGTGCTGTTGCTTTGCCAAACGATAAATAAATAAGGTAAAAGGAGATAGTATGCTTCTACTCATGCTGATGGTAATCAAAACTTGAACAGTCGAGATTTATTTGTCTCTGATGACAATAGTTATTTACAATGTCTAGTGTCAAGGATTAAAACATTTTTATACGAGGACAAGAATATGTACAATCATGAACAGTTCGTTTGAAGCACAATTCACAAGCGTTTTCGTTGGTTGTTAACTTATCTGTCTATAACGGTGCTGGATAAGGGAAGTTACTACCTCTCGAATCTCTCCAACGTTCGAACTCCTGGAACACTTTTTAGCAAGAGGCGAAGGTTGTATTCTTTCCGACAGAAACGTCGAGGCTTCAATTTTCTCCAGGGTGCAGGTATTGATGCTGGAGATTCAGCTCCCTCCAGAAAAGATTCTGGTTCTTCCAAAAAGATTCTGGAGACCCAGCTCCATCCAAATAAGCTATCAAAAAAACATTTACATCAGTTCTCTTCATCGCAAAGCTTCCACAATTCTCCGAGATCACTGATAATCTAAATCCACACAAAGACAATTCAGATGGCACAGATATATCGGGAAATCGAGAATCAGAGTCACGGAACCGTGAAACGTTCAAATTCAGTTATTCAACTACAACATAGATAAAATAATCCAGAAGGAAGGTTGATTCCTCAGATAGTTGAAGAATTCAGATGGAAAGTCGTACGATCATCAAAATGGCGGATTCCAAGCGTTCTCTCATCCCATATGAAACACATGAATCGTTGATAAAAACAGATATATGGTCGTCTGATCAACTTGGTACTCACCAATTTTGTTAATTGCCTAAGTAAACCACTTCAAGTCGGAACAAGGGAATAAATTAATGCTTTTCCCGATACCACGTCGGGACTGCGGGGTAACTTGACTCTCAGGCGTCACATACTCGACTGGCTTTGCGTATCAACTTCATGTCGCGCAGTGTTGCCAACCCTTGATGGAGTATCATAGTACAACAGCAAGGCCAAATATAGTACATTCGACAGAATTATAGTACCATAATTTGAAAATAAGGAAGTTTATTTCATTCATACCATTCGAATATCTCAATGAAAAAAATTCATAAAAAAAGTACTTTCATGGCTCACAATTCATTAATTAGGAATTATTTCAAATCGAGTTCTAGGAGAATACAAATAATTTCAGTTTTACTTTTTGTTGACGTGATTGAACATATTATTACAGGCACATTTGTTTTGTTGGTTCAAAAGAAATGCAAGATCCTGAAAAGTAAACAAAAAACAGAATATTAAAATTGTATACGTTTCTGTCCTGTGATTCCCCGATTCTACTCGCAAAGATAAATAATAGTAGACTCTATAATTTTCATCCACATGCTTTTTTCAGTTCGATTCCTATATGGCGAAAGCAGTACTGAACAATGCCCAGACAACTATATTAAGTTTTCCATTAATATTGTTTATGAAATTATATACTCAGAATCAAAGCTATTACCAGAGACAATCTCTGCTATAACTGAAATTTTCGAATTTGCATTACTGAAATATTCGAATTTGCACTACTGAAATTATGGCAGATTTATATTATCAAATTATAGTACAAAAAGCGTACTATATCCACTTCCAAATTTTATAGTACCTGATGTAGCAAATATCGTACAAATACTATAATTATAGTACGGTTGGCAACGCTGATGTCGCGGTTCCCGGGTAGGGATCCGGAACCTCAGGAGATCCAAGGCGGTTAATTTGAACGTTACAACTTTTGTAGCTCCAAAAAGGCAGTGGGTCATTTTCTCCGCCCTTACGGTTTCAAATTGAGCGCAGCAGCTGTGGACCTCAGAATGTAACTTCTTTGAGACCCTGAATCGATTCATTCTCTCACGGATCTTACACTTTGTTCCCCTTTAAAGACATTCGCAGAGCCTGAAGAAAGACATAAGTATTATAACTTTGATTCGTTTGGATTTGATCATTTTTCCGATCAAATTTTTCATGTGGTGGTTTTCTTTCTGATTCAGAAACGATTCACACAAAAATCCACAAAGTCCGTACAATATGTGAAAACCCACTGAAGACCAACCCACCGTTTGCTTCAGTTTGAGTCAGTTCGTTGTAAAACACACTAATATGTGCTTTTTTTTTAAACTTTTATTCACCTAAACGCACAAATAAACAGATTTTTCTTGACTCTACATTCGCTCTCTTTGATGTGGTATATAATCAACAAATAGAACTTTGCTCGAAGACGAATTAATAATTTCACTTGTTTTTTCAATCGATTTCCTTATCGCAACATGTGTTTTACACAGTGGGAGCTCTGCACTCCCATTGCGACACAGGGATATTCTTCTAATAATCCAAAATTTTCAGATGGTTATTCTCCTGATGACTCCTTATTCCTCACCAGAAGTATTTATCAATTCTTCTAAAAATATTCAGATTATGTGCCACAGTGGAATGAATTCTTAAAGATTGAAAATGTGTTTATTTCAAGGATTTTGATATTTTCAGAATCATAGTTCCAAATTTTGAGACAGTTTCCAATATATGGAAAAGTTCTAGAGCAGTGTTTTTCAACCTTTCTCATGACACGACCCCCCACAGCATCGCAAAAAATTTCGCGACCCCCCAAATCCTGGTTTTTTCCATGTATGTTAAAAATATTGAGATGTAGATTGTGAATTCGAGAAAAATTGTTGGAGACTCGACTGTTTCAAATCATTTACAATTGTGAAGATACGAGTATGGGTTTACTCAATCGAAATTTGCTTTACCATATAGAGGTAAGGTGGTTTTAAATAGGCTGACCAGACTTATGGAACTTCGCGCAGTCCTTTTAGTATAAACACAAAAACAAACAAAATACTTCATTTCCACAACAAGCCAAGTCAGTTAACTTGGAATTCATTTTTGACATTTTCCTTTTGAAAATAGCTTTCTCTTTCTGACCTAAAAGTTGTCTAGGGCAGTATGCAAAAGAAGGTCTCCGAGGCTTTACAAGAAAAATTGAATTGTGATCTTCCTGTTTCATTGAAGAAATGAGAAGTGAGATTACATCAATTGACATACCGGGTGTTTCAAAAAAATGGAAAAGGTGAATTTATTTCGGGCTGAAAGATCAAAATTCTGATTCTGAGGTCGGAATCGGATTTAGCGGAAAATTTTCGATCCGAAGTGGTTAGTAACAAAAATTTATTTCGAGCTGAAAGATCAAAATTCTGATTCTGGGGTCGGAATCGGATTTAGCGGAAAATTTTCCATCCGAATTGGTTAGTAACAAAAATTTTTTTATCCTTATTTGGAATCTATGCAGCGTTTTTGAAAAATCTGCGGCGTTCATTGGGACCAGGATGCGAAAATTCATATTCTAAAACTAAGTAATTTAAGGCGGCGAATCGCGGGGTTCAAATATGGACGAAAAATTTTTTAGTTTTAATACATTCGCATGGAAAAATTCCCGCTTTACCCGAAACTGCAATAAAAAAGATGAGTTTGCATTTGAAATTTCAAAGTTGGACCTCATATCTCGTATAAGGGGCCCTGTTGCTGAATAAAATCACCGTTTCTAAACTTTTGAACCACCAGGTATATTTGAAATAAAAATGTTATTATAAACAAATGTGAAGAAAGAATAAATTTTCTCATTACTTCTCAGTGAACAAAAACAAACATTAAAGTACATTAAAATAAACCAGTAGTCGAAATGTTTTTTTTTTTCGTTAATTTGTTTGTATGAATTACAAATTAGTATTTCTTTGATAACCATTTCGTCATATATCTATCCTTTCAGAGTTTATTGATGTTTTTAATGAAGTGGGTATGTACCTAGTTCTCTCGGCCACTCGCGACCCCCCAACCAAGGCTTCGCGACCCACAGGTTGAAAAACACTGTTCTAGAGGACTTTTTAAAAAAGTAGAATAATTTGACTTTTCTGGTCAGAAAAAACCTTTTATTCCTTTATTGATATGGGCCTAATTAAGCCCATCATCATTTAGAGTATAAACAGTTTTCAGGAATGTATTGACAGAAATTGATTTCAATCAAGAGATAGATGTCTACCTATGAGTTCAATTCACCAAACTGACTAAACAAAATCTTTTGATAGATATAGGGCGAGTTTCATAAAACTTTAATTACACGATTAAACGCTTAATAATCGGTTAGTTACGGTGTTCTTTGATCAATAGTTAATTTAATTTTGCCATTAAAGATTCAACGGTGCCATTAAATATTCCACGATTAACGCGTCTTAACTAAGAATTAAGAGCGAAATGCGTTTCACAAAGCATTTTTGACATCTGATTAACTGAAAAACCGCGTCTGTGTTCATGTTCAAATTAATTGAAGGAATTCGAGCAATTAAACTAATATACTGTAAAGCGAAATCATGTTGAGTGACATAAGTTCATCTTCCGAAGAGTTTGATGAAGAATCTGATGATGCATATCGTAGATATAGAACAATCAGGCATAATTATGCCCTCAGTCAATTGGATGTAATGGAGTTAGATGAGATTCCGGAAATAAATATACCATTGGAAGAAGATCCTCAAATTGTTCCTGGAAACCAAAATACTGTAGTACGGAATGTTGTGATATCTGATATTTTTGAAAGGTGAGCCTTGAGTTAGGTTCAACTACAATCGAATGACTGTGTATGCACTTTCAGGTAACATGTAAAGAATAGAAGTTAAAAGATATGGTTCACAAGCGTACCCACTGTCGTCCAAAAGATATCCTGTTCCATATAATCCCTGCTCCAATTCGTCGTGGACAAAACCCTGCCAACGAGCTATAATGTGCATTATTCTCAAATTAGCATCACATACTACCTGTAGGTTGATGGAGAAGTAGCATTTGGGATTTCTGAATATCTCTACATTCACTCCTTCTGGTGAAAATATTTAGATATGCGTGCAATCTATGGCAACCTGCTGCTACCTCCACCCTTTTTTGCCTGGCAATCGACATGGATATATATTGTGGTTTCAATTTGGCAATTTCTACCGATAATCGTCAATTGAAATCCTTCCGTATCAAAAAATCTCAATGCAATCAAGATTTGTGTTAAGCTCGAGCTAATATTTCGTGCACCATTTACTTCAACTTTTTTTTTAAATTCATGTTCATTGTAACTGTCTTCTGTGTCTACGATATGAGTTTATCAGACTCTTCATAAAATGTTAATTCCAAAATATTTCTCTAATTTGTTTTAATTAGGGCAAATATTCGACCCCTTATTGTGTTTTCTATTAAAACTTCAACTTACCTTTTAATTTTATTGATTTTGTTTTGACAATATGTAAATATTAATGATGAGATTGGTGGGATAATAACATATGAAAACAAATTTCAGGGAAAAAACTTTATTCAAAGATTAAAAAGATTGTTGCAATTTTCTTGATTGCAGTCTCAAAATTTGCCCTTCAATTTTGGCATTTGCTAATTTTTGTAAATAATAGCGTTCTTTAGGACTCATTTTCTGTTTTTTTCTAACTCGTCTGAGTGGCTTTTTTTGGGGAATTCTACTTTTCAATGGGAGGGAAGAGGAACTTGCTTCAGGATGAGGATTTATAACTTGAGGTGGAATGAGCTTGACCTCTTGAATTGGAATGGAGTTGACTTCTTGGAGTGGAATGGAGTTGACTTCTTGGAGTGGAGGTGAGGGACTAACATTACGATTTGCTGAAAAGAAATTCACATTAGTGTTCGACAAAAAATAAATATCTTGGATTTCAACAAATACATCATTAGAGGCCTTTTGATCGTACTTTATCAAGCTGGAATATTAAGTAACAGTTAGGATCTTTTTGAAACAAAGATAAATTCAGAATGGTTATCATCGTAATTAAAACCACCTTCAATTTAAAAGCTCACGAATCTTTTATCATGAGGACTGGAGAAATGAAATCAGATTCTGTCTCTGAGAGACAGGACGGTTAGGGCCTCATTAATCTAGTAAATCAAATCGAATGAATACAAGGGATTTGAAATGATCTATTAACTATATTTTATCACTGAACCTAAGAATTGTAGATTATTTCTACATTACCAGAAGAATAGTCAATGACATTGAAAGAGTCTTCCGGGCTTATAGGCTGTGGTCTATTAGGAATTATTTCAACTATATTTAGAAAAATAATTGCATCGGACAGTTGGTATATATTTTTTTTCTAATTTATTCTTGAAAAAGTGTTTTTTATAGACTTGAGATAATCTAATCAGACCTCAACTAATAATCCTCATCTCATTCATATGTGATTTTGGAAATTTCACGAGCTCACCAAAATAAACATTTGCATTATCAAATGGATTTTACAATGGTCTTATATTATCACCCAAAAGTGATAACACCCTACAATCCGCCTCCGTCAGGGTTGAACTGAATGTGCCACCACCTGTCCGGTACATTTTTTTCTGCAATATAAACAATGTCTTCAATAAAATAATGATTAAGAATAGCAGAAATATTGTTCATTCTGTACAATTCAAATTGCCTTGAAGTATAAAAAATTATACAACTCATACTTTCTCCTCTTTGGATCTCTCTTTCAGTTCTTCGATCTTTTTTTCTCTCCTTTTTCAGGAGTCTCAAACGCAGCACTTAAAATTTCCATATATTTTTCCCTCTGTGAAAAAAGGTGTTCAGAATAAAGATGAAAATTTTCAGTTGTTGCATGGTTCGGAAGACCGTTGAAACTGAATTATACCTTCTGATTATATCCATTCAAGCTTCCCTCTTGGCCTCCAAGCTGAATCGGTTGCTTATTTTACATTCTATTATATCTATTTTTCTGAAACAGATGGGGAAACTAGGAATTTCTAAAGGAATATTTCTAGGTGATCATAGGTCGTCACAGGATATGCTCAGGAGGTTTGGATTTCAAAGCGGAACAAATATTAGATATTCTCGGTAACACAAAGATAAATTACACTCACGTTTCTAGAATTGACAAAAATATACTTTTGTCCTCTGAGGTGTAGTTTCTTCTTCTCTTTCTTTGGTGCTCCATTTTTACTTTGAAGAATTTTCAATTTCTATGAAATTAGATCACTTTTTTCATCATACCCTCGGTCATACTATTTCGTGAGTACTATTCCATCTTCATCTTTACTCACAAGAATTATTTCAAAATATTAAAAAAACCACTTCCATGACAACACTCATGAAAAAAATTCATAAATAATGTTGATAATCTCTAATAGATGTCGACACTAATGAAAATCTCGTATAATACTCGAGAAACTCTGTTGATCATGCATTAAAAGAATACAAACTTTTTGTATATTCGATATTCGAGAAGTTCAAAACGCTTCGAGATGATTCTTCGATTGATGAACAATTGGAGAAATTTTTTCATCCTTCGATTTGAAAGAATATTTTCTCAATATTTTCAAATGGAGATAAACAGAAAATTGATAAGAGTTGTCATGAATGAATGTTAACAACATTTTCTGTTTCTCTCCATTTGAAAATATTGAGAAAATATTCTTTTAAATCAACACAATGAAACAACTCAAAATTTGGGAGGCCTAACCAATGATGAAGCTCCTCTTTCTTATTATTTTTCATGTCATTGCAAAACTGAGAATTGTACTTGGTAACGCTTCATTTAAATTTGCCGCCATGTACTGAAGAAGAATGCGCACGGACCGCGAGAGTCTGGAAGGAACAACAGTCACGTACGAGATGTAGCGAGCGAAACAACCAAGTGTTCACGCTAGACAAGTTTCAAGTTTAATTACAGTCCACAACAATTCAATAAATAAATACACAGTTCAAGTTTTTTTATTAAACCCAGCGACCAGAGTTACCAGTACTGTTGCAAGTACAAGATAAAATAATCGTACATATTGAAAAAGATTAAAGTTTTTTTATAGATATACTTTCTGTTCGTTTAATGGTTCATGTATTTTCCGAGAGCATTCAGTTTAATTTCTTCTGAATTAATTCTACTTGTTTTACCTGTTGTGATTTAGATAAATACACAGCGTTTGCTGGTTTTTAAAAATGTTTGTGCTAATAATGTTAATTCTATTGAATGTGTAATAAAGGGGTTATTTCAATATTAATCATACTGGAGAAAGTTTGAAATAAAAGAATATAAATAATTTCCAAATGATGGAGTTATGCTATGAAATAGCTAAGATTGAATGAATTCTTTGAAATATTTTCGTTTCATTAAGTTTCATACCCTGAAAAAAATGAAGACCATACAATGAGTTATATCGCGAACTTTTCCGTCGTTATCAAAGCAGAAGGTTTTATCAAGCCGAACAAACTCAAGATTTCAATCTTTACCTGACCCTTCAAATATATCTACTAGAAATACAGCTGTTCATTACTTTCATGAACCATAAATATGTGTTTCTATTGAAAATGTCAGTCCTGTAAAAACACTACTAGAAATACAGCTGTTTATTTCTTTCATGTACCATAAATATGTGTTTTTATTGAAAATGTCAGTCCTGTAAAACAAAAACTTTGGTAGTTTATATAAATGCTGGTTTCAGGGATGCAATAATCAGAATCTTTTCTACCGTTGATAGTTCCGTCAACGATAGTTGCAGTTGTCCGTACCTGTAATATATGGTAGAAGTGAGTATATTTTTTCATTTTTCGATATTGATTACACTTTTCATGAAATCAAATGATTTATTCATTGTTACACATTGTTATAATTAAAGTCAATAAATTCATATCATTCGGATAAATACTGAAGCTATCGAATGCTCCTTTATTTCTAAATATTTGTTTTCAGTTTCGTAAAATTACCGAAGCCGAAAACTCCTTTTGCAAATTCGCGAGTATATATGGATACTCCGAATCGAGTTCAGAGTGTAATAAAAAAGCAGATATCGCATTACAAGAAAATTTGAAGGAGAAACAGTGGCAGGAGGACCTCGAGTTCATGATGAGGTTTCTTGATCTTCCACCCAAAATCATAATTCACCAAAATCGTTTTGGTGGTCCCTGCCCATAAATGAATCTGTAATTAGGTTAAACAACGACTTGGTTCTTCAAGGTAAAATATAATTTTATATGGTTCTTCCCTTATTAGAGAAACTTGAATCCTGTATATGTCATTATTATAATTATAAATTGACGCTCGATGAGCTGTTCTTCAACAATATGAGAATATTGAACGTGGATAATCGAAACTTTCAGAAAAATTAAAACCGTGAATCGACTTAGAAAAAAAAATTAGTTATTTCAATATCGTCGAGAGAAAATTATGAAAGTGTTCAAATATATAGTTGATTCGGGATGAAAGGAAAGTTTGACCGTTTTCAACTAGGTACATAATAGGGTTTCATCCATTTCAAAATTTTCTCAGATGAACAATGAAATTGGTTATAAACCATCTTCTTTATTTTTAGCTCTCTGAGAAGGAATTGATGAGATATAGTTTTTCGGTCATGCAGGAAAGTTTTTCCTATGAGCCTCATTTAACTGAAAAATTCATAGATTACTTTCCCAGTCAGCATGCTGAAATTGATCAACTACCTTTAAATCGCTGGATGATTGTAGGAGAAATCATGGGGTATTTAAAAGGAGCCAACGAATCTTTCGGGGTAATTGATGTGTGGATTATATTCGATACCAATAAACAACTAGATGAACTGAAGTAGTGGTTCCACGAAAATTCGTGTAAATGGGTCCCCTGTGAAGATCATGTGAATGATTATTTCTACGAATTACAATACAAACATATAAGGTCAGAGTAAAAACTTGGGATTTCTCTCATATCCATATATGTAAGACATTTTAATAGTTTCGTTTTGAGTACTTTTCTACAATTGCTGCATTGCCAATTTTCGAATGCACATATTGTTAAAAAAACATTTTTCATTAATGTTCAATAGAAACCACCTTCTTTGAAATATTCGGCCCATATTGCTTATTTATCAAAACCACCTAAATTCGATATTTTGAATAAAATTGTTTTTTAGACAAGCTGGCGGGGAGTTCGTTCGAATTTAATATTGATGAAATCACTGGTAAATCAGAGGATGACTTGAGTAATTGAAAAATTTGAGTCATTGTAGAAAAATCCTTATTTGTTGGTATTAGTTCAATTCGGATATCTTCTCGGGAAATATTGTTTCTTATAGTGCCCTCTATTTGCGATATTCACCTGTGAAATATATCTATCAATGTAAACTAAAATTTGGTTTTCAATAGTAGACGATCTAGCAAAGATATAATGTTATCGTTATATTTTTCATCTTTGAATGACTGTTATGAATGATGATAAGAATTTGTACTTTGCTGATTTTTTTTTCTATCAAACCTTTCTGAACACAAATGATATTCATTAAAAGAAAAATTGCCTACTGAAAATGTTAGCTTCACTCGTTAAATAAGAGCTAGCTGTTTTAATATACGTAATGGACATGAGAATCATACAAAATATTCGTTTATTCAAGTTCAACTATGCTTCCTATGATAAAAGTTTTCAGTGAAACGTTTTCTGACAACGCATTGAACACGATTCATTCTAGACCAAAATTGTTAATCCTTGGAAAATATCACCGAATTTGTGAGTGATTGCCATGCTCCTACTGTCTACTCAATAGGTGAAGAGCATCGAGACTTGTTCGTTAAGTCAAGGCCATGCTACGATTATTCAGCATCGCAGTAAAATTTGATAGCATAAAAATATTATTTTAAATTCAACATAAACCAACCAAATCGTGGTCCCTTGTGTTTCTACCCTGATAGCATTTCGAAGCTTATAATATGCGTATGAAGAATGTATGTTGCAATTATTCTCCTCATATTTTGAGATATTCAGTTTGATACGATCATTCAACTGTGTTTCGTCTTGGTGTAAAAATGGTTGAAGAATTAATTAATGAGGCGGTGCTATTCACCTCTCTTCACATAACCACTCTGTAATTTATTTACCGATTTGTCCTGTGAAATATAATATAAGTGTGTACTTTTAGATGAATATTCAGTCGGTGGAATAGCATTCAAAATTGTGAATCAGTTGATGATTGTAAATGTTCATGTGTAACATATTTGAAAAATTATAAATATTCCTGAAATGTGACATAAACCTTTATTTAAACCGAATTTTTCATTCTCATTCCACGAGAGCAGGTTCAAAACCTGAAAATTATAACCCCCTAATAACACTTGCTCAAAGCTCTGAATAAGTATATATAAAACAGAATTCAGTGCTTGTTTACTAATCACATTATATTTATGTAACAGTAATCATCTAGAAATATTCCCTTTCTCTTCGGCATTGGGTTATTGCGCAGAACTCCCGCGCAGATGCCGTGGCCGTATCGGCTCTATGATAAGTATATGTTCTTCATGGTAGAGGTAGGATCAATAATACTCACCCAGTTGACCGGGGTCCGAATCCCACGATGGTATTTAAAAAAAAACATGGCGGTTGTATAATAAGTATATGTAACAGAAATCACATTAAAATCTTCATGGCTCTGTGACGACATTGGATAGAACGCTGGATTTTCAAGCAGATGCCACAGATGGCGTAGGTTCGAATCCACGGCCGGTACTAAAAAAAAAAACTTGGCGGCTAAGAATAGAATGAAACAACAATATCTACCCTCTCTCTCTTTCCTTTCACGCGTGTCGGCATACCACACAGGAATAAATTATTCAAATTAGTCATGTCACATTCTGGGGAAAGAATTGTTAGAGGTGGTTTTATATGAAGTTAGTTTTCAACAGATTCCGTTGTTTTAGATGATAGTCCTATGCTCAAATAATAGAATACCTTCATGACTTATGGATTATAAAAGAAAGATTATAGAGGGCTGAGGAAGTAGCTGAAAGAGTGCTGCGAAACGTCGCTGAATATAGTTTTCTTCTGATAATATCCAGCTTTTCAATAGTCCTAAATGCCAAAATATACCTATACCTAAAGTGATTACCGAGGACATTATTGATTAATCTTAAAATTCAAATTAGGTTCCCACGATAGCTTTTATTCTCCCAGTCCCATGTGTAAAGTTACCTACTCTTATAGTTTTTTGTTCCACCTATGCATTATTAATAACTCCACTAGCAACCAGAAAGCAAACAATACTGCAAGTCCTATACCCGCATATTAGACATGCACATACGAGTTCTTTATATCCAATAATTTTGTGATCTCCTGTAGACTAAAGGTTTTTATCCAGGTTTTTAACTTTAACTCAAATGTTCTCAATATAGAGACTGCTTTGATACGGGCTGGTATGTAATTGTACACCCGAGGGGCTAAAAATGAGTGAGATCGGTGTTCTAGGGTTATTGGTGGTCCCATAGGAGTAGTCAATAAATTTTGAGGATGGAATATTTTCGAACTGATGCACCGCAAGCACCAACATATACAACTATCGTAGATTCATAACGGCAAATTCAGAAAATAGTTGTTAACTCGGGTAACGATAGGTTCTGCTGTATATTATCTTCAACAACCACTTCTGTGTTATCTCCAGTTTAAGTAGATAATGCTTCACTACCCCTCCCCATCGAAGTAGTCTCTACAGGGTGACACAGACTCATGGTACACCCCCATTTTTTCCCTTGTTTCTGTAGCTATATTTCTGAAATTTGGAACATTGACTATACTCACTATAAGGCACTTTTTGACATATTTTGAAAAAAATCCAATTTCCGATTTTTCCGGATTTGACATCAACTTTGGATTGAACCGAGAAGATACTCAAACTTGTTTAACTCCATTATCGTGTTCCTATTGGTTATACAGAAAAATAGTTGATATGGATGGATAACCCACCGATGGTACTTTCGAATGACGTCAGAGGACCATTATGCTACCATTTGACAAAACGGAGTTTCGAGTGTAAAAAGGTTTTGGTTTACTTTTTTGGCACGTACTTCGAACCACGATACTTTTCAAATCGAGATTACTAGAGTGTTTCATTATTTTGATTATTTGGAATAATTTTAGGGTATCATTAGATTGAGAAAATTATAGAGATTTCAAAAATGTAATAATATACCGCGTGTCCCATTTGAAAATCGAAGGTTGATGTGATTTCCGGAAAAACCAGCAGTTCGATTTTTTTTTTCTGAATTCGAAAAGTGCTTTATAGTGAGTATATTGAATGCTCCAAATTTCAAAAATATAACTACAGAAACAAAGGAGAAAATGGGGGTGTACCGTGAGTCTGTGTCACACTGTATGTATACCTACCAAGAGAGGTTGTACCAAGACCAAGTACAATGTCCTCAACAGATAAGTGTCACAGAATTTCCTGAAAAACCTGAACTAAGGAATCATCCTACGAACTTTATTGACGACATTAGCGATTTGAAAATTCCATCTGAAATGTGGGTCTTTTATTATGCCTAAATATTTCATGTAATCTGCAGACTGAATTGGGAAGTCATCCCCAGCATCTACATTTCGATACCCAGGCAACCCAGAGGAGCTAATGGAAAATTGAAAAAATTTTGTTTTTTCCTTGTTGACTGTCAAAATTTTATCATTCAAAAAATCAATTATATTTCTGAAGTCCGATTCAACTATGCTCTTTAATTGTTCCCAGTCATCTCCCTCATAAAATACCGCAGTATCATCTGCAAACGCGAATAATTTTCCTCTAATAGGCAATGAGAACATCGAGTTGATATACACAATAAAAAAAAAACGGGGCCTAAGATGTACATATGTCTGACAGTGAGCTTATTGATTCTTCTACTTGAACGCATTGTTTTCCACCCATCAGGTAGCTCCCAAACCAACTGAGCGGAAGGTCCTCCACACCAATGTTTTCAAGAGTTTTAAGCAGTTCGTCATTGCTCACGGTATCGAAAGCCTTTGCTAAGTCTAGGAAAACACTCAGACATGGTTTGATTCATCTAAACATCTATGAATTTCGCTTGTTAGTACCGCTATACCATTCTGTGTGGATCTCCCGACTCTAAAACCGACTGTCTCTCACTTAAAAGTTCACATATTTCCAAGAATTTCATCATTCTGTTATAAATTATTCTTTCAAAAAATTTCTAGATTTTAGAAACGAGTGATATTGGTCGATAATTACTAACAGACGTTTTTTGAGCGTTTTTTTTTTAAGGAGTGGGAAACTCACCTGTTTGCATGGAGAAATATACTTAAAATTTAAGTGGAGTTGCTATACTTCCGGCAATTCTTTTAAGAAGCGATGCGAAGAGATATCTCCTCGTCATCACATGCTTCAAAATTGAGTTTGAGTGGGTTAACTGATATCGACTCCTTCAACCCTGTTGATTTTTTTTTTATTTTATTGGCCAATGGCGTTCCCACGTCAGAGAAAAACGTGTTGAACGTTTCGGCTATTTAAGTACTATCCGTCAGCGTAGCATACTTTTTGGGTCACCCTCTCTGAAATTATTATCGAAATTATTATTATTTCATTTGTTATTGTTTAATCTTTTATGCGGTGTGGGACTGTCGGGGAACAGGGTTGCGGTACTGGGGGATTTTCTTCATACATATTTTGTTTTTTTTTCTCATTGCGAGTAGGTTATATGTAAGAATAGCTTTAGCTAAATATCGCCTATTTGTAAATGATTTTTTTCAACTTCAATAAAGACGGTTATTATTATCATCCTGCGTTAAACAGATCGAGTGCTGATTTTTATGTTTTGTAACAGTTTTGATACTATTACCTTTTATGAATGCCCGAGCTCACTCGGTTTCTAATGGGTCGTGAGCCTGATCACACAATTCTCAAAATGAAAGTACACAATTCAAAGTCGAACAAACAACTCCTTATTAACAAGTATAACCTTTACAAATTTATATGAAAAATTATGAATCTGGTACCAAGATTCGTTTTCAGGAAAAATATTTACAAAAATAATAAAAAGGAGTTTGATCGCAACACTTGTTATAAAAACTTTGGACAAAATTTATGGAAAATTTACAATTTCTTTCAATTACTTCCCTGGATATGTTGGTGGTTGGCAGGTCAGGTGATATGCCAATCAGGATTTCGGTTGACAGATTGGTGGTATGCCAATCAGTGCTGGATGGTGATAATTTCCAGAAATTCTGCTAGTCACAAGAGGTCTCGTGGTTCCGTGAACTCTAAACGTCCTCGTGAATGAGGAATAATGGAATGAAATCTTCCAGGAAAAGAAACTCCAAAAAAAACTGAAAATTTAGAGACCATGCATAAGAAACATGCCAAGATGCAATAATGGACACTTCCGTCTCTGAAGCAACAAAATTTTAAACATTTACGAATTGAAATGAAGGAACACTCGTGTATCCATCGTGCGAAGATATTCACGATGTTTTACATTTCGCTGGCCACTTCATAAAACAATTAACAGTTTATTTAAAATTACCCGGGTGGAACGCTACAGTTTTTGTATTTTATTTTCATAATAATGCATTTTAACGATTCTAATTAATTTTTCCGAATGGTTTTTGTAAATTTTATAATTATTATTGAGGTTTTCATCCGCAAACTAAATTTTTGTATAAATCAAGTTTTTCTCATTGATTGACTTCACAATACGTTTTACGTGGACGTCGTCCCGATTCTTCTGTTTCTACATATAGCATAACTGGATTAGTGATCAGTTAAATCAATTTCCAACACTACGGGGGTCACTTTCACTTCGTTTATATTGACCGTTTTCAAATGAATATGGTCCAAACAGCTTCTACTCTCTGGTCTAGTCCAGTTATCTAGTTATTACCTTTTGTCTATGGTGGGAACGAATCCTTGCTCATACAGTATATTCATGTAATGTTCATGCTCAACCGAATATGTTAGAATATCTAGGTTTGTGTCACTAACGAATATATTCACATCTCTCGGCTAATTCCGCTTCTAATTCAGTGTAATTGATATATTCTTTAAATTTAGTTTTACGTGGACGTCGTTTCGATTTTTTTGTTTCTACATATAGCATAACTGTATTAGTGATCAGTTAATAGTATATTCTAAAACAAGTTGCAGAATGAGCTCCTATTCCAACACGAATGCGAAGGAGCGAGTTTTCGATAGCATGAATGTTGGAATTGCCTTCTGCAACGAGTATTAGACGGTATTTTCTCTATTTCAGTCAATTTTTGTGAAATACTCTCGAAATTCAAAAGAAAATTCAGAGTAGTGACTTTTGTTTTGTATCTTGACAGTTGGTGTGACATACGAAATTTGACAGATCACGGAATTTGAATTGATTTGATTCGAAACTTGATTCGAGCAGAGGTCAGAACTGACAACCATAAAACGAAAAATATAACTGAAAACAATGCTGTAATGAGTTTCATTACAACACTACTTTTAGTATTGTAATGAACTCATTACGATACTGAAATAGAGAAATCAATTTCCAGCCCTACGGGGTCACTTTTACTTCGTTTAAATTTACCGTTTTCAAATGCATATGGTCCAAACAGCTCTCTGGTCTAGTCTAGTTATCTAGTTATCCAGGTACCTTGTCTATGGTGGGAACGAAACCTTGCTCATACAGTATATTCATGTAATGTTCATGCTCAACCGAATATGTTCGAAAATCTATGTTTGTGTCACCAACGAATATATTCACATCTCTGTCGTGCTTGTACTTACTGAACAATGATACAAGACAATCATTGAAAGCGTCCTTGGAAACTGTGTGCGGTCTATATGAAGCCGTCAAGTTCATCTTTTTTTGCTGATATAAGATTTCGGCAATTATGAATTTCAGACCGTTCACATCCTCCAAAACAAATTTATATCGAATACATGCTTTTATATAAACCAACGCCCCATCATTTTGATTGACTTCACCACCGTTATATATTAAATCGTAGTCTGGCAACCTGAATAATTCAGGGTTCTTCAACTGCCAGGTTTCAGTCAATACTGTTACGTAGTAGCTCGCATCAATCTATTCAAGGACATCTTTAAGTTCATCTAAGTTTTCATTTACACCGCGTATGTTCAAATGGAAAGCTTTAAGAAACGAGTCCCCCATTCCATCACACAAACGATTCAATTGATGTACATCTGTTTATCGAATTGTAATCCGTACGTTCCTTTTGTTTATCCATTTGTTGTTTGAACAGTATGCAATTATTGTCCAAGGCTAAGTGTGACCTTGGGTAGTTAGTTCCGAACTTTCCATTGCTCTCTCTGCAGCCAATACATGTTTTTTGCTGCATGTGGCATTCAGTTTAATAATGACTATAGACACAGAAGGAACACCTGTCTGGTCCAGTGTACTTCCATTGCAACGTAATACACAATTTTGAGCTGTGTTTCTCTTATTCGGTTTCATTACAGCCATTTCAATTTGGTCACCTTCGCTGAAGAAATCATTTTGGTTCCTTTTGATTCTATGATCCCATCGGCCTTTACATCTTTTTCAATGTTCGATATGAATACTTCTGGTTTCCGTAGTTTTGTTTCTTTTATATCATATTCATCTCCCATAATTTCTACGAGCTCTTTTTCTATCCATTCATAAGATTTTTCCGAATTACATTTGATCAAAACTGTTCCTCCGCTTCTCATTTTCAGCGAATTTTTACTAATTGGTTTTGCATTTATTTTTATTTTTGTAATGAGATCCTTTTTAGTTTTAACAGTATCTTGCTCTGACTTAGGTTTACAAATGATTAGGGGGACATTTTTTCCCTCTTAACTTCTTCCAAAGGATTTGTAGAAATCAACACATCTGAATATGTTCTTGCGTTGTTACTTGACGTGTTCATCAATTCTTGCCTGGTTTTATCCAGGTTCTGATCCAGGAGTTCTATTACTGTTTCTTTGCTCTTAATTATGGCATTTCTGTCTTCAATACTAGCATTATCGTATGATTAATGATGATATAATGATAATACTTCTGAGTTCAAAAGTTTCCCCAAACTGTAATATGCCTCCCGACATAGAACATCTTTTTTGACTCTGTCAAATCCATTCTTCGGTAATAGTTTTGTATCACATGGGAGCTTGTTGTGAAGTTTGACTCAAAAAATTGCTGGGTTCGGGCTATCCGAAGCAAAGGTACAACTGAGTTGTATTTTTCCTTGTATTGTGATCATTTTGATATTCTCCGCTAATTAGATTATCCTTGTTCCCATTTATATATTTCAAACACTCTTTGTATGAATATACTCTATGATTCTGTTTTCTTTGTACTTTCTTTCCCTTTCTTTCCTGCTTTCTATCAATACAGATGTATCATCACAGTAGAGGTATGTACTCACACTCTCCGGCACCTTTAGATCGTTAAGATATATTATGAAAAGAATTGGGCCAAGTATGTATCCCTAAGGAACGCCATATTCTACTTGTACTTCCTCAGATGAAAGATTGACTAATATTACCCTTTGTTTCCTGTCTTGTAAATATGATCTAAAGAGATCGTTATCTGTACCTCAGAACTCAAAGAAACTTAACTTAGCCAGTAGAATTTTATGTATCACAGAATCAAATGCTTTGTTGAGATCGAAGTTGAGCATTTTTAGTATCTCACCATTATCCAGGACCTCTGTAATTTGGTGTATTATCCCAGTCAATGCTGTTATGGTATAACGATTTTTTCTTTATCCATGATGTGCTTTATCCAAAAGTAAGTTAATTATTAATTATTCTTTTCTTAATTGCCAATTCGAAAACCTTCGACATGTTGGGCAATATGGAAATGGGCCTGTAGTTGTTGCAGTGATATTCGAGATTACACAGTTGTTATTAACAGTAAAGACATGAAATTTTTTATAATTCAAATTGAGTATGGTATTTCTAATGAATTCAGCCATTTCATTTGTGCTCCAGTGTGTATTTAAAAAATCAACAAAAGCTTCTTTGAATTCTATGTTCCGGAGTTCTTCAATGAAATCAACTGGTCCTACTTGTTCTGGACCAGTAATCAAATAATCTTTCATAGAAGGCGAAAAATACTGATAAAAAATAATGTTCACTTGTGGAGCATAAGTTGCAGTTGACATGGATAAAATTTTTTTAGAAATATTACAAAATGTTTTCGAAATGCTCTTAATTAAGAGCAAATAAAACCCATAAAAAACAGCATTGAACCGTTCTGGTATTTCAATTTTATCTGTATTTGCTTGTAAAACTGCAATAATTGCTGATGTTGCGGTTTTATGAATTGTTCCATCTCCATGATAAAGGGACATCGGAAAGATTGTTATCGAGTATGAATATTTTTTCTATATCTAAATCATATTGTATCGATAGAACTAATAGGCAACCAAATAGATCACGCTGTACACGGATTTCATGAACTTAATTATTCACTGTGATTGTTTTCTTTTTTTTTTCCTGGTGCAAAATTCATAATTTTTACCTGAGAAAGTTTTTCTCCGAATCTCCCTCCGTTTGCTGAACATACAGAAATGAATGTTTTTTTCAAATTTTCTTCGATTCCAAGAAAATTCAATGAGTACTCCTGTAGTTCGCTTGATGCGAACTGATGATAATTGAAGAGTGGAAATTCAAAAGGGTCTAAGTGCCACTTTCACGAAATTTTAGATTTCATTTGTTATGGGGTCTATGTGCCAAGGCCAATAGCCTACGGAACGGTCAATGTGCTATCCGCTTCCGGCAGTCATCATTTCTGATGGAAAAAACTGCGCATGTTCTAAGTGCCATCATCTGTTTCACGTTAAAAGGGTCTAAGTGCCAAATTATCAATATTGTAAGTATACAAAATGGACACACAAGCCGATAATATTGTAGTGAAAAGGCGGCAAAAAGGGACCGAGAGTGTCAAAACAGAAAAAAAAATATGCAGAGTTGTTGGTTTGCAACATACAGATTATAAAAATATCCACTTGAACAAGAGCAAATTCAATACGAAATCAGCAGACTCACTTTATGCTCCTGTTGCAGGTGGCATGTTCTAGTGAATATTTCTGCAATTAGAACATTATCATCATTTTTCTTCGCAGAATCCAACGCAATCATAAAAAAATAGGGTTCTAATTTGAAAAATGAAAGTTATGAGCTAATCTTGATCCCTATTTTTGAACCAACATTCGAAACACCCTGTGACGGGTTATTCAAAATTTTGTAAATGTACAAAATTTACACAGTCTTCGCCTTCAAAAACGTGAAAACGGTTTGTGCCTACGATATCTAGGTTAGGAATAACAAACATAACACCGAATACTCTCATCTCCCTTTTTTCTTAAGTTTTTTCTCGATATTTTGAAAAGTATTTTGACGAATGCAACGATTTGAGTACGAATGTATTCAGAATTGCAGACTCTATCAAATTCGAAAACAAAAAAACAGAAAAAAAAATTTTTGAAATTTTTTTTTTCTCCCTTTACAACTGAAAGTGGTCAGGCTCCAAGAATATTTTAGATCGGTACACCCTGTATATGTAGTTTTATTTCATTCTGTATTTTGTACCGAATAACAGTTTTCAATTTTTTTTCAAACTTTTTTCATAAGTTCTAGACATGTTTTATGTAATATCTCAGTTCGAATTTTTTGGCACTTAGACCCTTTTGAATTTCCACTCTTCAATTGGTATTGCGTCATCAATTTCGATATTTCATCATCTTTCATTATATCAGCCAACTATTGATTATTATCCATAAAAGGAGATAGATCATTGTTCACATTTTCATCTTAAATCATATTTTCTTTTTCAAGAAAAGATTTAAAACATAAAATTTCTAAAACATAGATGAATTCAAAAAAGTAATCATCGAAATGTATACTGTGGTACCTCAGAGTAGTGACGATATGACCTATATTTTCAATTAAAGATATTTATTACTGAACAATAATATAATATTGATAATTTTACAACACGTGTATCTTGTTCACACTATATTCTCAAATCTGACATTCTCTCGTTGTCAACCGTGAAATCTCCTGAGTCACGATCTCTAGTCGATGGTCTCCACATACACTATTTCCAATTCCGAAGCTCAGAGATCTTTTATCGCGAAGTTGGAGAAATGATATCAGATTTTGTCACTGAGATGAGAGATATACCGGCTTCGGCCTCGTTTGGCCTCATCAGCATCCCATTCATCTCAGGGACGAAATCTTCATAAAAAACTTCGATATTTGAAGCAATAAGGTGTGATGTACTGAGCAGAAATTACAAAGTAGTGACATCCAATTGCGTCAAAATGAAGTTTCATATCTTCAATGACATGCGAAAAAAGAACTGTGTACATTCTTTTTCACTCAATGAGATTTGAGCAGTGGCCCTAAATCAAGGCCTTATGCAGGTTTCTCCGAGTGATGGATACACCCAATTCTTCTGCAAATGAATAATACGGTAAACAGAAAATTCTTCGTTTTTACGGAGGCCACACCGAGAATTTTCTGTTCACCCTTTTATTCTTTTTCACAAAATTTCTAATCCCAGTGCCCAAGTGTCACCAATGGGTGGAGTCGCATATATCAATTAAAATTTTTTCCTGTTAAAAATCCATGTACTGAA
Source organism: Hippodamia convergens (assembly GCA_038502775.1). NCBI lineage: Eukaryota > Metazoa > Arthropoda > Insecta > Coleoptera > Coccinellidae > Hippodamia > Hippodamia convergens. The sequence goes on from CM076609.1 coordinate 74,517,426, forward strand.
CCAATCGCAATTATCCCGCTTGCAACAGCGTTCATTATTCCACAGTCATCAATACATTTCCCGATGGCCTGAACAATTCTAACATTATGTGAGACGGTCCTAAATGAATAAATAAATTATCCTGAGCTACTTTTTCTGTGGACTCTACTTACATGGCAATTTTCGCAATAGCTTAGTCATATGTAACATTTATACAAGGTTGTTCAATTTCTGCGGCAATATTTTGGCTTCATTTCATCGTTTCGATTACAACGGATGCATTTGTCGGTGATTCATTGATTGATGTCAAATAACAAATTTTTTCTGTGTTGATGTGTGAATCCCCATTCCAATTATGATGAAATCCAACCCACATTGGTGTCTTTTGAATTTTAGAACTATGAGAAAGCATCAACAAAAAATTTGGCTCATGAATTATTATCAAAGAATGTGTTTACATTTCTTGTCTCGAATTATCTGATAATTGCAACAATGCCTCAATCATTTTTGGTTTTTTGGAATATGGTACTATTTCTGAGAGTATAGCATTCAAAGCTCGATTTTTTTTTTATTGGGGATTTGCAAGTACTAAATGGCTCTTCTAGAACGTCATTGTTTTCTGAATGGTTTTTCAATTTGTTCGGATATTTCCTTTATACTTTCATCATTCTTAATAATTGTTTGGTATATCATACCTACAGTATCATATAAAGTATCTTTACTAGTTGCAGTATCGATATATCTATCAAAGTAATTAAACGCTACTCCGGTGTGCATATCTCTTCTTGTGCAAATCCCTTCTGGACAAATTTTCGAACGGTTGAATGATGTAGTCGTGGCTGTCATCTCTAATTCTTCGATAATATGATATCTGCAGCAATGACCATATTTATTGATAATATCTACTATTTTCCCGATACTGGTAAGACTTTTCAACGTCATACACAAAGTGATGTGTTTTTTCGTCTTAATAAGTCCATTACTGAGGTTATAAATCAGATCATGCTGCTTTCTGCAATATTACTTCTTCTTCCAATAATTATCACATTTTACATCGATATCATCATTTTTCAATGTTACATAATTTTTTCGATCTTTTTCAATAATTTTAATGTCGTCTAAAGTTTTTTAGTTTTTAATAATCCAGTTTCTAAATGTTTTGTACAAGAAACTATAATCTGTGCTCTCACCATTCTCTTCAAGTATTGCTTTTAATATCTCGAAATAATAATTGCATAAGTATATGAATGAAATACACTCCAAAATCCAAAATTCCATATATGAGTCACAGCGTCAAATTGGTGACTAGAAGTATTCCGAAAACTGAGTAGGCACAAACTTCGTAACTTACTGCACAAATTGGTGAAAATCACATGAAGTTATCATGTTTTTGTGAACAGAAGGATGAGAGAAAATTGTTTCTCGAATCTGAATAGATGAAACCCATTAACTTACTATGAAAAAATACCTGTTGATGATGCTGTCACATACGACGGAATCGATGGTTCCTTCTAACGATATTTCTTCATCACAGCAAGAAAGTTTTTTCAACATTTCAGATAACCTGTATTATCATTGACTTCTTTCGGCAAAGAAATGTCAGCAAATTTCAAATTGTGTTGTTATCTAATTTTCAATATTGATTTGTTTTTTTCCAATGTACTTGCTGTAAATTTTGAAGCTTTTGAAGCTGATCGCTAGTAATGAATAGTAAGGATTTCAAACTTCGAGACAATAATAATTGTCAATATATTCGCCAGGATGAACCGTGGCTACACCTGGCGAAATTATTCTTCAAATTCGAAAATGAACTGTCAAATTCGAACAATAGAATTCATGGTACGCCTCTTACTTGCACTATCATAGAATCTTTTTCCTCTCCTGTCAAAGACTTATGCTAGTCAGAACCGATTGTCATTGTACCGAATTACTTCAAGTTCCTCAGACGAACACATATAAAACAGGAAGAAATATATTTTTTTTTCATATTTTGCGCACTTTTCGAATCGCCTGGCAGGTACTTGTGTTCATTCAAATCGCCTTTTTTTGTGAACTTTACAACGGATGAACAAAATCGTATGAAAGTTTCAACCTCACAGCGACAATTTTTTTTGAATAATTTTTTTCACACTTTCACACATATAGGGGTCAATGCGAACATTTTTCATATTCTTTCTTTGTTGTTGTTGTGTTTAATTGCACAAAAACCCACTAACACGGAATTTCCACAGACGATCTAGTTTCTTCATCAATCATCATTTCATCATGACCTCGTAGTAGCGAATTGCAGCAATCTACTACTAGTCATACGACGATGATGAAGAATCTTTGTCAGCAAATATTTTTCTTAATATACCGACATTTATTCTCTCAACAACAAGTTCGAATTCAAGTTCAGCTTCAAGTTCACCATAACTCTGAACTCCAAATAAATACCTGAAAAACACCACCGTATGTTTGATTCTCATTGTAGTGGATTTACGACCCTCTACAATTAACCAACCCTGAATTCAGTAGCCCTACGAACTACTGACTTCTGCACTGCTACTTCATTGGATTCACGACCCAGTGAAGAAATCTTTTAAGATAATCTTATCTCAAAATAAACATGGTCCTTCGAGCCAGATTACCAATCTACATGGTCCTTCGAGCCTCCAAGGAGATACCAGACGCAACCAGCCGTTCGAGCCACAAGATCCTTCCCTGAAGAGGATACCCTACGCAACCAGCCGTTCGAGCCACAAGGTCCTTCCCTGAAGAGGATAGCCGACCCACCCAGCCACTCAAGCCACAAGGTCTTTCACTGAAGAGGATACCCGACGCCAATCAAGCCAATAGGCCATTCAAACCCTCCAGAAGACGATAGCAATGACAGCCCACCAAGCCAGCAGTACCGAGAAGAAAAAATCTTCGAGGCCGCATCCACTTCTACAAAAAAAAACTCATCCGCAATCTTAAAGCCAACAGAGATAGAAGAAATCCTACGTCAACAATTAGAGATCCCGGAGCAGATTAAGAAAATCTATTTCAACATGAAGAAGGATGGCAAGAAAAGAAAAACACATGAGTACGGGCAAAAGAAATCAGACGAGATGGAGCAATTATGGAGCACATTCGTGGCAAATCACGATCAACTAATGCAAAACTTACCCGACACCCACGAATACCACGTGAAGAAATGTTACGAACAGGCCTCAGGAATCTGAGAAGATGCCTGGCCAGCGTTCAGAGATATATTTCTGGAACTCATCCACAACAACAATACAATTGGTGATGCCGAGAAGATCCAATTCCTGAAATCCAACGTACACGGTGAAGCTGGCAAGCTTATTCAGCATCTTTCCAACACCGCGGGGGCGTGGAAAATTATTCAGGAACGGTATGAAAACGAAAGAATTTTTTTCCCAAAATACATGGACGCCATATTACTTCAACCCGCCAGCACATGGGCTAAGATTACTTCACGATGTGACAAAAGAAAATCTGAACGCAATCAACAACATGGATATCAAGGTTCAAGAATGAGGTCCTATAATAACTCACCTATTAGAATCCAAAATGGATCCAGAATCCCGCCGTTTATATGAAACATCCCTGAAGGATCCAAAGAAACTACAAAAATTAGAGGATAACCTTTCATTCCTGGAGCGCCGTTTCCAAGCATTAGAGGGAGGAAAACCAAACACGAAAAAATGGGAACCCAACAGAAAACACCACTTCTCTGAAGCAAAGAACACGTGGACTAGTAACACCGCTCGTATGCGAACAGTAAAATGTCCACTTTGCCATGCAGATAATGCCTTACGAACGTGCCAAAACTATCTGGCAATGACTATTAAGGAAAGGATCGATTATATCATCCAAATTAAAAGATGCTTCAATTGCCTGGGATCTCACCGAACAAATTCCTGTCCATGCAAACTAACCTGTTTCAAGTGCAAGAAGGCGCATCACACAACACTGCACCTGCACCCAATAGGAAGCCCATCTCGTACAGCAAACAGCACGGGAGAGCAATCGACTTTGAGAACCGCAGCAGCCCCTTTCCGCCCAAGCCAGAGCAACGGTCATCAACATCAAACTATCAGCATCCAGCGCAAGGAATCATCAGTAGCAACGAACAGGACCAATCCTCAGTCGGAAGAAGACAACAAAATGAAACCGTCATGACGATTAATGGAAATAACGCGTATATCGCCACAGGAAGAAAAAACTAAACAATCCTCTCGCACTTCACCAACCCCAGACAAATTGACATGCTTTTGGGAGTTGACATCTACAAAGACATTATCAAGGATGGCATAAGAAGATCAAACACCGGTATAACAGCTAAAAATAGTGAAATAGGATGGCTACTATACGGAAAGGTTGAAAATACAAGTCCATCGCTCCAAATAACAAGTCTTACAATCAGTTTCGATGAGGAGGAGTCATTGACAAGATTTTGGGAATTAGAAGAAGCCGCCGACGAAAGAAAGGTGCAGCCCGAAGATCAACATTGTGAGAGCCATTACCAGAGAACCCACACTCGAAATCAAGACGGATCAAGCTCCCTTTCGAGAAGGATGCGACAAATTTGGGAGTATCCAAAAAGCAGGCCATAGCTCGACTTCTGCCACTTGAGAGAAAATTCGAAGCAAACCCAACAATGGAACAGGACTACAAAGAATTCATACGTACCTATATGAAATTGGGTAACATGAAAACAGCGGAAGCAGAACCACGTGATAGCATTCAAATCTTTCTACCCCATCAGTGCGTCATAGAAACAGACAGCACTACTGCAGCCACTAGAGTGGTATTCGATGGTTCTGCAAAAACAAGTACAGGTTTCAGTCTCAACGACATTCTTCACACAGGGCCCAAGCTACAACAAGATCTCACTGACATTCTCATACTATAGAGAAAGTACCGAGTCGCTCTTAATGCCGATATAGAAAAAAATGTATAGGCAGATCAGAATGTCTAGGGAAGATCAACAATTCCAAAAAATAGTGTGGAGATTCTCAAAGGATGAGCCGATACAGGAATATCAACTGACAACGGTAATCTACGGTACTGCTCCAGCCGCATACCTGGCAATCCGAACTTTATGAACACGTATTCCTTTTCAATCCAGTGCAGTCCGGTTTTCGCAAAGAACATAGCACCACACTTGTATTGACCAAAATAACAAGCGATATTAGTGAAGCAATGGATCGCAAACTTCTAACTGTGCTAGTACTTTTAGACTTCAGCAGAGCTTTTGATACCGTGGACTTCGAAATATTGATTGGTAAGCTTAGGGAGCTAGGATTCTCGTCCAACGCTCGGCTGTTTTTGGAGTCTTATCTGAGGGGTAGACAAAGCAGAGTGGAGCTGGGGGATGGTGTCTCGGATTGGGTGCGAATGAACGTTGGGGTTCCCCAGGGTAGCGTTTTGGGACCACTTCTTTACTCCATTTATGTCTCTTCTCTTATGAAAAATACGCATTGCAAGTACCACCTGTTTGCCGATGATCTACAATTGTACGTACACACACCTGTAGAAAACTTCGCGACTTCTGTTCATCTTCTAAATCGGGATTTAGCTCTATTGTCTGAGACAGCCTCTAGCTGCCATAATTGGCACACGTACACGTCTTGCTAAAATCGATCCTTGTAGACCTGAAGTAGTTATTAAAGGTAACTTCATTCCATATTCACAAAGTGTTAAAGATCTTGGTTTGTTAATCGATGAAACTCTTTCTTGGGATGCCCAGGTTACTGCCGTACATGTAAAATTCTATCGTACTATGCATCAGCTACGACTTTTCAGGAACTTTTTGCCACTTGCAACAAGAAAGACCTTATTCTATTCGCTTCTGCTGCCCACCATTGACTATGGGGATGTGGCTTACATGGGACTGAACTCACAACAACTCAGCAAATTTGAACGATTGCAGAATGCTGGCATAAGGTTTATATATGGCTTGAGAAAGTTCGACCATGTGAGTAGCTATCGGCGTGAACTTAATCTCCTGACTATATAGCAACGTCGCGTGTGGAGGCTTCTATTGTTGGGTTTTAAGGTGATGAGAGCGCATCGGCCTGAATACCTTTGTGAGAATATTCGGAAACTGGGTGGCGAGCATTATAATACTCGAGCACACTCTAACACTACGCTTAGAATACCTATGCATGATACTACATTCATGAACAACAATTTTTCTTTGAGATTCTCCCAGCTCTGGAATCGTGTTCCTGCCGCAATTGCTCGGAGTGGTAGTTTCTCGTCATTCAAGATCGCTCTGAAGAAATATTTATTGACCACGGAACTCTAGTAACTAAATACCGTTTTGTTCCTTTCCCCTTCCTTTTCCTCAATCCGTGTTCGAGTGCAGTATGATTTTGTATTATCACTATTGTGGGATCAGTTCTTGTCATATCTTGTTTCGCTTTTGATAATTATTAGGTAGGCAGGAAGATATCGCTCAGTGCTCACCTTTTGCACTGTTGCTTATAAATTCTTGTATGACATAGTTCTGGCAATAAAGTGTTATTATTATTATTATTATTTACTTTGCATCCATTGGCAACAGACAAAGAGAAAAACTACCCACGCGCCGCTCAAATCATAAAAGGAGAATTTTACGTCGATGACTTACTGACAGGAGCGGAAGATATATTTACAGGAAGCAGAACAACTAAGGGCAGAAATCACCGAACTAATGAGAAAAGGGAAATTCAATATCCGAAAGTGGAAGATGAGTCAATATCCACAAGAAGGTACTAATGAAATCATCCTGGGAGACAAAGGTCCGCAAGATGATACGAAAACATTAGGAATTGTCTGGAACACGAGCAGCGGCGATCTACGATATAATATCAAATCACCTGACATCCAAGCAACCACGAAGAAACAAATGCTGTCCCAAATTGCATTAGTGTTCGATCCACTCGGTATGCTTTCACCAATAATCATAAGAGCGAAATTATTTATGCAAGAAATTTGGAAAACTGGTCATGACTGGGACGCTACTCTTCCGGAAGTTATTCGAATAAAGTTAAGTCAAGAGCTTCCAACACTGCGAGAAATAAGCATACCAAGGTGGATCCAATATAAAAAGAATTTCAAGATAGAAATCCATTCCTTCTGCGACGCTTCCGTGAAAGCATACGGCGCAGTGCTCTACACAAGAACGATCGACGACAAAGGGCAGGTCCACGTCAACCTTTTAGTATCCAAATCGAAGGTAGCCCCCATAAAAAACAAGAAAACCCTCCCAAAGCTGGAGTTGTGTGGAGCCGCCCTACTAGCGAAGCTCGTTCACAGAACAATTACGGCTCTGGACATTCAAGAAGTTCCTGTTTACGCATATTCCGACTCGACGATCGCATTAACTTGGATAACTTTCGACTCAACAAGGTTGCCAACGTTTGTCAAAAACAAAGTTCGGGAAATTAAACAACTGATGTGCGATGCAAAATGGTATCACGTGCGATCAGCCGATAATCCCGCAGATTTTATTACACGGGGAACGACGGCTCCCAAACTAATCAACAACAGCTTATGGTGGAATGGTCCAGATCAGCTACGGCAGAATCCCACCAATATTAGAGAACCCATATCAACCTCAGCCTCTGATCAGGTCATCACTTTCAACAGCAATTCTTTAGCTTTGAGAAAATATTCCAGATTTGGTGTTTTGACGTATTTTTTTAATGCTTCTCTTCGTAACTTAACCATGATTGTTAACTCCTCATCCCACCATACAACAGACTTTTCCCTAGAGCCTCTCCTACCGTGCAACGGGATGCATTTATCAGCGCATTCAACAAGAAGACAATCGAATTCGTCTAATGTGTCCATCGATTCATTTTTGAGGCCTGATTCAACCCTTTCTTGGAATTCGTTCCATTCAGCTCGTGAGATGTTGTATTTTCTAGTTGAATGTGTTGTGATTCCAGCACCTTCAGGTACTTGGTCAATGTAAATTTCGATAGGAAAGTGGTCACTAAGGCCAGGGTCAAAGGTGACCCACCATGTACTACTCTAACGTCAAGTCAGCAGCGCTTTTGTTTACATTGGGCTGAGTAATTCTAGTGGGACACCCGTCACTGAGCAATAAAATGTCAGAATCTTCAAGAAAGGATTCAATGATTTCCCCCATTAAAATTTTTGATGCGTGAGCCCTACATAGGACTCTGAGCGTTTATGTCACCCTTGATAATGAAAGACCCTGGCGCCTTATCACAAGGGTACTTAAGTGTATCTCGATTAAGTTTTACATCTGGTAGGTTATAAATGTTAATAAGCCAAATATTATCAATCTCTACAATCTGATACTGAAATTTTCTTGGAATATTTGGTACCCTTAGAGTAATTATTTTAAATTCCTTCGCAATCATCGCTATCATTTCTAATAATGAAATAGTTTTTGAATGATATTTGTTTTGTTTAATTCAAAAATGTTGCAGACAAAGCGTCTATATATGGTTCTTTTTGAGACAATTTAATAATCAGTTCGTTATAATTAGATAATATTGATCTTATACTCCACTGTATGATATACATTGGGCCTTTGTTTACCAATTATTTTCTTAGACGTCATCCCAGTGAGGAGGATTATAGACTAATACTCCATGTATAATTATTTTATTTTCTGGTGTTATATTGTGTAAATTTTGAGAACAACTTTGAAAATCATCGGTTGACATTTCGTCATCTATTATAGGGTCCTGCTCAGAAAGTTCGTCATTATTGATCGTTTTTTCCCTTCATACATAGGTGATATCTTGTCGAAATTAATTAATTCATCTTGGTAGTTTGGTTCATATTCAAATAAGCATTTTTTATTTCTTCTGGTTCGTAAGCTGGTTTCACAAGAGCGGGGCGCTTCCTCTGTATAAATGGGGTAAACCTGCGCGAAGTGGTTTTAACTTCAACATCATTTTTCCTATTTTTTGTCACGTCCGCGTAAGAAATTCTATTCACTGTAGCGGGAATGGGGAGACTGGTTGTTTGGCTGTTATTATTTTCATTACTCGCTGATAGAGTCAATTTCGGAAATGATTTCTTGATACTATTTAGATTAAATTGTTTTTATTTTTTTATTTATTTATTTATTTATTTATTTATTACCAACGGCAGAGCCAATTTTAAATTGAAAAACAATCTCACAGCATTATGATGATACACGAACCAGAAAAAAAATTAAAATTCCAGCAAAAATACATTAAGGAAAAAAAACAAGAAACTTTTCATACTTTTACATAATCTCAAAATATTTTTTGAGGCTAAAAATAGATATATGAAATACATCAACGTCTAATGCATTTGTTTCTTTTATCGCTCGTTCGATAGGATTGTTCATGGCATAGTTTGTAGGGATATATTCAATATAAAAGAGCTCTCTATATCTAAGGAATACATTTTTTGCATTCAATTTCAACTTAGATAGTAAGTATTCACAATCAATATAATTATTTAGTAATTTGTATACAAACATTATATCGAAATTTTTCCTCCTTATAGTTAGTGCTTTCATTGATAGAGATTCAAGTAAAAGGTAATAATTAATCGATATCTTAGGAATGCCCATTTTGTAAGCAATCCATCTTAAAAATTTTCGTTGGACGCGTTCAATATTCTTCTTATGCACTTCATAATAAGGTGACCATACAACAGATGAATATTCCAATATACTTCGTACGTTCGTAGAATAAACAATTTTTAGGGCAGCAATATTATTGAAATCTTTGAATTTTCTTTTGATAAATCCTAGCATCCTCATAGCTTTTTGTGTTGTAATGAAAATATGCTGAATAAAGTTTAGTTTGTGGTCAAGATGAATTCCTAAATCTTTAACTATTTGGCTCGAGCTCAGTTTGATATTGTTTAACATGTAATCGTACTGTATAGGCGATTTGATTCTGTGGAATCTCATAATACTGCATTTATCAACATTGAAACACATTTCATTATCGACACACCATCTTTCTAAATTTTTAAGATCTGCTTGTAGTAAAAAACAGTCTTGAATACTTCTTATGACCCTGAACAATTTGAGATCGTCTGCGAATAACAAAAAAAGACTCCCATCAATATACGTTCCTATATCATTTATGAAATATAGAAATAGTAAAGTAGAGAGGGATGAACCCTGACCAACTCCAGAAAGAACGAGAAACCGTTCAGAGAATACATCATCTCCAAGCTTGACCCTTAAGGTACCCTCACTTAAACGATCAGACATCTAACAACGGAGGGCAGACACCGAGTTCTTTAAGTTTTTTAACTAGTAACCAATGTGGAACCGTGTCGAAAGCTTTCTGAAAATCGGTATAGATGCTATCAACTTGTAATTTATCTGTCATAGCTTTTGAAATGATGTCTATATATGAAACCAGATTAGTTGTTACTGATCTTTTGCTAATGAATCCGTGCTGTTCAGGCAAAAAAATACATGAAAAGCAGGGGGAAATCTTGATATTAATGAGCTTGTCGAAAATTTTAGGAATATGGGAATATTTCATTACTGGTCTATAATTTTTTTCATCTTTTTCATCCCCAGACTTGTGCAAAGGAACAACGAAATTATCTTTCCATATCTTTGGATAACTTCCGCATTTAATCGAGCTGTTGAATATAAGGCATAAAGGCTCAGCAAAAAAATTAGCGCAGCGCTTCAAGAATACCGCCCCAACACTATCGGCACCCGCATCATTAGTGTCTTTCAAAATTAATAATTCTTTGAGTACTTCATCTGGCGTAAAATATAGATTACCGATATCGACTATATGATCTTGTGGTATATTCAAATGTTTTGGCTCACTCGCTTTATAAACTTTGGAAAAGTAAGAACGAAAAAATTCAGATATTTCTTGCGGATTTTCTGAAATTTTATCTTGGAAATACATATTTGTGGGAAGACCCTTATTCAACTTAGAATCATTCACAAATTTCCAGAAATATTTCGGGCTCGATTCTATTGATTCTTCAACAGAGTCTATATATTTACGATAACAGCTCTCGGACTCAATTCTACATTGTTGTGTCAATTCAGAAAACTGTATATAATCGTCTAGCTTATTCGAGGTCTTGAATATTTTATGTGTCGCTATTTTAGAATAAATCAAGTTTTTCAGATGAGATGAAAACCAAATTGGAAATTTAAATTTTTTTGATATTTTTTTAGGAACATACAATTCGATTGCTTCCTCAGTAACCTTGATTTTTATAAATTAGGTTTGCCTCATAAAATGTATATTTGTGAACTGCCATAGCCTCTTTAATTTTCCTTTGGCGTTCAAATTCAGGGCAAACTTTGTCTACCGCTGAATGTGGGTCGCTACAGAAAATACATTTAATGGGATTCTCGCATTGTTCTTCCAAGTGTTCAGCTCCACAATTTTGGCATCTTTTTTTTGCTGTACACACACATTTGGGCAGTGTGGCCAAATCGTAAAGAATTGTAACATTGCATAACCGGAAAAATGTACTGTTCCACTTCTAAATAATTTTGGTAAAGAGTGATATAAGACGGCATAGTGTCACTTTTGAAAGTGATGACACAAGATTTTGAATTGATATATTCTCTTTTTCCGTCTTTCATCACTCTTTTTTAAGCCTTCTTACACCTACAATATCACAATCTGATTTTGCAAATTCTTTCATTTTGTCCTCTGACAGACTCATATCAATGTCAGTTATAACCCCCCTAACTGCGACATACGCTGCTGGAATATACAGGGTGTTTCACGAATGATTGTACAGGCTTTCAGAATAGATGCAGGACATTTTGGTGATTCTGAATCAGTGTTAGAAATATGTCCTAACAATATTCGTTTAAGAGATACAGGATGTTTAATGTATTTTCACAGAAATTTTCTATAGGCAAAACTCTTGAACGCCTGCCTGGAACATCATGAAAATTTCAGGGAATGTGTATGGACCAATGGCAAATATTCACACATAATGGCTTCCTGATAGCGCAGGCCCGGACTGAGAAAATGATTTTCTTTATTACATATCTTACAAAACACCCTGTACATCAAATTTTTGTAAACCAACTCTTTCAAACAAGCCAATCAGGATCAATGGCACACTTCACATCATCATATTATGAGCCATTGACTATTTGGAATTTTCAATTTATAGTAAACACGGACCTGTAAATCTCCGAATAATGAATTGATTCATAATTAAATCGATTGAAAGCCTTAGTAACATTACTTAGGTATTGAACTGCATCTTATTCCATCCAATTCATGGATTTGGGGGACATACTCATCTTCGAATTATTATACTTTGAAAATTCTTTCTTCGAATAAGTGAAACACGGATGCATGGCAGCAACATCAAATATTTCTAAAAAAAACTAAATTCAATCGAAAACTTGATTTAACATTGAACATTTAATTGTACTATTATAAAATGTACTTAAGAAAAAAATGTGAAATGTATGTCATGAACATGTTGTGTTGAACTGAAAAAAAAAGGACAATAAATAGGAAAAAAATTATAACTTGTTTTCGAAAATACTCCCTCTTTCTTCCAAACATTTTCTAGCTCGTGTTATCAAATGAGTTACAGCTTTTTCCAGAATTTCTGGTCTGTTTCGTAAAGCTTCACATGCAGCTTGAATACGATTAATCAAATGTTCCCTGTCTATGATTACTTCGGAGTAAACTTCATTTATCAAGTGTCCCCAAAGAAAATAATCCATGCATGTAAGATCAGGGGATCTTGCAGGCCAGTCATGAGGTCCCCCTCTATCAAACCAATGTCCCGGATAAACTGCATTCAAATGCGCTACAATTTCACGGGTGCAATGTGCTGGAGCCCTGGCAAAGACTCTACTAAAAATATTAAATATGTCGATCCATTCAGCCGGTGTGGAAGAATATATGGTCCAATTAAGCGATTATTGTAAATTCCACACCAAATATTTACTGAAAAACGATGTTGAGAATTGCGTTTCCTAGTCCCTCTAGGATTTTCTCTGGACCAAATATGTGAATTGCGGAAATTCAAAATGCTATCTTCTGTAAATGTCGCTTCATCAGTAAAAAGCGTTCTGAAGATAGCTCGTTGGTTCCGCAAAATCCATCTCCAAAATCGCATCCTCGGTAGTTCCATCGCCTGGCTCCAAGGTTTGGACGGATTGTATATGAAATGGATGCCACTTTTCACGGTGTAGAACTCGCCAGACCTGACGCCTAGTGCTGGTTGAGGGATTTTCTCGGACAGCTTCTATTATCTCTTCATGGTTTACAATCGAATTGGCTCTTTCTCGTTTACTTACTGACGGAAAGTGTCCAGTTTCACGAAGTGACCGATTAACATGTTCGAATGTTTGGTGGTTAGGAATTCGACGATCCGCATATAGCCTTCGATATTCCCTAGCAGCTTCACGACCATTGCACTTACAAAATCCATGAACTATCAACATATCAGTATATTCGGCATTCGTGAATGATGCCATTTCGATAAATCTCGTATTGAAAATTTATGAAAACACAACAATCTACCACTTTTCTATTTCAACAATTACCTGACAATGGTCTGAAACGTCCAAATTTTCATCAGGAGCCCCTTAGATTTTGAAATGGGTTGAATTCAGAATGAACGAATTTCTTCTGTGATCTTCTACATAGCATTGAGAATAAATGATATCTGAAGCTATAGATCGATTCAAGCTGCATGTGACTTCTCACATGGTAAAATATTAATGGTACCAGAAAGAAAGGCTAATGAAAGCTGTCAAAAAGAAATAGGAACTTTTCGAGAACAAATCACTTACGAAAATTGATAGAGGAAGGGGTGTGAAAGAATTTCTTTCCGAGAGTGTAAATAAGATGTCTAATTTTATTTCGTTTTGTGTGTGTGTTTGTGTCTGATTTCAGTCAGTTATTAATTTTTTCAAATAATATTTATTCTTTCTCTTTTCTATGTTCGCGCCCCCTAGGGGGGTGCACCCCACAGGTTGAGAAACGGGAAAACTCTCGACAAAATTCGAATGAGTGGAACAAGGACGGCTATATCGACTGCAATCGTGACGGCAACATTGCAGAGACTTTGCACGTGTAACTTGAACTCGTTCCAGTGGCGTGGAGTTACCGATGTCGAGGGATTTCAAATGAAAAAACCTGAAGTATCATTTTTTTTTCATTCCGATATTAAAAGCTGTTCTTTATTCAGTAATTGAATCAAATCAGGAATCGTGGTCATACAAAATTAAAAAAATACCATATTTCCATTTCAAAATCAATTTGATTCTCACATAAATTCACAATGGTATAAACTGCTGATACATTCTTTTCGTATCATGGTACATTCTGATTAATAGACGATTGTCATTTGTTTCTTCAGCACTATTCGAAAATTTTTGTAAGAAAAATTATGCCCTCAGCCTGAATATGCATAGAAATACAAGTAGAAAATCTTTTTTATACAATTTTCCCATTCATATATGGTTACCTGACCGACCTCTCATTCCTTCTCATTCAGTGCAAGATGTTCAATAATGATTGAGTGCCCCTAAACTTTAGAAGGTATAAAATTCATTCACCATTCGATCATTATAAGAATTCTTTTACATAAGTAACTGCAATATTCCAGCCAATTACCCACAAACTTTGCACCTTTGGAATATTTTTTTAATCATTCACAATAAGAATATTATACTACTGGTTTCTGGAATTTATGTGGTATACATATGTAAACATTTGACGGAATTCATGGGCAATGGAGATATGATAATGCCAAAATCTCAGACTGTAAAACTTTATACAAACTCATTAATAAAAATAACATATTATAAACGAAACAGATAAAATATAACAAATAAAATAATCTCAAAAGCGACTGACAAAACAATGTATTCACAATTTAACATCAATTTGAATATAGATTAGAGAAAAGGAAAAAGAGAAGTGATTCATTAGGTTGATCCTGATGCAATATGGAATATCGACATGTCGATTCAGTAATTGTCAAGTACCCAAGTTCACATAAATCCAATTACATTTATCATCTGCATAGGGAGCGAGAATCATTTATTTATTCATTTCGAAACAATATAATTTTCGTGTTCACTGATCTCAATCTATTTTTTCTTGAAACATCCAAAAGTTTGGTTGTTTCATGATAGATTCTTATTCTGAAGTAATTTTTCAAAATAATTTTGATCAACTGATCCGAATGTCCATCTATGAAATTTCCATCATAAAGATGATTTTCGAAATGATCCAAAATAGTCGAACTGATATTTTGCAAGGTTTGATTGATCAGAACTGGTAATAAATGCTCCACTTGTTTATCCAAAATGTTTGTGGTTTTATGGAAAAATTTGAAGAATTTTTCGCCCTCCTTACAAACGTCAATCACTAATTGGCTGGCCCTGATTAATCTGCCATAAGTTTTCCTTTTCTGCAGCAGTGAGACATCGATGTCATTTTTTAAAAGATCCAGACACTTTCGACATGAAATACATTTCTCAAGATTCCGGACAACATAGCCAGAAATATATCCCACAATATCTTCTGCATAGGGAGTGAGATCCCACGCTGTTGAGGTAGAAAATTCAAATTTTTCCATATCCATAAATACACTTTTCATTATTGCTTCATCACTTTTTTTAATACTGTCTGCGTGTTCAGAGGAAAGAATGTTATTGGCTGATCCACATGATGGATTCCAGATTAATTGCATTTCCTGTGTCAGTAGCCGATATTTGTGAATGCACAATCAATCTTTTGTAGGCTGCCTCAAACTGCCTCGCAGTGGGGTTATTATTATATCCACCTTTACTTCTCACACATCCAAAGAACAGCTCTAAATGGTCCTGTGACAGTTTGTAAGTGAGAAGATATTTAAGCATTTTTTCTTCTATAATGTATTTCTTGTAAATTTTTCCCAAACTTTCTATACAAATCAAGAAACCCAAAAATCCTGTTTTTCTTCCACTTCTTATGATAGAAACTCCGTTCAAACTCAAACCAAGAATGTATCTTTTCATGGAGCTCATAAAATTCATGAAGGCTTCAGCTGTACTAAACATGAAAGGCTTTTTGAAAAAGTATTTTGCATGGATATTTCTTGAGTTGAAAATATCAAATAGGTTGTTGAATTTAAGGATGAATTCAGAAGTGGCTTCTGATCCTTGAAATTCAGGACACTTAAGATCATCTCTCAAGAAATCTGAAGCATCACTTACACTTTTGCTGAGTGTCTGAGTTGCTAATCGCACCTTCATTTTTTCTCTCATCCATTGCAAATGCCTGTGTCTCAGTTTTGTAGCAGCATGAAGACCTTCAATATCTTGCTTATCTACTAAAGTTGAAACGTAACTCCATTTCACCTCCATATTTTCATTATTCCGGAGACCACTTTGGGAAGCGAAACAATTCCTTACTAACTTAATCATGTGGCAGGCATCAGGATTAATGTATATTTCTTGTTTTGAAATTAGGCACTCGAATTTGATTCTCAAGTTTGATGGATCACTAAAATCTGCTCCCAATTTTTCAGCCATCGAAAAGTTTAAAGGAGCACCATCAAAAGTTAATGAAATGACTCTAATTCCACTTTCATATGAAAAACCCAGACATTTCTTAACTAATTCAGCTTTTTCTGTAGCAACCAACCCATTCACCAAAAAATATCCCACAGGAACTTTCCAGGAGCCATTCAAACACACTAGCATGAAACCAAGCTTCTCGAGCTTCAGGTAGAATGTCGAAATCTAAGTTGGTTCCAACATCAACATATCCTGTGAATTTAGAACCTGTCCACTCAACTTGACGTCTGATGGACATTTTATCCATAATAAGATTGCATAACAATGGATATTCAACTTTCTTTTGTCGTAGAAACAAAGCAGTCAATGCTTCATTTGTGAATCCTGGACTTCCATCCACAGATCTGTACCACTTTGAAATTGTTTCTAGATGAGGTAGGCTGTTGTTGAAGGTGTTCCTGACAAAATGATATCCTTTCGGGGAATAAAAGGCCAAGGTTAATGCAGAGCTTCTCAATGTTCGACTATATTTTTGCCTACTTGATCCTTTCAACATTCTTTCAAATAATTCACTTGCAGCTCCAGGCTTGACTGATGCCTGTAAAAAAAAACATTTATTGATCTGGCTGCCTCATAATATTTATGTACAGTAACAATGAATTTAAAGGTAACTTACAGATATAGCTGCTTCTGAAGCTTCTGATACAAGCGATTTTTCTTTCAAATAATCTACCAATGTTTTCATCGAAGTGATTTTATGCTTCATCCTTCGAACAGACTGCTGTAATGTGCGGATCTTTTTATTTTGACACTGTACTCTCTTCCTGATGATATTCATGCTCCTTTTTCTCTTCTCAGGTGTAGAAAAATCACTAGTGTGTATATCTCCCACATAGGCTCTTTTCCTTGGGAGAAATTATAATTAGTATAGTATAATCAGAAAGGTTCATAAAATTTGATTTTGGGTAATGCTTCCAATGAAATATTTACCTCCCCCTTATAATATTAGAAGAAAATGGTTTTTCTGTTGAGGTAGAAGGCATTGAATCAAACTTCTTCGCTGTTTGCTCCAGCTTCACACCAGGATATTTCACATTTGCAACACTGAAACAAATTACACCAAATATGTTCAATCAGCAATGTTACAATCATTAAGTTTCACCTTCTTTTTGGAGAACAAGCAATGGAATCAATATTATGATAAATTTCTGCATCAATGGTTGGAACTTGATCGCTGTAAATAAAATTCTTTCAATATTCATTCTCATACAATGAATTGAGCATTCTAGGCCATCATTTGTCAAGATGAAGTCCATCTACATACAGATAATTTTTTTCTTCGGAAAACTATTATCTCGTAGTTTTGGTTTTTGTTTATTTCAATGTAGTACTTCTTTAGAATAAACATTATTATTATTATTATATTGTATTTTCGCTGTCCGTTTGTACTTGGGTGCTGAGCTGTTACGTCTTCAGTGTCCTCTAATATGGAGTTGAAGTATAGACATGCATCCACATGTGCAAAAAACCAGGAGCGTTTGAAAAGTGGTCTTATCGACGTATGTTAGGAATATCCTGGATGGATAAAGTGCACAATGTGGATGTGCCTACAAGAATGTCAAAAGTGACTGAAGTTATGCTAACAATTACGAACGAAATTTGGAATACTTTGGCCACAATCTCAGAAACGATAAATACCTTATAATAGAAGGGACTTGAAGAAGATACAATTAGTCATAACAGCGTACTTACCTTTTAG
The DNA here is from genome assembly GCA_038502775.1 of Hippodamia convergens. NCBI lineage: Eukaryota > Metazoa > Arthropoda > Insecta > Coleoptera > Coccinellidae > Hippodamia > Hippodamia convergens. Next base: position 74,535,647 of record CM076609.1, read on the forward strand.
CACTAGAGGGAGTTTCATTCACGGTTGAGCACGAGCTAAAAAATAATTCCCATTAATTTACTGAAATTATGCTAACTAATAATAATTACTGACACACATTCCTTTACTTCATCTATATACTTAGGTATATATTTCTCAACATCAAAAACTTCAAAACCTATTACAGCTAACTGTTATCAATCCTATATGATTGTCCTCAACATTTTTTTTTAAATCTCACTATAAACTGCTTAAATTGAAATAAAATGCCTGGAAATTCCCAGAAACTTACCTTGAAGACGTAAGTCCTATAAATTGTTTCACCGGAACAGAATTGGCATCATTTTTTAAATACTTGGTACCATTCACTCGAAATCCAAAATCTTTTGGCTCGAAATGTTCCGAACATAAAAACATGGTCTGTGGCAAGTTTACAGCATGAGGTAAGTCCAAAATTGAAAGCCATATATTTTTTCTCTCAATATGAGAAGGAAATCTGAAAGTGAAATTATAAGTATTCAATAATCTACTCCACTGATATGAAAGGATTTAACTTACTTGTGAAAACTCAAATTGGGGTTGCAGGAGTCCAATTTGCCACATATTTGACACTTCCGAACCATTATATTAATGTTTTCTGTTCAAAATGTTCAGAATAACTTGGAAAAATACTATTTTGACTCAAAACTGACAAAATCTGGACTTGATATTGGATGAAATCGCTGCGGCAACAACGTATCAAGCATCAAATTTCAAATCGAAGGGAATTAATGTGATTGGCTGCGAAAAAACTATGTATGAAAAGGAGGAAATCGGTGTTGTCACGTAGCGCTGAGATGAATAATTTCAAGCAACTTGAATTTGAAAAACCTACCTTCGAATCAGTTGTTGTTTATATTGTTTATATTTATAGCTATATTCGAAAGTGAGAAAGGAAAGACTTCGAATAGGTCATGTTCTAGATTTTATGAGTTAACCCAGGTATAGGGTGTAAGAGGGAATACGCATTACAATAAAAGGTACAATGTTGAAGGTGAACGCAGTTATGGTCCGATCTTGAACAATTGTGTGTAAAAATTGAAATTCTCAAAATTTCATCAAACTTTTACCCATTTCGTACGTTTAAAAATACAATAGTAAAGGAATAATTGTAATCTCAACTGCTCCTTCGAACGATTCGATATTAATATATCAGTAAACTCCGGAAACCTGACAACGTCGTACAAATATTGGCGTACGTAGTAATACAATCGTCGGGAAAAAAAGTATTATTTCGCTGTCGAAAACGATTACATTCTGACTGCTGATCTTTAAACTTAAAATAAATCCTATAAAACAGAAATTCAACAAGAATAAACTCTGCATAAATAAAGACTGTTAATTCAAATTTAAAATAGGTTATAAAAAACTAAAAATAAACTCTGAATAAACAAAAACAATTCTGATATCTAACGGCTAAAAGTAAGTAATTTCCTATCGGAAAGAGCAGTTCTTGGGATTCTATCACTAACCATTTTAGAATAATTATTAAGGAAAATATTACTTAAAATTTGGGAAAATTTTCTCAAGATAATTTCAGAAGGCTGCTGACATAGTGAACATTTGTCGTGATAGACATCCCAAGTACGCTGGAAATATGTCATGAATAAACATTTCAAAACGTCTCTTTGATTATCCACTTCACCAAACTTCACTTCATATTCGGCAGTAAGAATAGTGTTGAAAATTTGGTAACAATCTATCGCACATTCAACTAAAAATTGTGAGGGACTCTTCAATGAACCGCGTGTTAAGTGAAGAAGATAATCACTTACAGAGACGTCTTGATCTGGTAATTCAACTTGAAAATCTTCTTTTGAGCTCACCAACTCGGTACAGTGTGGACAGTTATTCAAGAATTTAATGAGAATATGAGTACAGTAATCGGCGACGAAAAATAAAGACGTTAATTCGCTACTTTCTATTTGATTACAACTGAAGGTATTTAAAATATTTTCGAACGGACCGATATCGCGGGCACGTGCGGATGCGTTAGTGGAAGTGCTTTCTTCGGAATCTAAATTACAAAATTTTTCAGAGAAAACGATCCAAATTTGGCAGATTTTAATTTGAGAAGACTTAAAATTTTCAACCTCTTTTCTGATTCAAGAATCTGACTGACGGACACATGATAATTGGAGCCGCTATATTGCCTATAAATACCAAATCGTTCTTCAAGTTTGTCCGTTTGAAATTTTCCCAATAAAATATATTTTATATCCGCAAATTTTGAAAACATATAATTCGAAAGAAGAACTGTTGCTCTGCAAGTATGTTTCAGAGCAAAAAACGTATCTGTGGTTAGCTTACGGTGTGTCCTTTTTGAGTCAAACTGCTGTAGTTATTAATTTGCCAAACATCCAATAAATTCGCAAATTTGGAAAGAAACAAAAGGCTTTCATGCGGAGGGTTGTTGATAGGAATTCTGAGAGGATCTTTCAAGAAATAACCCGCTTTCGGAGAGCGAACATTTACGATTTTCCACCAAGATAAAATCAATTTGATGAATTCTGCTGTTCCAACAATATCATTTTGGGTGGAACTGCCCCATTGCTCATCTGGAGGGCTGCAATATTTTTTTCATCGAATAATTTTACTACCAGAGACACATTTTGACGTTCTAATGAAGAAGGATATAGAACTTTCTTGGATAAGGCGGGAGCTTGTCGGCAAATATTATTACATTCTTTGGAATTAATTTTCTTTAAATCAGTTAAATCAGCACGCATAATTAAATTGAAATCATCAAAATGTGGAAAAATCAAAGATTTCTCAGCATTCGCTTGATTGAGCCAGTTGTTTCTTATTGATTTAAACAAGTGAACCGTATCAAACAATAAAAATATTTTTTCATCCGACTTAAAAGGTTTGATAATGAATGGGCTCAAGGTTTTGCGGGGTATATTTGTGGTAGATGGTTCATTTCTGCCAAATTCTTCTGCTAACAAAAAATACATTCATCCGGTGGTTATCGCAAATCAGAGAAACAATTTTAAAACCAACATTATTCAGGATTTCGATAATTTTGACTGTCATATCTTTGAGAACAAGAGATGTAGACGTTCTAACAGGGAAAAGTGCAACAACATCTCGGTTTTTAAAAAAAAGCTATGTCATCATAAATGCCTGCATTTTTGTAACTACCTCATTATCATTTGTTATACCCAACAGACGACCTCCCCGATATTCAATTTTAGGCTTAATATGAATTTCGTCAAATAAAACATTAATTATCCTCTCATGAGGTTCTAAATTTTGACATTTTTTTTTTCAAATATGATATCTGACTATCTTAAATTCCTACAGTACATTTAATATCTGATGTTATGCTACTTAAATATTTAGGATGAGGAAGAGTTAGTGAATGAGAGTCTCTAATTAACCTATAGGAAATTGGAAATGAATTAAAGATGCCCACAGAAACGAGTCTGTAGAATAAATGGGCTTCGGTGAAACGGCTAATTTTAATTGTTGATTTAAGAACGTTAGTTTTTTTATAATTTTAGAAGTGTCTAAGTCGTCTGCGCAAATGTCATCCAGTTTTTGGATACAACTTTTGAGGCAGCTACAAATGTTTTTGATTTCTTCTTTAACTTTATCTAAAACACAATGACTTGAAGAACTGCTGGCATCAGCTGTGGATTCTAATTCTAAATCGGTCCTATTCAATTGCGCAATTAGGTTTTCAAATTTAGACCACCTGTCACAAATATACCTGTCACCTAATAACCACTCGAAATTAGAAAATGGTACTTTTACTTCGTCTCTAAATACAACTTCGATTCTCAAATTACTCAAGATCTTGAACCCCGATGATATTTTTGGAAATGCCCCCTCGAAATATATATTATAGAACTGAACAAAGTCATTTTCTTTAACGTTGGAAAAGAAGTTGAAAATTGCCTTGTCTTTGAAATGACAACAAAAGTCGGAAAATGAATCGATCTGATCTTGTTTGTCCCAATCGGTGTAAACATTGTCATAATGGACAACTAATTTTGGTCTTCGCTCTTCAGGATCTGTTCTTTTCGGTAACTGAAGACGTCATATAACTCGGTTGATTTGGAAAAATTGAAGGAAATGCATCATTTTGGGATTTTTCGGGGTATATTAATAACTGAACCTTCCGCGGTTGGATAAGAATTATTTCTCAAAATATGGGAATCTACAAAATGTTTTATACGAACTGCACTGTTATCGTTGACTTTAAAACTACTTTCTCTATGAATTGCGTTAAGCCATTTTCTTCTCCTCGCGGGATCTTTCGGAAATCTAAATACCGACACCTTCTCATTAGTAGATTTATAATTGCTTTTGCAACCGGGCACTGCACAAGTAAGAGGCATAGTGCTCAAAACGAAGATTTCCAAATGAAATTTCAGTAAATATTACAATGAAAAACCTTATTGCAGAATATCCTTTCCTCGATCCTTCAACACTGAACGAAAAATTCGATCACAAACACGAATCTTGCAACTGCAACACTTATTTTCACTTTATTTATAGATTGAAAAACCGACCACACAAACACGAAAAAAAAACACACACCTTTTTACACGAATTTCTGATGCGAACTATATCACGCTTGAAACCGAACTATAGCAAGCTCGTACACTCGTACCACTCTGAGCCTAGTACAGCCCGTTAGAGGGGTTCCGGCAACGTCGCATTTTAAAGCAACATTCTGGCCTGTTAAATATCGTAGGCCGCGATACAATTAAAATGTAACAGATTTGTTACGATTGTAACAAAGCGGCAACGCTGGCCACCTCTGGAACAGAATAAAAATTTCTTGTTTTGGGATTAGGAGAATTTATCAATCCTCGTTTGTGGACCACTTCCAAGAAGTACACAGACTACCATATTTTTCCATACAACTTATTTTTATTCTCAGAGCTTCAATTTCCTTCATTTCCCTGGGAAGAAAAAACCATATTATATTATCACAAAGTCTTTTCTCTGCCAGTCAATTTCATCATTTTTTCTTTCATTAGCAAATAGAGAACTTTCATCAGAGCTGGAATTGTTTAAAATAAAATATTCCCAAATTATATTGGGAACATTTTTCATAACTTGAACAATTCATGCAGCTTAGTCTTGGGAATGAGATGGTGTCAGCAATATTTGCGTTCCAAAATATTTGGTGAATTTGCATTGCTCCCATAAAAGCTTTGATACTTTTTGGAACTGTTAATTCTTCTTGATATTTCTGGAAAATAGCTTCATTCATTACCTACGATCTAATTAAAGTACATCGATTCGATATTTGATCAACCAAAGATTCGATATCTGCAATGTCTTCTCCAAATGCTGCTAGCCCGTTCGTTTTAACAAACCGCCAATGCTATCTGGAGCTCTTTTTCCGAGTCTTGCTGTGGTAAACCATGGGAATTATTGATTTTTCAATTCACATAGTTCAAAATGAACGTAAATACAATGTAGTGAAGGGTACTATCAGGACTGATATCAGATCTTCAACGACTAAGACGTCTGGAGATAAACGAATAATTTCCTTTCGGACTCTGTGATATATTATATTTCTCCAAAACCTTTTCATCAGTTATTATGAATAGTCGTTCGCACAGAGCTCCAGTTTGGGATCTCAGCAGAAAAATCGTGAGGTGAAAATCTCTGCTGAATTGGAAATGAGAAATTGATCATGGTCTGGACATGCCTAATTTAGAGAAGAAGAAAAAATAATTTTTATCTCAACACATCTGATTGGTACTACCCAAAAATATAAGGTTGGAGACCACCCACCAGAGGTAAAAAGCAAATTGGTTTCCTAAGGGAGCATTCAGTAGACCTGGGGATGACGGTTTCGTGAATGTTTTCATGTTGCTCGGAGGAAGGTCAGGAAGGGTACATCTAGAGATATCGGGCGGGAAAGACATCCTTAGATTACTCGGAAGACGGAAGAAGTCCGTCGGGGGAATATTAAAGTTCTAATTTTGGTAATTGGGAAATATTATATTAGGTCGTTTCGAAGGGCGAACCGGAAACGGTTAGAGGCCGTTGAGGGAATAAGGTAAAAGTTTATTTCGTAGTTGACGGAATAGTAGGTAGCTTCGAGAAGTGAGAAAACGAAGTAGCAGGTGGTTGTATTAAGGGGAAATTTTCGTGTTGTTCAGTTAGGATTTTCGAGTCGTGGAGCAAGATCAGAAAATAGGGTAGCGGATTCGGGAAACGGGAGTGAAACGTTTCGGACGTGAGTTATTTCAGAAAACTTGGATTATATTCCAGCGAGGGAGATCAGAAGGTCAGAACTTTCCAATTTCAATTGATGAGGATAGTTTGAGTCAAAAGTCTTGCCATCTCTCACCACCTATCAACTCATAGCTTATTTTCTCAGTATCATGTTTTTTTTGGATTTTGGGTAATTAAGTAACCCAGGGAATAGAGATACTTTTATTTTTTTATGAATTTTTTTTTATACAACCTGAGGTACAGACGACAGGATTGATTGTTATATCATCATTTTTTTGTTGGTATTTTGGAAAATATATTTTTTTGTTAAGTTACTTCATTGGTTTCAATTATCCCTAAAACTCAGAACTCTCCAAAAGAAAAATAACACAAAGACCTTCCCATTTCTGCGGAAGGCCGTACCCACCCTCTCTCCGAGGTGGAGAGAGCCTAAATTTTGTTGTAAGTTTAACGTGAAGCCGCTCTCATTTGTAAACCCCATTAACACCTAGAAAATCCCTTGAGAGCAAAGTCACTTTCATACAAAAAAGGACAATGCTCATATAAGGGTTTCTATTACAACGGGTGACAGCGGTTTAGGATATATTTATTTTTCTTTGAGAGAGAGTTTTAGTTTTGAAATTTTGGAAATTTCTTTTTTCGTATTTTTGGGCGTTCGAAGATTTTCAAAAAAATTGAAGATATTTCATTTTATGTATAGGAAAGAAAATAATGAGATTGGAGGAAAAAGTATTTTTGTGAGATGATAGGCATTATAGAGTGGCCAAGTTTGATTTTGAGGTGTGGTAGATTTCTGGACGAAGGACCATCGATCGAACGGAATATTTTATGCGGATAAATTATATCTATCGGTGCTATTTTGGCGAAAACGAATTTTATTGAGAGTGGAGTGAGGATTGTGAATTTTGAGAAGTAAAAGTAATGCGGCGTTCAAGTGTTGAGAATAGATTTATTTTCAGAATCAGATTCTTTTGAGTTTTCGAGGAGAAACAAACTGAATCTAGGTAAAGCTTACGGTAAAGCTGAGTTCAGTTGCAGAAAGTATTGGCATATTGGAGTTAATGTTTTGTCATCATTGGGTTTACAGGATCTATTTGCTATCTAGTTTCGTCATTCATTCAAAAAATATATAGTTGGGTATTGAATTTGTTTATTTTGAGAAAATTTCCTAATTAAAATTTCAGAAACTTTTCGAATTTTAAAAAAAGTAGGTAATTTTGTCTGTATTTTTTTGGATTCGATATTAAATACCTCGATGTCTGCTGGATCATGGAGTCTACTAGAAAGAGAAGAACTAAGTCGACTTCTGCCCATTTCGTAGATTCCAGGGACTCACTGACGCGGAGAGTCACTGTTCGGGAAACGAACATGCCCAGTAATTTTGTTTTTTTGTCAGGCAAATTGAATTTTTAATGATGGATGGAATGAGATGAGCATTGTGGTCGCTAAAGATAGCAGACGATTGATTGCGTATAGCTTTTCTAATGGCGAGCACAATGTTACTTTTCACCAGTGGCGTGGTCGCACACTTGTGAATGATTTTATTAGTTTTTCTATGGTACGATAATGTGAATCATAAGTACTGCAAACTTACTTCTTTGAATATTGAGGGGTTTTGAATATATAATGTGTTATACAATGTTTTTGAGAAAAAGTAATTATGAGTTGATGATGGAATAGAAGTAAGAGTGTACTGCTTTTATAATTTTGAATTTTTATTGTGTTGTTTAATTTTCCGGATCATGGTTATTGTATATTAGCTGATAGTTTTCTTATGTCACTGATTCATAGTTAACGAAGTATGAGAGATGAATGGCAGTAGTCCAGAAGTATAGAGATGGGTCTGATTCTAGCTGATGGGATAAACTAAATGAGATACATAAGTGTCGAAGCGGTAATAGCATATGATTTTGAACTTAAAAATAATGATGTGATCGTGGTATTTATACGTGATGTAGTGAAATTTCGTACACGAGACAGACCTTATAAGAGAGAACGAGTGACAGAAAGTTTATACTAATGGACGAGATGAATGGAATAGACTTTATCCGAATTGTGATAGTAACTTATTAAGACCGGAGTTGTGGTTAACTAAATATATGGACTTTGAATCAAGGAAATGTCGGTCTACGAACTTTTTTTCGAAGGTTAGGAGATGGGGAAAACAAATCACCAGTAAGAGCATCGAGTATCACCCAGCTGCATGGATATGGTTATAGATATGATGTCTTTTTTTAATGAATTGATCAATGGATGTTACACTGTTCTTAAAATGGCGAAACAAGGCAAGGTGTAATAATATATGGACAACACCTTCACTAGATGTACAGCTACGGAATCACCCTAGTTGACAGTTTGTGAAATACTTCAGCATTGAGGCTAATGGATCGACATCGAACCAACTAGGGGAGCATTGGAGAAGAAACTCAGGAAACTAAGCCAGAGTACCAGAAAAACACCGTACGCCTATGCGTGTTCGAATTTGCGTACTCAAGTTTCACAGTCGTACCGAACCGAAATAGTGGAACGTAAACACTGTCGTATGTCGTAGGTCATGAGCCCGGTTCGATTTCTGTCCCGAAACTGTCCGAAACTCGGTAAATAAACACTACCTATAGCGATGTTATCAAGTGTGCGATAGAAGAGTTCGACATTCCACGTCGGCACGTATCTCAAATGGTTTACATCCCGAAGCGAAGGTCAGTTCCCGGAGATGGAGGCTTATCATGGTACCGGAGATTTGGAGTTGGAAGAAGTACACCATATAGTGAATGCGCGAGTGATTTTTTGAAATTCGATCAGTGGACATTGAAAGACTCCATTTAGGAGGAGTGATGATCAGTGCTGTTGTTCGCAACTTTATCAATGAACTCGACATGTTCTTGTTTTGAACCTTATGATTTGATGTTTAGATTAGGTTTATAATGTTTTAGGCACAGTAGGTTGAATTTAGTGTTTACATTGCTCACCTGAGAATGCTTCATTTGCTAAAACTTTAGGTTATATTGTAAAGGTATTATTTTTTTATTTTTGGTTGAGCATTGATAGGACTGTGAATGAGGGACAATGGACTATTGGAATCTTACGAACTATCATGAGGGAAAAGTTATGGCAACCGATGCCAAAACTTTTTTTTAGGAGGATTGATTTTTCAATTCACAGAGTTCAAAATGAACGTAAAAACCATCAGACCATCAGAGACCTGATATCTGATCTTCAACGACTTAGACGTCTGAAAATAAACGAATAATTTCTTTTCGCATTCTGTGGAATAAAATATTCTCCAAACCTCTTATCATTTATAATAAAAAGTCGTTCGAACAGAGCTCTTCTTTGGGATCTCAGCAGAATAATCGGGAGATGGAAAATTTTTGCTGAATTCCAAAATTGAGAAATTGGTCATGGTCCGGACATGCCTAATTTAGAGAAGGAGAAAAAAATAATTTTTGATTTCAACACATCTGATTGGTACCACCCAAAAATGTAAGGTTGAAGACCAACCACCAGAGGTGAAAAGCACATTCAGTACACCTGGGGACGACGGTTTCGTGAAGGTCTTCAGGTTGATCGAAGGAAGGTCGGGAAGGCATCCTCAGATTACTCGGAAGACGGAGGAAGTCTGTCGTTGGAAACGGTAAAGTTCTAATTTTGGTAATAGGGAAATATTAGACCGGTGTGAACTTGGCAGACCGTTTCCAGCGGCCTCCAGCGGCCAGTTTGGCGAAAGCACCCGAACGGCGGGATCAGTGGCGTGCAGGTCAATCGAAAATTATTAACCGAAATCAGTCAAAATTCGATATCTCGGAGAATATATGTTGGAGCATATTGGTATTTCGTGTTCTAGATTATAATTCGAATATCGATATTACCAGAAGGCGATCGACTTCCCGTGGGAGCACGGGCTAGTTTATACAACCTTTAACTTTGAAAATTTCATATCTCGGAAGCTATTCTTCGGAACACATACAGATTTTGCATGTGGGTTAATCATATCGATAGTAATCACCATTGAAAAAATGATCGACTACCCGTGGGACGGAGGGGTTGTTTTTTCAACCCTTAATATAAAAATATTCATATCTCGGAAACTATTCTTCGGAACACATACAGATTTTGCATGTGGGTTAATCATATCGATACTAATCACCACTGAAAAAATGATCGACTTCCCGTGGGACGGAGGGGTTGTTTTTTCAACCCTTAACATTAAAAAATTCATATCTCGGAAACTATTCTTCGGAACACATACAGATTCTGCATGTGGGTTAATCATATCGATACTAATCACCACTGAAAAAATGATCGACTTCCCGTGGGACGGAAGGGTTGTTTTTTCAACCCTTAACATTGAAAAATTCATATCTCGGGAACTATTCTTCGGAACACATACAGATTTTGCATGTGGGTTAATCATATCGATACTAGTCACCACTGAAAAAATGATCGACTTCCCGTGGGACGGAGGGGTTGTTTTTTCAACCCTCAACATTAAAAAATTCATATCTCGAAAACAATTCTTCGGAACACATACAGATTTTGCATGTGGGTTAATCATATCGATACTTATCACCCCTGAAAAAATGATCGACTTCCCGTGGGACGGAGGGGTTGTGTTTTCAACCCTTAACATTAAAAAATTGATATCTCGAAAACAATTCTTCGGAACACATACAGAGTTTGCATGTGGGTTAATCATATCGATACTAATCACCACTGAAAAAATGATCGACTTCCCATGGGACGGAGGGGTTGTTTTTTCAACCCTTAACTTTGAAAAATTCATATCTCGGAAACTATTATTCGGAACACATACAGATTTTGCATGTGGGTTAATCATATCGAAACTAATCACCACTGAAAAAATGATCGACTTCCCGTGGGACTATGGATACCCTTTATGGCATTCGGATGTGTGAAGTTTGAAGACTTCTTTGTAGTTTATATAAATATAAAAACAGATACTTCAGAGCTATATTTTCTACAAAATTATATTCCAAGTATGAAATCCGAAAGAGCAAAACTTTTCCTACACGATTAATGCTTATTGACATAATAAATTTGGCAAATTTGTGAATGAGAAAAAGGTCTAGTGGAACAGGTAAGGAGCAACCATTACTTGTAGATATCAAATAAGTGTCTGTTGGATCTACTTGAATATTATATGAATATGAGATATTCCAAGTTATGGGACTATCGAAATAAAGCAATGGAAAAACAACCCCTCCGTCCCACGGAAAGTCGATCCTTTTTTCAGTGGTGATTAGTATCGATATGATTAACCCACATGCAAAATCTGTATGTGTTCCGAAGAATAGTTTCCGAGATACGAATTTTTCAAAGTTAAGGGTTGAAAAAACAACCCCTTCGTCCCACGGGAAGTCGATCATTTTTTCAGTGGTGATTAGTATCGATATGATTAACCCACATGCAAAATCTGTATGTGTTCCGAAGAATTGTTTTCGAGATATGAATTTTTCAATGTTAAGGGGTGAAAAAACAACCCCTCCGTCCCACGGGAAGTCGATCATTTTTTCAGTGGTGATTAGTATCGATTTGATCAACCCACGTGCAAAATCTGTATGTGTTCCGAAGAATAGTTCCCGAGATATGAATTTTTTAATGTTAAGGGTTGAAAAAACAACCCCTCCGTCCCACAGGAGGTCGATAATTTTTTCAGTGGTGATGAGTATCTATATGATTAACTCACATGCAAAATCTGTATGTGTTCTGGAGAATATTTTCCGAGATATGAATTTTTCAAAGTTAAGGGTTGAAAAAAAAACCGTTCCGTCCCACGGGAAGTCGATCATTTTTTCAGTGGTGATTGGTATCGATATGATTAACCCACATGCAAAATCTGTATGTGTTCCGAAGAATAGTTCCCGAGATATGAATTTTTTAATGTTAAGGGTTGAAAAAACAACCCCTCCGTCCCACGGGAAGTCGATAATTTTTTCAGTGGTGATTGGTATCGATATGATCAACCCACATGCAAAATCTGTATGTGTTCCGAAGAATATTTTCAGAGATATGAATTTTTCAAAGTTAAGGGTTGAAAAAACAACCCCTCCGTCCCACGGGAAGTCGATCATTTTTTCAGTGGTGATTAGTATCGATATGATCAACCCACATGCAAAATCTGTATGTGTTCCGAGGAATAGTTTCCGAGATATGAATTTTTTTATATTAAGGGTTGAAAAAACAACCCCTCCGTCCCACGGGAAGTCGATCATTTTTTCAGTGGTGATTAGTATCGATATGATTAACCCACATGCAAAATCTGTATGTGTTCCGAAGAATTGTTTTCGAGATATGAATTTTTTAATGTTAAGGGTTGAAAAAACAACCCCTTCGTCCCACGGGAAGTCGATCATTTTTTCAGTGGTGATTGGTATCGATATGATTAACCCACATGCAAAATCTGTATGTGTTCCGAAGAATAGTTCCCGAGATATGAATTTTTTAATGTTAAGGGTTGAAAAAACAACCCCTCCGTCCCACGGGAAGTCGATAATTTTTTCAGTGGTGATTAGTATCGATATGATTAACCCACATGCAAAATATGTATGTGTTCCAAAGAATATTTTCCGAGATATGAATTTTTCAAAGTTAAGGGTTGATAAAAAAACCCCTCCGTCCCACGGGAAGTCGATCATTTTTCCAGTGGTGATTAGTATCGATATGATCAACCCACATGCAAAATCTGTATGTGTTCCGAGGAATAGTTTCCGAGATATGAATTTTTTTATATTGAGGATTGAAAAAACAACCCCTCCGTCCCACGGGAAGTCGATCATTTTTTCAGTGGTGATTAGTATCGATATGATTAACCCACATGCAAAATCTGTATGTGTTCCGAGATATGAATTTTTCAAAGTTAAAGGTTGTATAAACTAGCCCGTGCTCCCACGGGAAGTCGATCGCCTTCTGGTAATATCGATATTCGAAATATAATCTAGAACACGAAATACCAATATGCTCCAACATATATTCTCCGAGATATCGAATTTTAACAGATTTCAGTTAATAATTTTCGATCGACCTGCACGCCACTGACTCCGCCGTTCGGGTGCTTTCGCCAAACTGGCCGCTGGAGGCCGCTGGAAACGGTCTGCCAAGTTCACACCGGTAATATTAGGTCGTTTTGAAGGGCGAAACGGGAACGGTTAGAGGCCGTGGAGGGAATAACGTAAAAGTTTATTTCGCATTTGACGGAATAGTAGGTAGCTTCGAGAAGTGAGAAAAGAAGTAGTAAGTGGTTGTGTTGAGGGGAATTTTTCGTGTTATTCAGTTGGGATTTTCGAGTTGAGAAGCGCGATCGGAAAATAGGGTAGCGGATTCGGGAAACGGGAGGGAAACGTTTCGCACGTGAGTTATTCCAGAGAACTTGGATTTTATTCCAGCGAGGGAGATCAGAAAGTCAGAATTTTCCAATTGTAATTGATGAGGATAGTTTGAGTCCAGAAGTCTTGCCATCTCTTACCTCCTCTCAACTCATAGCCTATTTTCTTAGTATTATGTTATATTGGATTCTGGATAATTAAGTAACCCAGGAAATGAGAAAACTTATATTTTCTTTATTAATTTTTTTATACAGTCTGAGGTACAGACGTAGAAATCAATCTGTTATTTCATTATCTCTCTGTTGGTATTATGGAAAATATATTTTTTGTGGTTAAGTTACTTCATTGGTTTCAATTATCCCTAAAACTCAGAACTCCAAAAAAAAAAAAATTTAAGCCATAACCTTCTCATTTCTGCAAAACGCCCCACCCTTCCTCTCTCCGAGGTGGAGAGAGCCTAAATTTTTTTGTTAGGTTAACGTGAAGCCGCTCTCATTTGGCAACCCCATTAACACCTAGACAATCTCTTGAGAACAAAGTCATTTTTATTTATATAAAAAAGGACAATGTTCATATAGGGGTGTCTATTACACTGCCTCAGTGAAGTTCAAAGTGATATCGGTTTCAATATATCTGCAATCTTAATAAAAAACAAACTTAATGAAAAACATTCGTTTGTTTATACAAGCTCAATACCGCGGCTCAGCTCGCGTAATATTTCAAATTAAAACGGCAATGAAAGGTCCGCAATCCCACATTCATAACCTCGTATCGAAGAAGATCCAGGCCCGTGACGAAGCGATATCGAGTAGATTTATTGATTTCTTGCTCAAATTCACATTCGTCAAACTACGGTAACTTTCCAATTATTCATTAGAAAAGTATATTGTAAAAAGCATTTTTCGTCAGGAATAAATGCCGCAGATAACAATCACATTCATTCATATATTAATTCATTCTATGCCAGTCGGGAGTCCTCTTCAAATTCCACGTTATTTTGAATTGAACTGAAAATGTTAAAATTGGTTCTCTTGGGTTGTCCTCAACAATTAGACACGTGCCGACGCGGATTTTTTTCTAGAAGAACTTTTTGAGCACTACAAAATTGATTATTTCTCTCTATCCCTTTTAGTTGACCCGGCGTCGGCCGTAAAAGACTGACATTTTTTCTCATTTCTCCGCGATAATGGAATGAACTCTGCATTAAAACCTCCCAAAATAATTTCTTGACATTATAGTGAAAGTTTCATCGAATTCGGTTATCTGGTTCCTGAGTCCATAGAGGACAAACAAACACACACATTTATAATATTAGTATAGATTGACGTGTAGGTCCATCGCTTGTTTACTGTTGTGTGTCCGAAATCTTTTCAAATAAAGGTTAAAGATATGCAAGTATTCTAATTGGGTCATGTTCAGATAAACTGCAGAATGAATTTTGGACAATCTCTCCATATTCTGACTAATAGTACCAAACACTGTGTGCAATGATATTTGCGGTTTAGCACCGCCCAAATGTGTACTCTGCATCTTCCTATTGTACTTTCATAGATAATTTTCTGAAAAATCCATATGTACAATAACTTTTCCTTTTCTCCTAAAGATGCTTTCAGATCATCAATAAATCTATATTGATGTCTAACATTTGCAATGTGATTTGAATATTTTGGGAGATCTTCCTCCGTCTTCTTTTCTACAGAATATATCTTTTTTTGATTTAATTCGGGTAAACTTTTTTGACGCCTTTAGCAATTACTTTTTCTTTTACTGATATCAATTTCTTATGAACACCTGATTTATTGCTATTGTAATATGTATGGGCGAATATCAGTTGAAATATTCGGGAAACGTTGAATTTTCTAGATTTTTTCTTTTGGACAGAGAACAAAAACACATGGCCATCAAACAGCCAAATAGACACTCGAAATTTGGGCCGCACGTGGGAATCCATAATATGTTGGGATACAGTATGTGGCTCACTCACGTTGACAAGAACCTACCTCATGATGTTAAGTAAACAAGTAGGGTATTCATGGAAAGTTTTCAGATTCGGGACGAGTTCGTCACATTAAACATATCAAAAACGCAGATATTTGTCTAGTGGGTAGGAAAAGCCCATAGATGAAGCAATTAGTCAATAGGAGGATAAAAACAAAGATTTTTCCTGGAAGGAGGCAATTTTGAAATAAGGTATCACCCAAAAGATGGAGAGAAAAATTCACCTTCGGTTTCACAATTATCGAAATGGGTAAGTAGTGTTCGGAGAAAGAACAGAAGAAGTTCATCCACTTGCTCGCAAGTAGAGTTCGGCTTGCTCGGTTTTTGTGTGTGAAAAAGGAAATTTCACAGTTATTCTTATGAATTCGAGAGCTAAAATAATAAACTAAATGTTGAAACAAAAAGAACCTAAGCTGAGGTAAAAAAAAAACGGGGTACCATAACATTCTTCGTATGATACTATAGTATCATATGATACTATAGAGCCAGAGGAACCTCAGCCAAAAAAAAAACCTGTCTCCCCGTAAAAAAAAAAAATGAATAAAATTGGTATATCTGAATATTTTATATTGAAGGACATCACGATTATCGGAACGGCTCTTCGGAGGAAGTATTTCCAAACACATACTCCAACCTGAAAATTATAGTTTATAAATCACTTATTGGCCAAATGGACAAATAAATATTTCTTTCATGGAAATGAAGAATTTGTTTCAGTTTTCGTAAATGAAACAACATTCATTTGCTTCGTCCAATAAGCCAAAAAAATATTCATTGGTTCGAAATAAATTTATTGAGTAATAGTTAACGAACAGCATTCATTTGAAACATTTTGTTTTTATTCATATTCAGTGAATATAACATATGAATTTCGTCATAAATACTGACTTGTGATTTTTAACGAATAAATTGCAGTATAACATAGATGGGTGGGAATTGAATAGGAACTTTCGATATATTTTGTTGATAATTGATAATATGCATGTATTACTGGAAACATTTGGTACAAAGAAGGCTTTCAGATAATCCTTCAACAAAATATACAGGGTGTTTCCTAAACATGCGGCAAAAATTCAGGGAGCTGTTACTTGGACTATTCTAAGAATATTTTGTCCTTTGATGTTTTTGGAAAAACCTCTTTGTTTCGAAGATACAGGGCGAACAACATTTTTCATATTTTTAAAATTGATAATAGTATAAATAAAAATGCGTACCGCACTGTGTTTACTAAGTAGGTACAATTTATTTTTAAATGTGTTTGACAACTATAAAAAACGGCCAGTTTTTTGACTTAAAATTGATAAGTTCAGATGGTAAAGGAATACAGATTAAACACGGTTTTCATTTGAATTCGTTTTGTGATGTATTAGCAATTAACATTTTATCTTTCACTATTCGGCAGTCAATGAGGAGAAGATTGGATGCTTGTATGCTGGCTGGAGGTGGTCATTTTCAACAGTTTTTGTAGGTTAAGTTAAATTTTCATGTAATTTTTCATAATAAAATGTTATTATCTAAAATTTTGTTTGCCCTGTATCTTCGAAACAAAGAGGTTTTTCAAAAATCATCAAAGGACAAAATGTTCTTAGAATAGTCCAAGGAACAGCCCCCTGAATTTTTGCCGCATGTTAAGGAAACACCCTGTATAGCTTCTATATAAAGAAAATATTATATCACAGAAAATACGAATTCGTATTCACTACATTAGACTATGAAAAAATGAAGAGAACAAATGCCACAAAATCATGCGAAAATAAATAATAGAGGTCAATATATTTTATATATAATAGACTGTTTCAAAAAAATCGACGTTTTTTGTTTTCACGAAAACCCATCCTAATTATCTACAGGGTATCGAAAAGAGACCTCTATGAAAATATCAGCTTCGAATAATAATATTTAGAGGTCACTCATCAATTATTTCTATTTTTCCCAACTGATAGCAGGGAAAAAATTTCTTGTTTCAATAAAAAATTCCTAGAGCAGAAACCAATAGACGGATTTCATTGTGTAATACATTTTTTCGTGTAGACAATCAGATACTCTACAAAAATAACCCTTACGATATTTCGGTAAAGCGGCCCCTTCAAAAGTTATTCGATTCGATGCTAATATTAAAATAGAAAGTATCGATGAGGGTTGGATGTACGAGAAGCTGGGTACATGACAAATAGTCGAGCCCAAAGCCTCCAAGTGCAAGAGAGAGAGAGAGATTTATTGGTAAGCATAACAAATAACAACATTGTTTTCACACGTCATTAAAAAAATTAATTAAAAGCTAAAAAATCAAAAAATTCGAGCTCCAGACAGGATCATGCACAATCAGTCCCATCGAAAGTCAAGTCATAAAATTCGTCGATTGAATAAAAAGCCTTTGCAGCCAACATCCTTTTCATCATCAATTTGAATCTATTCATCGTCATATTCTTCAGCCCACAAGGAAGTTTATTGTACAGAGACACCGCACGGAATCCAGGGGCCTGTTGGGATTTGCTCAGTCTTAGGAATTCCTTTCTAATGAGTGTCTTGTTTCGGGTACTATAATCATGAGTGTCCGATTGTAATGGATATTTCTCCTTATTGCGATGAATATAAAGTTAATTCTCCAAAATGTAAAGTGATGGAAATGTGAGAATACCCAATCTTCAAAAACATCTCTACAGCAGTACCGATACCCCAGACCACCCAAGATTCTTATTGCTCGCCTCTGCAGTCTGAAAACTGCCTCACGATGCGCTCCTCCCCCACAGCAAAATACCATATCTCAAATGCGATTCAACCAGAGCAAAAAAGATAGTCAGTAACACCTCTGGTGTGAGAGAAAAGGACAACGTTCTCAGGGCGAAAATATTCAGACTAAGCTTAGTTAAAAGATTGTCAATATGTGGACTCCATGTGAACACCGAGAAAACCAACCGAATCCACCGTGTCGTCTCTATCATCTAATGGTCTCAAAGTCATGATCATATTATGAGTCTTTCTTTCATTCACACTTAGACCGTTTGCCGTGAACCATTCAATTAGCTTGAGCCAAACTTTCCGTGACTGCTCAAACAATGCCTGCGTATTCGAGGCCCTGATTGCGACAGTTGTATCATCAACAAACAAGGTGGTCTCAATTTCTGGTATATAAGCTGGTAAGTCATTAACAAAAATGAGGAACAGGACTGGTCCCAAGATGGATCCCTGAGGTACTCCCATCGTGATGGGGCTCATGGCAGAACATACTACTACAACAAGGTATCTTTCGCTCAGAAAAGAACTCACCATACGTATTGCCGTGTCATCGAAACCATATCTTCTCAGTTTCCAAAGCAATTTGTCATGAGGTACACAATCAAAGGCCTTCGTCAAATCGACGAATGTGGCCATCTGATAGTCCTTATTCTCGAAGCTTTGGATAGTACAGCCTCGATTGTGCTCCTATTCCTACGAAAACCGAACTGACGATCTGTTAGTAAATTATTGTCTTCAAGAAACATGACAACCTGCATGTAAATTACCTTTTCAAGTATTCTCGCAAAGACAGGAATGAGCGAAATCGGACGGTAATTGTCAATATCGTCCCTGTCGCCCTTCTTGAATACAGGGACCACCCTGGCAATTTTCAGACACTTGTGAAATTTACCCGTGCACAAACACCTGTTTATTAACTTTGTGAGAGGAGAGATTATATAGTTAATATTTCTTTTCAATACCTTAATTGAAAGACCATAATAATCGGTTGAGTTGCTGTTTTTTATGTCTCGTACTATGTCTCTTACAGTATTTTGTCCGATTTCATGAAAGCTGAAGGTCATTGCCGGCACAATTTGTCCTCGAAATGTTTCACCAAAAGATAAATCGAGTTGTGGCAGGCCCCCCTGACACTTCTGAGCAACAGATGAAAAATGCGCACCGAAACTATCAGCAGTAATGTTTACTGACTCTTGGGCACAACTGCCCTAACTATGTGCCAGGCCGCTTTGGACTTGTTCGGTGCAGATTCTATCTTGTTGTCAAAATAATTCAATTTTGCTATCTGTATTGTTTTCCTATATTTCAGACGTAGTCCGTTCCGGTATTCTCGTAAGTGCGATGTTGCATAAAACCGATACATCGCATCCACAAGCAATAAATTTTCTCTCATGTTTCTTATGCCATGAGTAAACCAACCACCATCCGCATGCGGACCTCGCACTCTCGTTTTTTTTCGGGAAAGGAACTAAGGAAGTCATCAACAATATTCTGCTGGAATAAATTGAAACGCACCTCAAGATCCATAGCATCGTCATCAACAAAGCTCCAATCCCTCCGTTGGAGGGCTTCATGCATTACGAGAAAACTCGCAGTAGTTGGTGGCCGGATTTTCTTATATTTGTAGGTTTTAGACGTAGTCGAAAACACAGCACTCAAAATTTGTAGTCCAAGAGCTAGTGAACCTTTTGACTAACGGTTTGCCTGTAAGGCTAGAAATTTTTATAGCGATAGTTCCTAGCATGCTGAGGACGGAAATCATCGCCTGGCACCCCTCACCCCTGCACGTCATCAAGATCTATATCTTT
The DNA here is from genome assembly GCA_038502775.1 of Hippodamia convergens. Taxonomy (NCBI): domain Eukaryota; kingdom Metazoa; phylum Arthropoda; class Insecta; order Coleoptera; family Coccinellidae; genus Hippodamia; species Hippodamia convergens. The sequence goes on from CM076609.1 coordinate 74,555,757, forward strand.
GAAAGTTTTAAAAAAATTTAAGAAATGAACTTGTTCCTGTAAGCGTTGATTGAAGTATTCTTTGGAAGATAGCCAACCAATGTGTTTTCAGTCCTCCTTCTCCTCGAATCCCTCGTCTATCAATTCACTGCCGTAATGTGGCGCCCTGGCAAAATATCGAATCCGAATGTATTTTAAAACACAGATTTCTGGATTTCTCAAGTCTCGGTAGATTTCAAACAGAAACCCGATTTGGATGAGTCATAATACCAGATGTGGAATTTTATGATGCCTTAGTATTTGTGCCTACTTCAAAAAAAAACGATTTCAGTACCTTCACTTCGTCTTTTATATATTTTCTTTATACTCAAGATTCTGTTGAAATATGAGATTCGTTTTTAGGAGAAAATTTTGCTTGAATATTTGTTGATGAAATTAAAGAATATCCCTCAAATTTTCCAACATGATACTTGAATTTCAAACAGGAATAGTCGAGTTTGGAATTTTAATTTTTATAAGACGGCGGTATTATAAAACTTTGATTGCACCGTAAAGATTCGTTGAGATTTTTAGATCAAAGGATTCGATTCGTTCGAATTTACGTGAATATTCTCGAGTTGTGTGAAACATTAAAAAACAATTGAGAAAACAATAATCTCTTCAATTTGAATAATACCGTTGATTGAAGTATTCTTCAATCAACGATAAAACACTTACTTTCGAGGCTTGAAAATTCTAGATTCAAAATTCATTGGTTTACAATTTTGCGGATTCTTGGTAGCCATGCAGTCCTCGGATGAATCAGGAAGAAAGTTTTAAAAATTTTTATTTTTGCTCTGCGCGCATCTACAAATATTTCAGAGCTAGGCCGAAGCAAAGAACGCATAGCCTGTTTATTCAAATCCGATATATGACCATTTGTCTCTGATTTTGAATGCAAAAAGATCCTTTTTCACCCAATATACTGCTATTTTCGAAATGACTGATCGCCTAGCAAGCCACCAGGAGGTTTCTGTGTTAGCAGAATATTTCCGACAAAAATCTGATATGCTTAATTAACATGAAAAATAAGAAAAAAAAAGGCAATTTTTTGATTAATGGATTGTATCTTCGTCAATATTGAGGGAAAATCTTAGGTTATAAGGAAACTTTACAGCCTGATGTTCCCAACAGAAAAAGGATATTTTTCATTCAAGGTGGATATCTTGAAGACAAATGACGAAATTCAAGAGTCGTAAGAAGCAAATTAGAGCTGAATAAACAGGCTATGCGACCTTTGCATCGGTCTGGCTCGAAAAATTTTTTCCATGCGCGTAGAGCAAAAATAAAAATTTCAAAAATTTTTTCTTCCTGATTTATAAGAGAATTGCATATTGTAAAGCAGGGAATTGAGAGGCTGAAGTCTTCAAGCTTCAAAAGTAGGTTTTTTTATTTCATTTTTTATTGCATCTCCATTTTCTCGCGTACTCTATGGTTCTGTCTTTTGGGATAGATTTGGATCAGCGCCATCTATGTGCCTTTAGTCACAATTATTTTGCTAGAAAAGTTGCGCGGCGCCATCTCTGTGTCTTTAGGTTAAACACAATACGCCATCTATCCGTCGTTTTAATTTTGCACTCGTTTTGTGCCGTATGGTTGGCTACCTTCCCAAAGAATATTTCAATCAACGCTGTAAGCTTGAAACTTTCATACGATTTTGTTCGTTCATTGTGAAGTTCAAAAAAAAAATTGACAGGCGATTTCGACGAGCACTAGTAGGCGACTCGAAAAGGGTGTAAAATACGAACAAAAATGAACTTTTTCATGTAAGGCTGAAATTTATATATGTGTTCGTCTGAGGGAATGAAAAATTAAGTTTTATTATTAATCTTCATCATCATCTGATATGTTATCATTAATTTTTCATCATATAGTACAGTCGTTTCAAGCGTAGTACACTGTGTCTCGAATTGGTTGAGACTGCATTATATCTCAGCTATATTATTGAAAATAGAGTCATGCGGTTTTCGAGACCCTGTGTCACTTTTTTGTAAAACTTTTAAATCCACAAACAGAAATATTCCATCTTCTTTTGTTTCTGGAATACAGTGCGAAAATGAAAATGTTCACTTTTTGAACTGTCACGAACTGTCGCGTCATAGGAATGGGTTCGGTTCATTTACATGGGAAGCAGTATGAGTCATGGTCGCGCGGCTGCAGTCGCTAGAGTCGTCGCTTAGGAATCCTACCTTTAAGCATATCATATCGAAGCTACTCTGCTGTGAGTAAATCAAGAACTCCAGATCATTCACCTTATTTTTAAGACTGAATGTTCAAGTGTAATAAACTGATACTTATATTTCCTTTCGTCTGCACATCACTGTTTACTACACTGCATTCAGTTTCCCTTTTATTCCCGGAGGCCGAGAAAAGTCAAGTCAAAGTATCGATGAGCGACCTCTAAATATTAATATTTAAAGCTCATATTATCACAGTTGGTTTTTGTCTATGCCCTGCAGATGATTAGAAGGCGGGTTGCGTGAAAACAAGTAAAGTCGATTCTTTGAATAACTTTTTTCTTCAAAAATACCTCAATATTAGCATCGAATCGAATAACTTTTGAAGCGGCCGTTTTATCGAAATCTCGTAAGGGACATATTTGTAGAGTATCTGATTGCCTACACGAAAATGTATCACACAAAGAATCATCCTATTGGTTTGTGTTCTAGGAATTTTTTATTGCACAGAGAAATCAAACTACTAAACGTCATAAATGAAGGAATGCAAAAATCAGTCCTGATTCATAGCAGAAATAAAAAAACGACCACCGCCAGTTTTAATAATAATAATATTTATTTTCATGGTCAAAAATACAATTTTGAAGAGAAAACAAGTCAAAAACAAGAGAAAAAACAGAGATGTTCACACAAGAAAACGATGACTCAAATTCAATATGGTTCCAAGTCAACAAGTAGCTTTTGAACAACTTTTTTGAATTTTTTTATATCTGTTATAATTTGATATTTTTTGGGCAGTTTGTTGTACAAAACAAGGCTCATATATTCGACGTTCCTATGTGTTAGCGTGAGAGAGCACTTCTTAACATGGAATGAGTGTATGCGCCTGATCATATTTAGATTAAAATATTTTTCAGAATAATGGAAGTTACTCCTCATGAATACTAGAGTTCGATATACAGGGTGGCCATTTGAAAATGAAACAGACGAGATTACAGACAAAATAAATTTTTTCGATAGAAATGCTCGGACAGGTCGATTTCTGTTTCGAGGGGGACAACTTAAGATGTAGGTTAAGGACGCATAGCGCTTCAACCCTTGCTACTACAACCCTCACCCCCAATTTTTGAATAGGGAAGATGGAGTGAGTGATACAAGATTTCATCGTCCGAAATGAAGACAGCACCATCGATCTCAATAGATACTCTCTGGACTCGACCCTCCAAATAGCTCCTCATCAGATCAAGTTGTATCTCTGATACCGTAGCTGTAAAGTTTATCAATTAATATGTCATGGATGACGTAGTCAAAAGCTTTGGAAAAGTCGAGGAGGAGCCCCGCCGAAATCTTACCGCTCTCCAATGCTCTAAGAATTGATCTCGTCAGTTCAAATACAGCGGTTTCTGTGATCCTTGTTTTCAGAAATTCATGTTGAAATTTAGAAAAAATATGAGATTTATGGAAAAAGTTCAGAAGCTCACTCAACAGAACCTTTTCGAATAATTTTGAAAACGAAGTAAGCAGACTTATCGGACGATAATTATCAAAATCATCTCTATCCCCTTCTTATAGCATGGTTTCACAACAGCTATCTTGAGAGATTCTGGAAAGACACTCTCTTTGAATGCCATATAAATTATATGAGCTACCGGTCTCGCATGGGTATTCCGTCATATCCAAAAGAACCTTTGTTTTCCAAAGCCTTCGCAGTCCTGATGACCTCATCTGCTGTTATTTCAAATAGGAAAATAGACCTTTCATTGTAGCGAAGAGGTCTGGTATCTGAAGCATTGGAATACTGAGCAGAATTCTGAGTTTTGAGGGAGGCAGACACGTTTATAAAGTGCTTATTGAAAGCATTAGCGAGTGCTTGTCGTTCGTCAGACTTTAGCTTCTCAGGATCCTTCCGGGTTTTCTTGCCAGTTACTCGGTTGAACGTTTGCCAAACTACCTTGGATTTATTTTTGGCATTGGCGATTTTTTCACGCAAGAATTTTTTCTCATTATGCACTCGTCATATAATCTCTTAGTTCTACTGTTGAATTCTAGGCGTGATTGACAAATGGTTTGCATACAGTCCAATCGATTTTTGAACTCTCTTACCTCAGGTGATTGATCTATATATTTCTTCTGCGATGACCCATTCTTCACTACGACCAGGGGAAATGAATCGAATATGGTCTTATACCTATTGAAAAAGATATTCCACATAAGATCAACATTTGAGACATTTTCTTTTCCGAAAGGTAAAGCTCACAGATTCGAATGTAATCCCTCATACAAAAGTATGAAATTATATAATCATCTACTATCTGCTATGAAACAATCTCAAAACAGTCAAGAAAGAAATCAAGAAATTTCTTTTAAAAAAAGGCTTTTACTCTGTAGAAGAATATTTCTGCGACACCTTAATTGCTCAGTTCCTAGTTGCTCAGTTTTAAGTCTGACATGTCCTATACACTGTGTAGTGTCTCAATGAAATGAATAAATTATTATTATTATTATTATTATCTGCAAAGTTTTGGTAGACAGAAAAATCGTCCTAATCTTCTACAGACAAACGTTCCAAAAATTATTTCATTGTCGATTCGTTTATCAGTGCTTTGAGACGGATTTAACATCAGCTTCACCAACAGGAAAAGACAATAACTGGGATGTATGATCTGATATATGCGATGGAACAACAATGGCATCATAACTGTTTAAATACAAGTAGCAGAGTTGAATGTAATCGGGGTTGCTTCGTGAACTGAAAGACTTGTACCAAAGCCTTCAAGAATTGATAGAAATTTTTGAGTTTCAGAGGTGTTGGCAAGTATGTTCACATTAAAGTTTCCAGCTTTTATATAATGACTATTTGAATTAGTGAGTTTTTCTAGACGCTGGTAAAGTTTTTCAAAAAACAAATTGATATCACATCTGGGATAACTATTTGGTCGATATATAGAAATTATTGTAAACTGTACATTATTTATAGTTGTTTCAATTGCAGAACATTCAACTACGTATGGGATGCCGATATTCACGAAATCAAAACGTTCCTTGTACACGATTCCATTTCTACAATAAATTGCGCATCCACCATGACAGTTAATCGGCCTACAGTATTTAGATGCTCATATCTGAAACCATCAATTGTAAGTGCCTCTAGTTCTGCAGTACTTTGTCAGTGCTCTGTAACAGCTACAAAATATGCGTTATCATTATCTAAAAATTGTTCTAACCTTAAAATACAATTTCTCAACAACTGAACATTTTGATGAAGAATTATAATTTCTTTTCTGGATTTATTGATTTTCTCCTGATGAGACGGAATAAAAAATGGTTGATTCTACTACCTTCTGGCAATAAGGCAGGGTTCATGATTTCTTCGAAATTCAGAGCAGGTACAGTTAACTTAAAAGAGGAGTATTCTTCTGGTCTCTTGGATTCCAATCTTAAACATCTTATGTCATTGAAACCATTGGTGTTGAGATGTCCTACCAAAGCCTCCGGTTTCAGGCTGGGATCAAGTTTACAGACGTGAAGATATCCATACTTGATGGCTCCTTTTATTGACATTCCATCAGGTTTTCCACTTCCTACAATGCTTTTATTATTTCGTTCAGCTCTTCTGTTCTATACAGTTATGAATTCGTCTTTCTTGTTCATCTGAGACTTGCTGTTGCTCGGACACGAAATAGTGGTTGTTTCTAGTGCCTTTGAACTTGGCGATGTTCGTACTTGTTGTGGATTTTCAACTTCTTCGACTTCTGAAGAACTCACTGATAACTTTTTTCCTCTCCTATTTTGATCAATACTATGCTGGATTACTTCATTGAAGGTCCTCACTTTGGACTGCATCTTATCTGGGTGTGTACGAATATGTTCTTTCTGTATTGATATGTATTCAGTTTTGAAAATGGGATAAAACCCGAAACACGCGTGTCAACAAATACTTTAGTAAAACTGTGAAACTCTGTCAAGTGTTTTTATCTTCTTTCATTATTCAATCATGTTTCACCAAGGGTTATGTGAGGAATCAATTTCGACTTTCAAGAATGCAAGCACTCCACGCCTCACAATATATTACAGAAAGGTACTCTTGAAGATCACAAGATGTAATAACCACCTATGGTTCAAAAAACAGTGCCTATTGAACAGTTTAAAGCCGAAATACATGAAAATTAATTGTAAACATGAGTCACCTAAGGCAAAAACGGCGGTAAACACAGCGATAAAACCTGGATCACCCTAGAGATGAAAAAGTGGTACAGGATAAGAGACAACAACAAACTCCACCTGAAAGTCATACACAGTGAAACTAACCTACCGAACCACCCCTGTTGAATTTGACTATTTGGACTTTACCATCAGAGAGGAAGTGAGGTTTTTAAGACATAAACAGTATCAGAATCAACATGAAAAACTGACTAATCTTTTGAAAAATGTGACAGTGCGTGAAGGTGGTTCGGCATCATTTACGAGTGAGATAAGTATGAACTTTTATGAAAAGGTGAAGAATTTCACAAATGTACATTTTGACACATGTGAATTGAATTTGTTAGGGAAAGGTTTGAAGTACTGCCCGAATAATTTTAATCGAACTGATCTCAAACACTTAGCTGTAAATGTGGAATTAGCTCTGAACAGAATTGAATCTCCAAACAAACAAATCTTATAAAAATCATTATGTGCCTAAATTATCTCTAATGCGACGTTTAGAAATGAAAAAACTGAGATGAAAATTGTGAAACAAATAAAAAAAAAAACCTCAGATAATGAATTGATAATAACTAAAGCTGACAAAGGCAATACTGTTACCATTTTATATAAAAATGACTACTTAAGAAAAACGGAAAATTTATTAACCCCTAACAATTTCAAAAAGTTAAAATCTGATCCCACCTCAAAATTCCAATGTACATGTGAAAAAGACTATCAAGAACTGCCCTAACTTGTCATCTGATGTGGATACCCCTTCTTCGACTGTGATGAACCCAACAATACCTTTGTTATATACTCTTCCGAAAATACATAAAGAAAATTGTCCGATGAGACCCATTGTCTCCTACACCAATGCACCAGCCTCAAAATTATGTAAATATCTTAATTCAGTACTACGCGATATGTTTCAACATAATCCAATATATTCCATCAAAAATAACATAGAATTGACCAAAGAATTGAAAAATCTCAAAATCCCCAAAAATGCAAAACTAATTTCTTTTGATGTGGTGAATTTGTTTCCGTCCGTACCAACTGCAGAAGTCGAACATTTAGTTAACCAACAACTTAGCGAAAACGCTTCAGTCACTACTGCTGTGAAGGATGAGGCAATGAGACTACTTAAGATATGTCTAGGTCAAAGTTATTTCAAATTCAATGATAATGTTTATCAACAACTTGAAGGTTTACCAATGGGTTCTCCTTCCTCTAATTTTTTCAGTGAAATATTTATGACCGCATTAGAAAAGAAAATTTTTTCCCTATGAATGTTATTCTGACTGTTTTTGTATTACACTGGAAACGTTATGTGGATGACATTTTTTGTATATGGACTGGCTCAACTTCAGAACTTGAAGCATTTTTGGAATTACTGAACTCCTTTTATAATTCTATTCAGTTCACTCTGGAGGTAGAGGATGACAACAAATGTTTAAATTTCTTAGATATTCAGAATAAAAGAATGAACGAACATCTTGAATTCGATATATATAGAAAACCCACCTTCTCGGATATTCTGATTCATAACAGTAGCTCGCACCCTTATAAGATTAAGATGTCTGCATTACATGCCCTGGTGCATAGGTTGATTTCAATTCCATTGTCAAAAACTAATTTTGAAAATGAAGTTAGAGTTCTTAAATCATTAGCCATAAACAACGGTTATTCCCCTAACATAATAGACAAATTAATTTTCAAAAAACAACAAACCAAATTGTTTACTTTAATCTATCCACCTCAAATTAATGATGAAATTAAAAAATTTGTATATATCAACTACATCCCATCTATCAGTGAACAACTCTGTCGAAGAATCAGAAAAAATGAAATTGATGTTGTGTGTACCAATAAGAGGAATTTGAGATCTGTATTTTTCAATGGGAAAGATCGACTGAATAATTCGCAGTTGAGTGGTGTTTATATGCTATCATGTAACGAGTGCCCTGCATTTTACATAGGTCAGACTGGTCGTTCTCTCGGAGTTAGAGTTGATGAACATAAAAGATCTATTCTACAGAATAAACCAACAACAGGTTTCTCCACTCACTGTATTACTCTCAACCACTTTATTGATTTCAATAATATAAAAATTCTACATAAGGGTGATAAAGGTAGTCTTTGGATCTTTTAGAAATGTTAGAAATATCCTCAGCTCAAAAACAAAATCTCCTAATTGTAAACGATCAATTAGATTTCCACCTATCACCGATTTTAACATGTGTTACCTGATATGTGTACGAATATGTTCTTTCTGTATTGATATGTATTCAGTTTTGAAAATGGGATAAAACGGAAACACGCGTGTCAACAAATATTTTAATAAAACTGTGAAACTCTGTCAAGTGTTTTTATCTACTTTTCATACTTCTCAAAAGTTCAAAAGAGCCCTAAGAGTAAAAACCTGATCTTGGAGATTTGCTATTTTAAGCTTCAGTCCTTCCACCACAGGCAGGAATAGAGATCTAAAGGATTGGGCGATTACAATTTCAATGCTCTTGAGAAGGCTAGGAATCTGAGTTATTGTAGGTATATTCTCCGAGTTATCAATTTTGAAGGTTATGTTCACAAATGAACAATCCTCACACAACCAGCTCTTAGAAGTTCCCGATTTTTTCATTGTTTCAAAATTTTCTACAGTTAAGTTGACACATTGAATATGAAACAAGTGAGAACTATCTTTGGAACAGGGTTTTGAATCATCGTACCGACTTATTGTTTTAGAACCCTTTTTACATGAAAGGGCCATCTTGTTATATGAATTGTACTTGGAAAACCATGTATATCAAATATAGGTACTTATGAACTTCAACTTTGTGCCGTCAGATTCCAAGACTTCATAGGCTTCATAATCTTTATCTATGCCAAAACATAAAATGTTTTTCTATATCACATACATTTCTTCATTGTTTTCATAAAAAATGTGAATAATTGAACCAAATAATGGTTCCCCCTCATCATTTCTACCTATTATGGTGATTGCACCGGGTTTGTAATATAGACCATTTATTTTTACCCATGACAACCCAACAAATTCTCTGAAGGAGGAAACATTTTTCAAACATTCTAAAGCAAGATGATCTAGGGAAAGCAGCTCTCATCTTTTTATTTTATTGTTTTTATTTTATTACAAGAAAGAACGCTCACAGGTGTGCACACCCAATAAAAGCGCCCTCTATTGATTTAGAAATAGACACTGTGATATACTTATTATCTATTACAATATTTAGTTGTCAGAATGACAATTCTCGTAATATGTCTTAGTTTTTGTTCCTGAAAAATATTCTGTTTTCTTGTATTATAACATGTTTGGTTTATATATGGGAGATGATTGCCTTTCATTGGGGTCCCGTAGCGGTCTTCAAACATCTGAAGTGCCGAAAAATCATCACCTGGAAGGTCGTATCTGGTTTGAAAAAACCCTCACGACCAGAGAGCAACAATTTGTGGATTTTGAATTTAAATATCGAAGGAATTTCGAAAGACAAGTGTGATTACGTCTCCAAATTAGCTGATGAACATGGTATCAAAGAGATTCTTCTGCAAGAAACCCACACGGCAACAGAAAAAAATCCTCGTGAAAGAGGACAGTTGAAAGGTTATGTATTAATTGATTTTTCAATTCAGCTTGTTATGTTGAAAAATTATCAGTTACGTAACTTTCAACAGATTCGGAAAGGGGAAATTGATGGAGTTTTTTTTTCATTTCTTTCAAATTTTGTGACATTTCTGTCATAAATATTTATAAATCTCCGAACATTATTTGGCCAAGAAATCTTAATGTTGATGTTTTTTAAAGTAGCAAATGCATTTCCAAGATGCCTTCGATTTATTCTGAATAATCGGTTTCTTTTCTGCTTTTGTCTTTTTTCATTTCAGATTAAGAATCACGAGTCGTTTTGGGAAGAATCTGTGTATCCGAGACCATCGACGGATATCATGAAGATGATCACACTGATGTCTTTCAAGATTTTCCTGATATTTTATGTTATTTTGTTTACGGGGAGGCAGGTTTTTTCGGCTGAGGTTTTTTCCCCTGGCTGTATAGTATCGTATGATACAAGTGTTGATAGTATCGTATGACTCTATAGTATCATACAAAGAATGTTATGATACCCCGTTCTTTTTTTACCTCAGCTTAGGTACTTTTTGTTTCAACATTTATTGTATTATTTTAGCTCTCTTTTTCATAAGAATATATATATATATATATATATATATATATATATATATACAATATTTAGTTCATAATCGAAAACGAAATATTAATGAAGAATAGTTAATTAAAAATCTGTGAATTTACCCAAACATACTCATAACCATCTTCTTGAAAGAACTCAAACTAACTCCTGAAAACAAATCAATATCATTCATATGAGAGTTGCACAACTCCAACATTCTCGAAACCGGTGAAAACTTGGCACTGTTGGTTCTATAGGTGGTCAGATAAAATACAGGGGGTCTCCTCAGATTTCTAGCAGGAATATTAAAATTAATGGATTGAAGAATTTGAGGACAGTCTAGTTGGTTCTTCAGTATTTTATAAATAAAAATAATGATATCATTAATTTTTCTTCTATCTTCCAAACTGACCATACGGAACTGTCTCAAACGAATAACATGATTGTTTGGATCGCGAGGTGTGAGGTAAAATCCTGTCCTGTAACTAAGAAATCTAAGAAATCTAGCCTGAACCCTCTCCAACCTTTCTATATAAACATTATATTGAGGACACCAGACCGAAGAAGCAAAGTTGAGCTTACTGTGGACGAAGGCGTAATAAAGCGCAAAAATTGCCTCACGACTATTGAATTGACGGCATTGTCGCATAATCCACCCATGCACCCTATTACTCGCACACACCAACCCGTTTATATGTTCGTCAAAGAGCAGCTTTGCATCCAGCACAACAGCCAAATCCCTTACCATATTCTTGCGTTGCAAAGCAGTTCCAGAAACCGAGTATTGATAGGTAATCACAGACCTATTTCGTGTAAATGAAACGACACAACATTTATCTGTATGAAGGTGTGAACTGAATTCCTGACAAAAACGTACAAGGTTGTCCAAATCTCCCTGGAAATATAAACAATCTTGGATTTTCTGAATACGTGCAAAAAATTTCAAGTCATCCGCGAATAACAGGAACTTACAAACTTTGAAACATTTTTTATACTGTTGATATATATTATGAATAAAAGTGGACCTAAATGTGAACCTTGAGGTACTCCCTATCTTGACGTACTGAGACCTACATGTAAGGTAGGACTTGAACCACCCCAACAATGTGCCCTCAACACCAACATTTCTGAGCTCATTAAGAAGGGTTTCAATATTGATTCGGTCAAATGCCTTACTAAAATCCGTGTATATAGCATCTACTTGAATTCCTTGATCTAGACTTCTCTGAACATATTCAATGAAGCAGATGAGATTGGTTTCAACTGATCTACCTTTGATAAAACCATGTTGTTCTGATATTATTTGAGATTTCATATGATGGAGCAAACGTTTATACACCAATGATTCAAACACCTTCTCGAAGACACACAGTTTACTGATAGGTCGATAATTTTCGATAGAACTCTTATTACCGGCTTTGAAAATAGGGGTTAAGGCTGGCAACTTTCCAGACGTCAGGGAATAAGCCACTGCGGAGAGATTTATTAAATATTAATGCAAGGGGGATATTTAAGGAGGAATTACACTTCTTCACAAAAATCTTTATGTCAAATAAATCCTTTGCAATTGATTAAAGGGTAAGCCGATTTTAATTGTAGTTTCACTGCTAAAGTGTAAGCAATATTCACCCTTGAAGTAACAAGAGGAGCATAGCTCTTCGATATTTTGTGAAAAGCTTCAAACCGTATGGAAGAAACTTTTCAGTGGGGACCAATTTTTTCAATTACTCTAGGATAATGCACCAAAAAGTGACATTTGGGTAGAAGTAGACAGTTAAATAACTCTGTGTATGCCTTTTTATGATCTGCAATCAAATGCTTCAAATGAAAAAGTAAAGATTGACGGAAGTCATTTTTGAAAACAATTTCAACTATTCTGAATAGTAAAAGATAAGATTGCCAAACTACTTCTGGAGGATCTATTAAATCACCTATTATTAAAGATAGGTATATATAATATATTATGTATATGCTTCTTATTGATTGGAGGGATTCTGTTACCGATATCGACATCTAGAAGATAATCAAAATACTTGATTCAATTATTTAGAGCAGTGAGGGAGAACACTTTCACATCGAAAATAAAATAATTCAGTATTCTAGCCTTCGAGAATAGCATGCATTATATCGAAATGCAAATTCATACAATTATGAAAATAGGGAAGCTCATTCCGGACACATGCTTCTTTCACTCCAAATATCTTATCAATCACATAAATATTGTAGTTTTCTACATTTCTTAGAGTTTTTTCATTTTCAATAAACATGTTCCAAGTTAAATATTTGTGAGAGAAACAAGAACGACAGAAATAATTAGAAGAAAAACTCTCCCTGAAACCCTTAAGTGAATTAATCCCCAAATTATCCCCAAGAATGAGAGGGACTAGAACATATATTTTTTTCACAAACATTAATTCTAGTTTGTTCCAGAAATTTCAATTGTTCTATGTATGGGGTAAATACTGCCTTATTTGAGAGACGAACTTTGTCTGAAGAAAAAAGAGTCCCCACAAAAATATAAGTTCCAGACGAGAAGCGTATAAAGGACACCCCCTAATTTATGCACCCAGTATGTGTCCCCAGGGGATTACCCGTTTCAAAATCGTCGAAATAGACGAATAATGGTAAAACTATCTTATTTCTATAATCATTTTTGATTTTTTTCCACAAGTTAGTGCTAGAAAATGGTAGAAATAGAGTCGTTTCATTTTGATTTCAAGACATCTGATTGGTACTACCCAAAAATGTAAGGTTGGAGCCGCAACCCCCCCCTACCAGAGGTGAAAAGCAAATTGGTTTTCTAAGGGAGCATTCAGTAGACCTGGGGACGACGGTTTCGTGAAGGTCTCCAGGTTGCTCGGAGGAAGTTCGCGAAGAGTGGATCTGAAGATCGGGGAGCGGTAAAGTTCTAATTTTTGTAATTGGGAAATATTAGGTCGTTTCGAAAGGCGAAACGGGAACGGTTAGAGGCCGTTGAGGGAAAAGGGAAATTTTTTTTCGTAAATGACGGAATACTATGTAGCTTCGAAAAGTGAGAAAACAAAGTAGTAGGTGTTTCCCAGCAAACATTTGTCGTCGGCAAACCGTCGGACTGGTGACGGCATCGTCGATGCAGCGAGAAAAAGCAGTGAGACAGCATCTAGAACTGCGATACGACAAATGCATGAGATGCCCTGTCGCTGTGAAATATGCTACTGGTAGTTTTATACTATATGAATGTATATTTATCGTTTTTTCTGCGTTCACTATTGACTTAGAGACGATTACACAAGAGCATGTAGAAAACTGCGACAGTTAGAAGAGGAACAGTCGCAATCAGAGGAATCTTCCTCGCAATTCATGAAAAAGAAGAAGGGTAGTAGAAACGATGATTTCATTTACTCCGATGAAAGTTTCGACGATGAAGGACCACCGGTGCGTCCAAAGATAAAAATCACCCTTTCAGTACCTTTATTTCAAGGAGAAAAACTAATGCAATAAAAAAAACACCTACACCCTCCTGAGACCCTCTGAAGTAGTAAAATAGAAAATACTTATGAGGTTGTGATGAGGAATACTTGTGGAGTATTGAATTCTATAACTGTATTTACATTTTGAATCACTCCACAAATGTTTAACATAAAAAAATATTATGTATTATTATTAATTCGTTTCAAATTTCAGGAAACCTTAGAGAGGGAAGTACAAATCCTCAAAGAAGATATCAGGCATTTATTGAGCCTACATACTGAGAAAGAGAAGTACGAAATAGATGCCAGAATAATTGAAATTATATCATATGAAAAACCCAAGCAATTCCACTCAGAATTGCGAGATGAAGAGAATTTCAAGAAATGCGTAAGTAAAATTTCAAATTTCTGGCACACAATCACTTTTTTGTGATGACATTTCACATTCTCTATAATGAAATTTAGGAATTTTGATATAGGCAAAAAACCTCCAGTCTTCAGTATATTTTATGTTTTTTTCAGTTAACTAAATTTGGCCTTGTTGGGGGAAAAGACGTGGCAGAAACCACAAGGAAAATATTGAAGCTGAAGATCAGCCATCAGTTGGCCATTTCCGTGAATTGGTCAGGGAGAAATGATAAGGATGGGTTGGAAATATTAGAAAATGTGCTCACGCTCATTCAAAGTTTGTATTATAAAATTTTAGTTAAAAATTTCGAATTTTTAATAATTTGAAAAGATATTCGACATGAATTCCAATAAGGAAAATCAATAGTGAAACCTCATTTTGTAGGATCAGTAAGGAGAAATCCGCTGGCAAAACTGACCACCAATGTGGAAATAAATCATGCCATAATGAATTGGCTTCGGAATGCCAGCGATAGATCTGTTGGCAGGTCAGAAAGAAATAAAATGAGAGAAACTGCAAACCCATGATTTTACTAAGACTTTTACAATTGTCATCTGTTGAATGAAATTATTACCATCAGTAGTTTGAATATTTTTTATCAGTCTGAAAAACTTTGATATTGTTGTAAGTTTGAAATCCTATTCTATTTTGATGCTCATACAGATCTTTTACATATGAAATTTTTAGATTAAGTTTCTTACCTTTTTATTCTTGATATTGTGGTGAGTGGACGATGTTTCACGAAAGCTAATATAAACAATAAATAGTTAACTGAAGACAGTAGTACCTACTCTGAATACCCAATTACTTATCTTACGTATCGATACAAGTCAGAGATGAACTATTTTTTACAAAAAAAAAAAATATATATATATATATATATGGAAAAAGATCACAGTCGTACTTATTTGTATTTGGAGGATAAGGGAATCGACTGAAATTTGATTTAATCTCTTTATTCTACGCCAAGCTTTCGAAACACATTTGTTTCTTCCTCAGGGCTACTACAAAAGCAGTTCACAATCAATATTAGTTTTTAAAATTTTTATAAAAATTAAACTTACAGAAAAGTGAGATTTACAATACTCTTGTTTGAATGAAAATGATCATTGAAATAGCTGCTTGAATCACATGAAATATCAAGCCTACAAAACTTTTTCTCATAAAAACAAAATGGCAACTGATAATAAAATTCATAGTTGAAAATATGACATATGTCGAAAAACTCTATGGTGTAGTGACACAGATAAACACTGACTATCTTAGTTCTTTTTCTTAGCGATATTCAATAGGAATGTATATATATTGCTTAAATTTTGCACATCTGACTTCTTGTTTATGCTGTTTTGTTCTCGTTGTATGTGTATCATTTCCATTATTAATCTTTTATTGTAACTAGATGTCTTATCTACAATCTCAACACCATCCAAATCTATGTGATGTTCTTGTTCAACTGAATGTTTGGTCAGGGCACATCTTATATTTTTCTTTTTTATGTCACTCCTATGTAAGTTCAGTCTATTTTTCAACCACTATGAGGTTTGACCCACATATGTAGCTTGACAGTCACTGCAATTTATTCTATAAATTACATTTGAATTAAATTGTTTTGGTGTTGTATGTTTTAATCTTGTAAATAGTGAAAAGACTGTTTTTGAATTATAGGTGGCTATCTTCATGTTTTCATCTTTAAAACAATTTTTAATTTTACCTATCAAGTTCTTGATATTAAGTATACTACCATACTTGGTTCCCTCATCATTATCACTATTTCTTTGGGGTGTGTTTTCATTATGTTGTACTGGTGTTGATTCATACAAAAGTTTCTTAACCATCCACATCGGGTAACCATTGTCTATGAAGATTTTAAGGAGTTTCATTACATTTTTTTGTAGAAATTCTGGGTGGCACAATCTTAAAATTCTGGTTTTCATTCCTGTTATGATGTTGATTTTCGTTTGTATCGAGTGATCTGATAAATAGTGAACAAATCTGTCAGAGTTGGAGTCCTTCCTAAACCAATCTAGTTTTATTATATTTTCCGAGCGATGGACTCTCGTGTCTAGGAACGGTACCGAAAAGTCTGCATCTTCACTTTCAAGGGTAAACTGAATATATCTGTCAAAACTATTGAAAACCGGCAGTAGGTCCACCACCATATCTACTGGACAAATGACAAACAAATCATCCACAAATTTTTTAGTACGAAAAAGTGGCAGTGGTAATTTGGGAATAGACTCATTCAGTACAAAGTCCATTACATACTGGGCCACAATGGGACTTGATTTAGATCCCATAGCACTTCCGAAAACCTGTTTGTAAAATTTTTTCTGAAACGTAAAATAGCTGTTTTCTAAAAGAAACTTCAATACATCCATGAATAAACTTTTGGGCATAGTAGTATGCTGTTGAATTATATTCCATTTCTCATTTATAACTCTTCTTATAAGTTCGTCGTGAACATTACCATATAAATTCACAACATCGAGAGATAAAATCACATGATTTGGTGGAATCACTAAATTGTTCACTTGCTGCGCAAAGTCAAAACTGTCTTTTATATAGTATTCGTTATCCTTATCATAAGCACTTTTCAATATGTCCACTACAAATTCAGAAAAATGTCTAGTTGGTGACTGAATGCATGACACTATGGGTCTGAGAGGAATACCATCCTTATGAATTTTGGGGTTACCGTAGATTTTTGGGGTTACCGAATTATACACTTTCATGGATTTAGCTTTTTCTTTGCTGATTACCTTATGTGTTGGCACTATTGATATAAAACTGTTGCTCTCAGTCTGTACGCTTGGTGTTGGATCTCTCTGGAGTTCTGTGAACTCATTTGAGTTGATGATGGTTGACATTTTTTGTATGTAATCTGATTTTTTCATGACCACTGTAACTGATCCCTTATCACTATTCAGTATGATCAGCTCGTCATTTGATTCAAGGAAATTCTTTGTTGTATTGAACAATTTTTCAGCTATGTAATTTTTATTTTGGTTCTGGTGTATGAAATTGGTGGTGACACTTGTGATCTATTTAGTATACCAGTTTCAGCAGATCAAACACCAATATACAAACTCATTGCTGACATTGAGGATCTGATACAGAAAATTCCAAATGAAAGAAGAGACCTACTCAGGGCACAGATCACAAGTGTTACCACCAATTTCATACACTAGAACCAAAATAAAAATTACATAGCTGAAAAATTGTTCAATACAACAAAGAATTTCCTTAAATCAAATGACGAGCTGATCATACTGAATAGTGATAAGGGATCAGTTACAGTGGTCATGAAAAAATCAGATTACATACAAAAAATGTTAACCATCATCAACTCAAATGAGTTCACAGAACTCCAGAGAGATCCAACACCAAGCGTACAGACTGAGAGCAACAGTTTTATATCAATACTGCTAACACATAAGGTAATCAGCAAAGAAAAAGCTAAATCCATGAAAGTGTATAATTCGGTAACCCCAAAAATCTACGGTAAACCCAAAATTCATAAGGATGGTATTCCTCTCAGACCCATAGTGTCATGCATTCAATCACCAACTAGACATCTTTCTGAATTTGTAGTGGACATATCGAAAAGTGCTTATGATGAGGATAACGAATACTATATAAAAGACAGTTTTGAGTGAACAATTTAGTGATTCCACCAAATCATGTGATTTTATCTCTCGATGTTGTGAATTTATATGGTAATGTTCACGACGAACTTATAAGAAGAGTTATAAATGAGAAATGGAATATAATTCAACAGCATACTACTATGCCCAAAAGTTTATTCATGGATGTATTGAAGTTTCTTTTAGAAAACAGCTATTTTACGTTTCAGAAAAAATTTTACAAACAGGTTTTCGGAAGTGCTATGGGATCGAAATCAAGTCCCATTGTGGTCCAGTATGTAATGGACTTTGTACTGGATGAGTCTATTCCCAAATTACCACTGCCACTTTTTCGTACTAAAAAATTTGTGGATGATTTGTTTGTCATTTGTCCAGTAGATATGGTGGTGGACCTGCTGCCGGTTTTCAATAGTTTTGACAGATATATTCAGTTTACCCTTGAAAGTGAAGATGCAGACTTTTCGATACCGTTCCTAGACACGAGAGTCCATCGCTCGGAAAATATAATAAAACTAGATTGGTTTAGGAAGGACACCAACTCTGACAGATTTGTTCACTATTCATCAGATCACTCGATACAAACGAAAATCAACATCATAACAGGAATGAAAACCAGAATTTTAAGATTGTGCCACCCAGAATTTCTACAAAAAAATGTAATGAAACTCCTTAAAATCTTCATAGACAATGGTTACCCGATGTGGATGGTTAAGAAACTTTTGTATGAATCAACACCAGTACAACATAATGAAAACACACCCCAAAGAAATAGTGATAATGATGAGGGAACCAAGTATGGTAGTATACTTAATATCAAGAACTTGATAGGTAAAATTAAAAATTGTTTTAAAGATGAAAACATGAAGATAGCCACCTATAATTCAAAAACAGTCTTTTCACTATTTACAAGATTAAAACATACAACACCAAAACAATTTAATTCAAATGTAATTTATAGAATAAATTGCAGTGACTGTCAAGCTACATATGTGGGTCAAACCTCATAGTGGTTGAAAAATAGACTGAACATACATAGGAGTGACATAAAAAAGAAAAATATAAGATGTGCCCTGACCAAACATTCAGTTGAACAAGAACATCACATAGATTTGGATGGTGTTGAGATTGTAGATAAGACATCTAGTTACAATAAAAGATTAATAATGGAAATGATACACATACAACGAGAACAAAACAGCATAAACAAGAAGTCAGATGTGCAAAATTTAAGCAATATATATACATTCCTATTGTCTATCGCTAAGAAAAAGAACTAAGATAGTCAGTGTTTATCTGTGTCACTACACCATAGAGTTTTTCGACATATGTCATATTTTCAACTATGAATTTTATTATCAGTTGCCATTTTGTTTTTATGAGAAAAAGTTTTGTAGGCTTGATATTTCATGTGTTTTAAGCAGCTATTTCAATGATCATTTTCATTCAAACAAGAGTATTGTAAATATCACTTTTCTGTAAGTTTAATTCTTATGAAAATTTTAAAAACTAATATTGATTGTGAACTGCTTTTGTAGTAGCCCTGAGGAAGAAACAAATGTGTTTCGAAAGCTTGGCGTAGAATAAAGAGATTAAATCAAATTTCAGTCGATTTCCTTATCCTCCATATATATATATATATATATATATAAATATATATATATATATATATATATATATAAATATATATATATATATATATAAATATATATATATATATATATATATATATATATATATATATATATTAGACTGTTTCAAAAAAAATCGACATTTTTTGTTTTCACGAAACCCTCCCCTAATTATCTTCAGGGTATCATAAAGAGACCTCTATGAAAATATCAGCTTCAAATAATAATATTTAGAGGTCGCTCATCAATTATTTCTATTTTCCCTACTAATAGCAGGGAAAAAATTTATTTTTTCAATAAAAAATTCCTAGAGCAGAAACCAATAGACGGATTTCATTGTGTAATACATTTTCGTGTAGACAACCAGATACTCTACAAAAATGACCCTTACGATATTTCGGTAAAACGGCCCCTTCAAAAGTTATTCGATTCGATGCTAATATTGAGGTATTTTTAAAGAAAAAAATTATTCAAAAAAATCGATTCTGTTTGTTTTCACGAAACTCTATTTCTAATTATCTTCAGGGTATCGAAAAAAAGGCGTCTGTGAAGATATTAGCTTTGAATATTAATATTTAGAGGTCGCTCAGCGATTACTTCTATTTCCGCTGTTGATAGCAGGAAAAAAATTTCTTTTTTCAATAAAAATTTTTTTCTTCTTGAACCAATTGACGGATTCCATTGAGTGATACATTTTTGTGTAGGGAACTAGATGCTTTACGAAAATGTCTTATACGATATTCCGATAAAACCGCTCGTTCAAAAGTTATTCGAACTTTTTCTTTGAAAAAACCTCTATATTAATAACTTATATTGAGGTATTTTGGAAAAAAATATTCAAATAAGTGGTTTTATCGAGATATCGTATTGAACATTTTCGTAGAGTATCTAGTTCCCTACACCAAAATGTATCATACAGTGGAATCCGTCTATTGGTCAGTGAACAAAAAATTTTTTATTGAAAAAAGAAGTTTTTTCCTGCCATCAGCAGTGAAAATAGAAACTATCGATGAGCGACCTCTAAATATTAATATTCAAAGCTAATATTTTCACAGACCGCTTTTGTCTATGCCCTGAAGATGATTAGAAGGCGGGTTGCGTGAAAACAAGTATAGTCGATTTTTTTGAACAATTTTTTTTTTTCAAAAATACCTCAATATTAGCATCGAAACGAATAACTTTTGAAGCGGCCGTTTTATCGAAATATCCTAAGGGACATATTTGTAGAGTATGTGATTGCCTACACGAAAATGTATCACACAAAGAAATCCGCCTATTGGTTTGTGTTCTAGGAATTTTTTATTGAAAAAAGAAATTTTTCCCCTGCTATTAGTAGGCAAAATAGAAATAATTGATGAGCGACCTCTAAATGTTATTATTTGGAGCTGATATTTTCACAAAGGTCTTTTTTTCGATACCCTGAAGATAATTAGGGGGGGGTTTCGTGAAAATAAAAAAAGTCGATTTTTTTGAATCAGTCTAATATATATATATATATATATAAATACATACAGTGTGATTTTTCAAGCGTTTCATTAGAACTTTTGGAGGAAGGAATTGTAATACAAATTCAAGACTTTGCATCATCGTACTTTATTATATTTCATTGTAGCGAAAAAACGTTTTACAATGAGGTATTTTGAAGATATAAACACTAATTTGTGACATCTTTCAGACGAAAATTTTGCATCAGATTAGTGTTGAATTGAACGAAGAATTTAAATATTCCCTGTATATTGAAAATATACAGGGTGTTTCATTCGAAATATCGAAGTTAACATTCGTTTTCGATAGAACCGGAAGTATATTCTGCTTGAAAATATTCAAGTTCATGTATTCATAAACAAAAATGCAAAATCTTGAATTCGTATAACAATTCATTATGGCATGATTTATTTTTTTATGTTGGAGGTCAGTTTTGCCTGAGGATTTCCCTTACTGATCCTAGAAACTGAGTTTTTATATTTTATTTTAGTTATTGAAATTAATGTCGAATATCATTTCAAAAAAGTAAAAATTCAAAGTCATTATGTAACTAAAATTTTATGTTTAAAACCTCCTTGATCGAGCGCTTAACTATATGCTCCAATACTTCTAGCCGATCCCTGTAATGTTTTCCTACTGATGGCTGATCGTAAGCCACAATATTTTTCTTGTTGTTTCAGCAATATCTTTTCCTCCATCAAAGCCAAATTGAGTCAACTGAAAAAATATAAAATATACTGGAGACCAGAGGATTTTTGCCTTTATTGAAATTGCAAAATTTCATCATTAGAGAATGTGAAATGATATTACAAAAACGAGATAGTGAGCTAATTCCGAAAAACTCCTCATCTTTCAATTCTGTGTTCAATTTCTTAAGGTTTTCATACGTTTGAACTCCAACTATTTTGGCATCTATTTCATATTTCCTGTAATTACTTCTTGGAACTGCGACATCGATTATAGTATTGAATGGTAGAGTTAATTAGTGATGAATAACAGACACACAAATCACAAATGACTAATATAGTCAATATAGATCACTAACATCAACTAGGTACACCACGAGAGAGTTAAGTTCATTCAGTAGACGAACATCCGCAAATAGAAACGTGAACGTCGTGAACGCGTCCTCCATTCTTCGACGACTGTATTAGCGGAGAAATGCAATGGCGGATGTTTCTTTCGGGTTCTATAAAACTCGAATAAAAATTAATTCCGCGAAATTTAAAATAGTGCAGTTCAACGTTGAACGCGTTGCTAACGCATTGAACCGCCATCGATCCGATTAATATAAAACAGCGAAACACGCTCCTCTAATAGGGATGCATTGCCGACGTTGGCTAGATGCTTGTATTTCGGCATGTCTTCAGCTGCGTAAATGTCGTCACCGGCCCGTCGAAGTTCCAACGCTGTAAAACAGCAGTACGCACATTACCGACAGTGACAGTGCCGTCACGATTCCGACGACGAATGTTCGCTGGGTTATGTTACTTTATAGGATGTAGTTGTGAAATATATATATTCTTTTGAATGAGAGAGCTAAAATAATACAATAAATGTTGAAACAAGAAGAACCTAAGCTGTGGTAAAAAAAGAACGGGGTATCATAACATTCTCCGATACAATCGATACGATACTGTTATCACTAGTATCACAGTATCACATTCTTCGATACTATCGATACGATACTATCATCACTAGTATCACAGTATAGAAACCACCCAGTAAGTGCACTCCGTGGATTTCTTTACACCATTTCGGACTCGCGCACACCTCAGTGAGTCTAACCTCAAATTCATTCGAACAAGGGCAAATGACTCAAACGACGAATTCATTTTTTCAATTCCATAATATAGAACTGGGATTTCTAAAGGAATTAGAAGGAAGAATTTATTGGAAAGTAAAAGGAAAAAAGAAGAAAAAGAATGTCTCTTGTTGCTTTTAATGATTTTCGTTTTCATTGCGTTAATCTGCACGTCTGTTGATTTTTTCTCTTCGTTATTATTCCCATACACAAGGAATTTCCTTTCCATGGAATAATTTAAGGCTGTCATTAATAGACTCTTTTCATAATCGTTATGTTGTTGTGCTCATTGTATAGGATTTTTGAAATTTTCCGAATAGTGGAATTATGTGCCTTTTGTTTATTTTGCTGCAACATGTTGAATATTCATATGTTTTTTTAAAGAAGGTTTACATGAAATTTTTTGTATTTTTTACCTAACTAAAAATTGTAAATTATTGATTGTAGATTGTTGTTCTAAATTAACCATTATTATTATTAAAACGAAAATAGCAATTTTCAGTTGCCGCAGAATGAATATTATCATTTAAAACGTTTATCACAACAATTAATTATGATTGTTATCAAATATGAACGTTTATGAGAAAAAAAATTTTTTTTTTCGGAAAAAATGTGCTATGATTTTCTGGAGGATATTATGATGATTTTTACATTATTGCTTGTTTGTGACGAAATTATAATGAATATAAGGCAAATAAATGAAGCAAAAATTATAATGTTATATTCTTATATTTAATCTTATTTCATCTCTATAATCTTTGGAATGAAGCACTTTGCGAATTTGACACTTCGAATATTTCAAATTGCTGTTAAACTGACTGCATATTTCAGCAACTTCATCGTGCGCACCGAGGTATGCGCGAAATCTCGTTGGAGTAAAATTTTCAGTTCATTTTATCGAGAGTGCACCCACTGTTTGGTTTCTTTACTGTGCTAGTATCATACGATACTATAGAGCCAGGGGAAAAAAAAACCTCAGCCGAAAAAACCGGTCTCCCCGTTAAAAAAATTCAATAAAATTGTTGTATCTGAATATTCTACCTATATAGAAGAACATCACGATTATCGGAACGGCTCTTCGGAGGAAGGATTGCCAAACACAAACTCCAACCTGAAAATGAAAAATGACAGAACAGCAAGAGAATTCAATTTATTCTTCATCAAATGGATCTGAAATTTTCAACCCATTGCAAAAATGAATTTGATCTATTGTGTATGGCTCTAATGCCATCTTGGAATTTATAAATCGAACAATTATTAATTAGGTGTTCAACTGTTTCCTCTGATTCGCCACATTCACAATTAGGACTATCAACCGAATTCCAAAATTCGTAAAATTACGAATAAACAACTTCATTTAAATGTTCCGTATTAAAATCAGACAATTCAGCAATTTACAGCAAAATAATTAGTGACCCAACCCAATGCCTCTCGCGACCCAACCCAATACCTCACGCGACCCAAATTTGGGTTAAGAATCGCTGATCTACAGCATGCATTCGCTGCATACGGATATAATGCTAAGGAACTTCAGAGGGCAATAAGACCAAAACATTCCACACGTGATGATAACACATCACAACTCACCCCCAATGGAAGTTGGAAGTGCGATCTTACCATATATCCCCAAGGTCACCGATAGAATTGGTAGAACACAAAAGAGGCAAAATACATAGACTGTCTATAAGCCAACTCAAAAACTTTTCCAAATGATCAGATATCAGAACTGCCAAAGACAAAGTCGATCCATTCTCTCAACCCAGTACTTACAGGATACCGTGTGACTGTGGCATAGTCTACATTGGTACAACCAAAGACCTTCTATCGTATGATGAGTCTATGGGTACAACGAAGCGAAGTATCAATACGAGAATTAAGGAGCATGAACGATGCTGTCGACTCAATCAGACAGAAAAATCCGCACTAGCGAAACATGCTCTGACAAATGGACACAACATTGTTTTCTCAAAGGCAAAAGCTATTTCGAACATCAAAAGTTTCTATTCTAGGATGAACATGGAAGCCATTGAGATATATAAACATAAGAACAACATGAACAGAAGGGAAGAAAATCCTTTCGTACATAGCGCATGGTTGCCAGTAGTGGAAAAGGCCTTTTAAAATTTTTCTTTTAATTTTTTTTGTACAAAATTTCAACGATTTTCCGAATTTTTGTCATTAAATCATTTAATTTTTCATCTTCATGTGCCTTTATTGTAAGTCAAACTAAATACTTCTCCTCGAAGTTCATCCTCTTTCGAGTGATTAATTATCTAGTTCTTGCAGCGTTTCAATGATAGAATATTTTTTACCGAGATTGCCAGTAAAATATGTTGGTAAACCGTCGATAATTTAGCGTATTTTTGAGGCGGTGAATCGGTAATGCAATCCCTATCATGGACAGGCCAAAGTTCTAACTATAAATTAGCTGGAAGTCCAGTTATGAACATTTTATTATTTTATTTGAGGTGTAGCGGCGATACTGTAAAAAAAACGTTAGCAGTTATTCAAAAAATTTGTTGTTCAGATATTTTCCAATTATTTATATGAATGAAACTGAAAAACGTTATATTTTTATCTTCTCATCAATTAAAACATGTTGAACTAATAAATGGAATAGTTAAATAAAATTATGCAATTCACTAGGGTTAGAAATGACTGTAGTTTAAATACTCATCCATTGGAGAACAGAAATATACAACACTTCTATAATCTGATATTATTTCTTGAACGTTCGAACTTGTAATTTTTTTGGTAATTAAAAAAAACATCTGAACTCATACTTTCATTGCTTTCAGATGTGGTGAGGAAATACTGGAATTTCGTAGGACTTCAAGATGTTATGACATGGCAGACAAAGAAAGGAAAGACAGCTTAAAAATACACAAACTAATTCTTATACTTCTGATAATTTAGTCTCTTCTTTATTTTATAAGAGTAAGAAATGACATTATTTATTATTATATTCTCTTGTTTGAATAGATTTTTTTATTATTCAGCAGTCAATGATCAGATCTAATAAATCTAAATGAATCACTTCTGAAGTGACACAACTCAAAATTTACTTTTTCCGGTTAATAATATGGAAAAGATTAGTCTTTCCTCCATATCGCATATATACCAACATATCAAAGCAGGATCTATCCCATTTTTTCAATTAATAAGAAAATATTTAGCATTTGTATATTTTTGAAATTCGAGTTGTGTCACTTCTGAAGCAAGGGTGCGATATAGATCCATTATCCATAAATGTGCTCTTTGCCAGGCAAAAAAATAATGTAATAATAATTTTTATTGGAATTGAAAATCTTGAATAACGTCACATATTAAAATCAAAATATGAAATATAGACAGGTAAGCTAGAATCTGGATTTATTACATTTGATTGAAAACAGTAAATCTTATCAGGCTTCTATCTCAGTTTATACAAATGCCTCTACCCAAGTGTTTATTTACAACAAGAATCTAAGTGTGTGTTCACCTTCAGGTGTGGAATTATAAAAAGTATCCTGAATATGTTGTAAAAAAAAAATTAAACCAGTTTATCCCGAGTCTTACTTCTAATTTACTGATGTCTGAGGACTTAACATACACTTAAATTCATAAATCAATTAATTGCTCATTTTATATCAAAAACTTTAACAGAGCTATCATCAGATGAAGATATGATATAATTCCCTCCTTTTGGAATTGCAATATCAAGAACATCATCCACATGTCCAGTCAAAATTTTTGTTATTGTACCACTTGCAGCATTGCATACAAATATGGCACCACCAGTAGCTCCAATCAAAATTTCACCGTTTTTTCCTGGTTTCATCACTGTGACTGCCGAACCAATGTTGATTTTGTTTCGTAGAACGTGTTTGGAAAGGTTCCAGAAACAAACCTCTCCGGAAATAGAACCAGTAACTATAACTCCTTGTTCAGAATTGACTAATATACCTTCTACATCAGCCTTTTCATCAGATTTCAAATTCACAATACTGCGACCATCAGATGTTAATACAAGGGTTGATATAGGGGCAATACCAAGAAGTGTTCCATCCGAATTTAGGTCCAGAGCTGTTATGCCAACAGCAAAAGATTTTTTCCAAAGAAGATTTGATGTTTTCATATCCCATAATTTCACTTGGCCATCACTGTACCCTGAAAACAACATTTATTCATATAAGCACTTCATGGAACATTAACTAAGGAATTGGTGGGAGTAAGTTGTTGGAAAGGAAAACATTCACTTTCAGAGATCCTTGTGATTCTATCATAACCATCAGTCGATTCTACGTGAGCATAAAGCGACATGCAAGACTTGAAACTACTCAGTATTGAATTTTTCAACTTGATAGACAGTTTCAAGCATACTGTCTATAAAAACTCAAAAATTTGTTAATTATTAGGATGAACGTTTGTCCTAGTACAATTAAGAGAATTAAAAACTTCAAAAAAAAGGTAGAGGATTATCAATGGTCAGTCTCTCCATTCAAATGTTCTGTAAAACAATGTGTTCATATAATTACTTATACCAAATCAAATTATGGTGTTATTCTCACCTGCCACCAGTCTTAAACCATCAGGTAATATTTTACCACATGATGCAATGTGTCCATGAGAAGGTAATGCTTTAAGATTACCATTAGGCACCTGCCAGATGTAAATTACACCAGAATTATATCCTCCAATGAGTACATTAGCAACAGGATGCCATTGCAACCATTCCAAATCGCCCATTTCGTTAGAACATACCAACTGATGATCATCGATGTTCCATATTTGAATCAATCCACTCATATCAGCAGTGGCCACATACTTCCCATCATGGTTGAAAGCTACTTGAGTAACAGAATCTTTATGTCCAGAACATGTTATTATGACCTCCTTGGTGTCGATATCCCAAACGAAAGCCATGTCATCTTCACCTCCGGTTGCAACATATTTGTCATCAGGACTGATATCCACAGCAAAAACTCCTTTTTCGTGCTTTGTAAATGTGAATCTTGATAGATCCTCTACTTCTGCGTATTCATTTTCTTCATCCTCGTAATGGTTCACTTCATTTTCCTCACTGTCTGAATAGATTATTTCCACGTCCTGAAGATCTTCTGGAAGATCAAAATTATCATTTTCTTGATCCATGTCAATTCATGAATTGTTATTTTAAGACTAAAACACAAATTATAGGAGGTAACACTGTCACTGTTATATAAAAAAATACCGAAGAAGTCAATCTATAACAACAAAATATGGTTGCACGACCCGATGCAGGTTAGTTTTAGTTAGGTTATCTCACAGACAGAAAATAAAAATTAAAAAGGTGGGTTATCTCATAGAGCTCGATAGTTGTAGTGTTCTATGGTCATACCAGGTATTTGTATAAGGTATTTCTATGGTCAGAGCTGTCAATACGTCAGTGTCAGTAGTCAAATTTTGTATTTTCTGTTTTGATTTTTGATTGTTGATGTATACATGAGATATTCTTTCATATTTCATGTAAGTGATAAAATGTAATATAAAGACTTATTTCTACAGTTTCTCCGTGGGATGAACCTTCCGTTCCGTTCCCGAATAGATATAATATCGATTCATCATGTGAGCAAAATATTGAAATCGACGATTATAATTTGTATTACCCCCAACACTTTCTTCATATTGATTGCAATTCTTCGAGATTTGTCGAAACTTATAGACTTACCATATTAAATCATGTACCCTTACACCGACACGCAATGTCAAACTTGTGGGGTATTGGTAGAAAATTGCATTTTAAAAGATAGCAAGGGTTTGAATACCAGAACTGCTTTTGTTGGACATATGGTGAAAATAGTGGGATCCCTTGACAATGGAGAAGTATCTATAAAGATTTTGAAGGACGGTGAGACATGGGAACCTCATCAATTCATTTGTAAGAGAAGTCAAATTGCTCCAGTAGAGGAAAAATTGTTATTCTTGCTTTATCCACTACCGCCTCAAGAAAGGGTGAAATTGGCAAAAAATAAAGAGAAATGTGAAAAACTGTCAAAATTAGGCAAAGACATGACTGTTGCAGTTTCATTCAATGATGAATTTGCTCTTGGAGTTGTGAAATATATTGGAGTTGTTAAAGGAATAGGAAGATGTGTTGGAGTTCAGCTGCATGTAAGTAAGGAATTAAACATTAATGAAGTGAAGTCTTGCATTAAGGCTATCTGAATGGAATGGGTACACTCTCATTGAATTTTTTTTTAAATTTATTATGGGTACAGTAATACTTCATACTGGTTGTCACAACAGATTTTGACATGCAGAAATGAATAGGTAAAGGGGAAGTATTCTTTACATATTCTGATTGGCTGGAACCAACCAACCACCTGCAACAGAATGAGGTTATACAAACAGGTTACTAGGCTAGGCACTTTTATAGGGATCAATAGATAGCACATCATATATACCTATTAAAACCTATACTGCTAACGTGAAAATAAAATTGATGCAATCTAGTTGCCATGTCCGTTGACCCATACAACATTCTACGCATGCGCTAACTCAGAATTTGACAAATAGAGAAAAAGTGAGGTTACGTTTTTTACATCTGTAAAACATATTTGACAGGTAAAAATAACTATTTCGAAATATTTGAGGTTAAGTTTTCGCGCATGCGCAGTGCATAGCTGAGGACAATTGAACCACGTGATCGCTACTCCAAATGAATGCAGGTAAACGGACCAATGCTAGCGGTATAGGAGTTTATACGTATATGGCAAATCAGCTTCCATGTCTTGAAGCAGACTATCTATCTATTTTACTGCCCCCATCCATATGTTGCATTGTTTGGATATATGTATTGTATTGAATTATATTGAAGTCCATATCAAATAATTAAAATTTAGTATGTTACATACAAGGTATATGGGATTAATCATTGCATTCTACATGACCACAATAGCAATGGTATCAGTTCTCATGAGTGGTGTAATAGAGAATTTCCAAAGTTTTTGGATCACCAAGAAACATTGCTGAAATTTCAGTATCTTACAATCTAGGTATATTACATTGCCAAGCTGACCAACCACAATAGTAATATAATTATTGATAGACTGAGTTGGATACATAGTCCAGTCATATTAGTCAAAATAGAGTAGAAATTCACAATAATTGGCTGAAAACTTTTGAAAGCTTTCATTTTGACATCTTAAAACTTGTCTCAAACCCTACCAACTATAGGTATCCGTGTCTATAAAATTCTTTGGGTCAAAATTCAAAAAATCGACTTTTTGTAAGTTTTTCTGAAATATCTCAGTTCCTATAAGATTTTGGTTATTTTTATCTGTATACAGGGTGTTTCCTAAACATGCGGCAAAAATTCAGGGAGCTGTTACTTGGACTATTCTAAGAATATTTTGTCCTTTGATGTTTTTGGAAAAACCTCTTTGTTTCGAAGATACAGGGCGAACAACATTTTTCATATTTTTAAAATTGATAATAGTATAAATAAAAATGCGTACCGCACTGTGTTTACTAAGTAGGTACAATTTATTTTTAAATAAGACATGCAATGTGGTTTATGCACGATGGTGCACCAGCGCATTTTAGTTTGGTTGCTCGTGAGTTTTTAACATTAACATACGGAGATCGCTGGATTGGAAGAGGTGGACCTCATTTATGGCCTGCTCGTTCGCCGGACTTAAACCCCTTAGATTATTTCCTATGGGGCCATCTAAAATCATTAGTTTATACCACTCCAGTAGAAAATGTGGAAGACTTGCGAAATCGGATCATTGCTGGGTGTAACTTAATAAGAAATGATCCTGGTGTTTTTGAAAGGGTTCGGCAGTCAATGAGGAGAAGATTGGATGCTTGTATGCTGGCTGGAGGTGGTCATTTTCAACAGTTTTTGTAGGTTAAGTTGAATTTTCATGTAATTTTTCATAATAAAATGTTATTATCTAAAATTTTGTTTGCCCTGTATCTTCGAAACAAAGAGGTTTTTCAAAAATCATCAAAGGACAAAATATTCTTAGAATAGTCCAAGGAACAGCCCCCTGAATTTTTGCCGCATGTTAAGGAAACACCCTGTATATAAAAATGAATTAAAGTAAGTTAAAACTTGAAAACAACTGGACCAATTTGGCTAATTTTGGTCTTGACTTATTATCATATATCATTCCAGGGGAGGTTTAAAGGTGAGAAAATATAAAAATGCAGGTATTCAAAATGGTTTTTCTTCAGAAATAGAGGTGATCGATTATCATTGATTTTCGATGATCATGGATGTTTGACAATTAAACATGTAGAGGAATAAAATCTCTACAATTTTTGTTTCAAAAGTTTTTTTGTTCTTCGAACTGTTTTTGAAATAGAGGGCAATGAGTATGCAGTGTTCTACTTTGTTGTGTATCATCAGAGCTGAGTCGGCAGTCTTTCCAAATACAATATGTCCTTCACTCCAGCAACACTGCGCGTTCCCATCCTACAAACTCAAAAACTTAGTCCAAAAAAATTTCTGAAACAAAAGTTTTGGAGAATTTTTTTCTCTATTATTTATATTCTTATAATAAAAAAATTGGCGAAAACATTAAAGGAACTGGAATATTTCAGAAAAACTTACAAAAAGTCGATTTTTCGAACTTTGACCTGAAGAATTTTATAGATGCGGATATCCTATAGTCGCTAGGGTTTGAGACAAGTTTCGAGATGTCGAAATAAAGGCTTTCACAATTATCTGTTATTCCGAGGTGAAAACCCTGAAATGACTGGACTAACATCAAAAAATATTTTAATAAAAGATCGTTGTGAAGCCATCTATGAGTTTGCCTCCTTCCTGAGCTCGTTCCATGGATTGAAATTCAAACTGATATGGGATGCGCAGAAAAGACAAAATGAAGTAATATAATCCGGAATGATTTTTTGAGCATACTCAACTTCTACAGCCATTCTAATCAGTCTGTTGGATTAAGTAACAGATGGATCAATAAAATAAGAATTTTTCAGGGATTGAAGTCCCTGTAGCTAGAGATCATTAGACGTATTAATTCATTTTTTTAATTCATTTGGACCAGTTGTCGTAAACATATTCACAAATGAGTAAACAATTATATAAATTAATAGATAACTGTGTAAGTAATTAAATAACTAGATAAAAAATATGTGAAAATGATGACATGGGCGCCCGCAGGGGGGGCCAAGATTTTGATCTCTCCTTTCGTTTTTCGCACAATACCCTCAATATAATTTATCCAATCCTAGGTGCGAGAAAAAAGTTTTGAATTCATACAATTTTCCGGTTTCCAACGGACTTACTATGTAAACGGCAGATGTATTTAATGAATTGATAACTTGCTGAGGCGTGTAGAGCATCTTAAGGATGAACAAAAATCATGGAAAGTTTTCGTTGACGATGAATTCCATGATTTTTTTTCACCCCAAAAGCGCTCGACGCGCCCTTAAGAAGTTATAAATTCATAAAAGTACCCATGCGGATCGGCATTCTTCTCAATCGTTACCAGATGATCGTTTTATGGACTGTTGTTTTCATTAGGCGGTATCTTTGATGCAGAGTTCTTCAAGGGCAAGTGCAGCTATTTTTATATTTCAATAATTATTATTGTCCATTCTGCATTCTAGAGAAAGAGTATGTATTTGAATTCGAGACCCGTTGGGACTGTATTCAGGTTGTATTTTTCATTTTTAGTGTCTTTGCTTAAAATTGTGTTAGTGAAGGTAAGTTCTATAGCTGATTTTTCCGTAAGGGGCTTTTTGCTTTTAATACAAATTTTCTAATAGATAATGAAGGTCAGTACAGTATAAAATTTCTTTCTAGTAATTCGAAATATTGGGGCCATAATATGAACTCATCAATGTGCATGACGTTTCAACTATTACATTGGGCGTATTCAGCAGAGAAAAAAGTTACGGAACTGTTACCGAATTTCTAGGGTCCCCTGCTGAACGTTGAGTTACCTATGTAACATGTTGGGTAGGGTCGCCATTTTTAGTAGCGTACTTGGCTTGCGCTTCTTTTCGGTAACGTGTTTCATGACTGACAGTTGTGACAGTTTGCTACCGCTCTTTCTGCTGAATGCGCCCTATGTCAACAGATTTCCGCTACCGGTACCCATTAGTAGCGCAAACAGTTTTGTTAGCGCTCTCTCTGCTGAATGCCCATTGTTTTATTAATCAGAAGTGTAAGAGAACAGAGACGTGGTAATCTTCGGGAACTGCTGATAGAATTGAAAACTAAGTGAATTGTATAGTGTAGCGTCGAACTATTACATTATTATTTCCGAATAATTTTCAATTTATAAGGAATTATTTATGACCTATTTCAACTTCCTTCATCCTTGATCATAAACAGTTCTTTTTAACCCAAAAATAATTGGAAAATAATAATTGAATAGTTCGACGATACAATTCACATGTTACTTAGATTTCATTTCTATCGGCACTCCCGAACGACTGCCTTTTTTTTGTTGAAAGTCACTTTGACCTATGTTTATATTTTTTGATTCATTCACCTTTGGAAAATATGGTTATTGGAAAATTTTTCAAGAGGAAATCAACTCCACCAAAAAAATTTTGTCTCACACAAATGTGAACAGAGGAACGAAATTTAGCAAACCGGACCATGCACAGTAAGACTAAGATATTACCATTCAGTATTTCGTTATCACAATTAAAAATATTTGTATGCGTTGTGTCTCTTTTATTTAATAATTTGTTAATTTTGATACTATATTTGTTGATTTCATTTCCTGTAGCGGATATGTATAATTTCGGATAATATTTCAGTTTCTTGTTTCAAAAGTCAGTGCTTGATTCATTTAATGGTCCATTATTATTCATATATGATTTTTATGAATATCGTTTTATCGAGCGTATATGTATATTTGTTTTTATTTCGTTATTACTCGTCTCAATCCATTGGCAATTATGATAGTTTTTATTTTATTCCTTTCTCCATATTATTTTTATTTTTCCTATTTTATTATCGTATTGAGTAGTGGTGTAATGAAACTCATCACAGCATTGTTTTCAGTTATATTTTTCATTTTGTGGTTGTACTGACTTCCGATCCTCTCAATTTTCAAATCGAATCAATTCAAAATCCTGTAATCTGTGGAATTTCGTAAGTCACACCAACTGCCAAGATACAATACAAAAGTCACTAATCTGGATTTTTATTTCAATTTCGAGAGTATTTCACGAAACTTGACTGAATAAAGAAAATACCGTCTAATACTCGTTGCAGAAGGCAAATCCAACATTCATGCAATTCGCATTCGTGTAGGAATAGGAGCTCATTCTGAAACTTGTTTTAGAATATACTATTATTTTCCTGTTGATATTTTTTCCTGGAATTTTATTTGTTTCGAAAACAGTTGCCGTTTTATTTTATACATATAACCCTATGTTTTTGACGTTGAAAAATGTTGAAGTAGAAAAATTTATCAATTTTACTTTGACTCCTCCCGCATGAAAACAAATTCTATGGGCGCCTCTACATGAATATGAAAAAAAAAACAGAAAGAAACGAAGCACTGATGTTGCCTGAGCCTCATCATTTTTTGAAAATTTTTATTTTGCCCCCCCTGAGAAAAAATCCTGCGGGCGCCCATAAATGATGAAATATATGAATATTCATATGTATATGTAATGTGCAGTGATTATTCAAGAATTTGATGTTTTTCGATCTTGTGAAAAAGTTATCTATAAGCATTGAAGAAAGAGATATCAATCTTTCTTCTAAGGTATTATTCTTTTCTATATCTATCACGCATCTTGCACATACCTTTATATCACATTATATTTTAATCTTACTGGAAATATACTTTTGTATGGTACCTAGATCATTCATAGAACACACTGTTAACATTCGTAAACAAAGCTCTTTTCATTTCTCAACTTCATCTTCAATAATGATATGCTATGGTTATGAACAGAGTATTGTCTGTTTAAAATTTTTTACAAGCAATAAGAGGTTGTGGTCACAACTTATTTCAAACATACAAATGTAGCAATACAAACATAAATCAACAATTACTATATTAACTATCTAATATTTTTTCAACCATTTTATGTTTCGACTTATCATTTTTACTTATTCTCTTACAGATAGGAAGATATGTTTGAAGCGATTTGGAGAATATTGTTATTTTCCATACCTGAACGTCATCCTACTGATCCCACTGTATTTCATTTAGCTCTACATCTAGGTAATGGATAACGAGTTTATTTCAAAGCAGAAAAACGCGGTGCAGAGAGCCGAACGTTTACCAGCTGGCAAGCTCCTTTGAGGCAGGCATAAGTGATCCAATCGCAAGAACATTGCTTTACTAAGAAATGCCCAAATATTATACCCCACATCGAATGTATCTTTTAACAACAAAAACGAGGCCAGCCTGTACCGTCATACGTGAATATTTTTTTCGACCCATGCTTTGGGACGAATTTACAATATTTCACCTGATCAAAGAAGACTGTTTTCACTTGGGTAAATAATGGTTGAGTGTTTGTGGACCAAGTTTCTATAAAATACAATACAATACTCAGAATATTTGCGAACCATCCACGGTGAAATATATCCAACATGCAAAAGCTTGTCATTGTTTACATCCACTAGAGGATGATATTCTACGAACTACCAAATTAGGCACGATTTGATGAATATGTCAGTGGAGCAGAAAATTTTGATTTTCTCTATTGATATAAGTCTGGCAAAGAATTCAATTACTGTATTATCTGTTTACACAACACCTGGAAATAGCAAGGTTTTTTTGGAGAAATTTCAAGAGGTTATAAATGCCGCTTGTGGGGCTAAAATCAGGATTCATTGTCCTTTTACAACTTGCTGGGTTCTTATGGAATTCATCCAACTATAATCGAACTCACGAAAACAACAGCAACTACTGAAAAATGAACAACAGTGAGAATCTAAAACTGCGCAGACAAGTATGTCAGACCATGAAACAGCACAAATATTAACAATACCTATAGAAAAAAAATATGTATATATAGATAGATATATCAATATAAAAGAATGATGTCGAAGTAGAGAACTGATAACTGAGAAGAAGTGGATTACTTTCTTGGAATTATTTATGAACGAGTTTGAGAACACATGCGAACTGAGGAGAATCCCTCTTGCTAAGTCAAAGCACATCAGACCAGAAAACAAAAGTATAAAAAACTGCATAATGAAATTTGACATCTTACAGATATGTAAAACAAGAAACCTTACTTTCAATGAGACCTATCAAGATATAACAAAATATGACAACCTGTTAAGGAATGAGAAAAGAAACTTATTCGGGAAGCAAATTATAGAGTCGGACAATAAAACTAAAAGTTTATGGAACATAGTTAAATTCATCACAGGCCGAGGTATCAGAACTTTCCCCATTTTAGAAATTCCTAAAGAAACGCTGAGAGATTTCAACATCTGCTAAAAACATAATATCCCAAAAAATATCTCCATTCTTTTCCATTTATGCACAAAATCAAAATACATTTCAATTTCAAAAACTCAATGAAAAGGAAAATCTAAGCTTGATTGATTTGTTGAGGAAGAAAAGTAGCTGTGCCAATGAACCATGCAATGAACATAATCAAAAAACAACTTGCCGGTCCCATGCGTACACTATCAAAAACTCGCTGGAACTGGTTGTATTTCCCGAACATTTAAAGATGCACCAGAAAATTAAAGGCTGATAAGCCTACTTCCAACGTTCTCAAAAATATATGAATTTGTTGTGAGTAAAGAACTAAACCGGTGTGAACTTGGCAGACTGTTTCCAGCGGCCTCCAGAGACCAATTTGGCGAAAGCACCCGAACGGCGGGATCAGTGGCGTGCAGGTCGATCGAAAGTTATTAACTGAAATCTGTTAAAATTCGATATCTCGGAGAATATATGTTGGAGCTTATTGGTATTTCGTGTGCTAGATTATATTTTCAATATCGATATTACCAGAAGACGATCGACTTCCCGTTGGAGCACGAGCTCGTTTTTTCAACCCTTAACATTGAAAAATTTATATCTCGGAAAATATTCTTCGGAACACATACAGATTTTGCATGTGGGTTAATCATATCGATACTAATTACCACTGAAAAAATGATCGACTTCCCGTGGGACGAAGGGGTTGTTTTTTCAACCCTTGACATTGAAAAATTCATATCTCGGAAAATATTCTTCGGAACACATACAGATTTTGTATGTGGGTTAATCATATCGATACTGATAACCGATGAAAAAATGATCGACTTCCCGTGGGACGAAAGGGTTGTTTATTCAACCATTAACATCAAAAAATTTTATATCTTTGTATGTGTTCCGAAGAATAGTTTCCGAGATATAAATTTTTTAATATTAAGGGTTGAAAAAACAACCCCTTCGTCCCACGGGAAGTCAATAATTTTCTCAGTGGTTATCAGTATCGATATGATTAACCCACATGCAAAATCTGTATGTGTTCCGAAGAATAGTTTCCGAGATATGAATTTTTTTAAGTTAGGGGTTGAAAAAACAACCCCTCCGTCCCACGGTAAGTCGATCATTTTTTCAGTGGTTATCAGAATCAATATGATTAACCCACATGCAAAATCTGAATGTATTCCGAAGAATAGTTCCGTGATATGAATTTTTTAATGTTAAGGGTTGAAAAAAACACCCCTTCGTCCCACGGGAAGTCGATAATTTTCTCAGTGGTTATAAGTATCGATATGGTCAACCCACATGCAAAATCTGTATGTGTTCCGAAGAATAGTTTCCGAGATATAAAATTTTTAAAGTTAAGGGTTGAAAAAACAACCCCTTCGTCCCACAAGAAGTCGATCACTTTTTCAGTGGTAATTATTATCGATGTGATTAATGCACATGCAAAATCTGTATGTGTTCCGAAGAATAGTTTCCGAGATATAAATTTTTCAAAGTTAAGGGTTGAAAAAACAACCCCTTCGTCCCACGGGAAGTCGATCATTTTTTCAGTGGTTATCAGTATCGATATGATTAACCCACCTGCAAAATCTGTATGTGTTCCGAAGAATAGTTTTCGAGATATGAATTTTTTTATGTTAAGGGTTGAAAAAACAACCCCTCCTTCCCACGGGAAGCCGATAATTTTTTCAGTGGTTATCAGTATCGATATGATTAACCCACATTAAAATCTGTATGTGTTCCGAATAATACTTTCCGAGATATGAATTTTTCAATGTTTGGGGTTGAAAAAACAACCCCTCCTTCCCACGGGAAGTCGATCATTTTTTCAGTGGTTATCAGTATTGATATGATTAACCCACATGCGAAATCTGTATGTGTTCCGAAGAATAGTTTCCGAGATATGAACTTTTTAATGTTAGGGGTTGAAAAAACAACCCCTCCGTCCCACGGGAAGTCGATAATTTTTTCAGTGGTTATCAGTACCGATATGATTAACCCACATACAAAATCTGTATGTGTTCCGAAGAATAGTTTCCGAGATATGAATTTTTCAATGTCAAGGGTTGAAAAAACAACCCCTTTGTCCCACGGGAAGTCGATCATTTTTTCAGTGGTAATTAGTATCGATATGATTAACCCACATGAAAAATCTGTATGTGTTCCGAAGAATAGTTTCCGAGATATAAATTTTTCAAAGTTAAGGGTTGAAAAAACAACCCCTCCGTCCCACGGGAAGTCGATAATTTTCTTAGTGGTAATTAGTATCGATATGATCAACCCACATGCAAAATCTGTACGTGTTCCGAAGAATAGTTTCCGTGATATGAATTTTTTAATGTTAAGGGTTGAAAAAACAACCCCTTCGTCCCACGGGAAGTCGATCATTTTTTCAGTGGTAATTAGTATCGGTATGATTAACCCACATGCAAAATCTGTATGTGTTCCGAAGAATAGTTTCCGAGATATAAATTTTTCAATGTTAAGGGTTGAAAAAAAAAGCCTGTGCTCCCACGGGAAGTCGATCGTCTTCTGGTAATATCGATATTGGAAATATAATCTAGCACACGAAATACCAATATGCTCCAACATATATTCTCCGAGATATCGAATTTTAACAGATTTCAGTTAATAACTTCCGATCGACCTGCACGCCACTGATCCCGCCGTTCGGGTGCTTTCGCCAAATTGGCCACTGGAGGCCGCTGGAAACAGTCTACCAAGTTCACACCGGTAAGAACTAATAGTTTTCTTTTTCTGACGCTCTAAATTTCATTGAAAAAGAAGAACTTTTTTACAGTCGAAGTCTTCAGGGGATCATTTTGATACTTTTCATGGAAAGCCAGACCAATCCCAAGGGCCAAACATCAATCAAAATTTTGTTAGGTCCCTAGAAACTATTAATTCTTTTGCCAACAAAGTGTATTTTTTAAAC
Organism: Hippodamia convergens; assembly: GCA_038502775.1. Classification (NCBI taxonomy): domain Eukaryota; kingdom Metazoa; phylum Arthropoda; class Insecta; order Coleoptera; family Coccinellidae; genus Hippodamia; species Hippodamia convergens. The sequence continues at coordinate 74,595,096 of CM076609.1, forward strand.
ATCAAATTATGGTAATGACAATTTATTATTATAATCATAACAGAAATAAAAAAATATGATCTTTTTCATCTTAATCTTAATCTTCATTGTCAGCTTCATTCGATTGTTAACTCGTACCTGGCGTTTTACAATATTTTTATTAATAGAGGTTCCGTAACTATGGGTTCTTCGAATTTCCTCAAGTTGGTAGAACCTGTCTTGTGGGCCGTAATTCCTCGCATACACTTTATAGGCAAAAAATTCATATTTTCTGGGAAACTAATAAAATTTCTGATTGTGTACTGGCAGAACATTTGGCCCTTGGGATTGGTCTGGCTTTCCACAAATGGAATTAAAATAATTCCCCAAGGATTATATTCAAAATTTAAGACTTTAAATGTAAGAAAAGTTCATTTTTTTAATGAAATCTAAAGCGTCTGGGAGGAATTACGGCTCACGAAAACGGTCTGGCAATATGAAATATTTATTTATTTATAATATTTTGCGTTACATATATAAGAATCAGTGCTTCGAATTTAACAAAAGTGCCGAATCTGGCCATTTCGCAACAATGTTTCTATGTATGTATGTATATCTATATATTCTGGGCTTAACAATATGCAATCTACAATACTTATCATCAAGAAACAGGTTGATGCCGTATACCCAGTTCTCTTCATCAAGTCTTTCAATCCTTTTTATTTCTCTGAACTGTCCTGCTACTTCATTTTCAATCTCTAATCCAACTCTTACGTAACAAACAACTCCAGCAAAAATGATCTCCTGGTGCTCAATAGTCCCTGTACATTTCAAGTAATCATTCTCATTTTTAGTTCATTCACTCAAGTCGTTGAATACTACCAGTCCTATTCCGAGGCTTGTTGAATGAGAAATTCAGGAACATTGTGAACTTTTTTGGTGTTGGGTTACTGGCCCAACGACCAAACCTCCATCCTTGGAGGAGCTAGAAATTTTGTCGTTTGATTTCGAAAGTTGTCAAAATGAAACAATGTTTCTAACCTGTCATTTTTTTAATTGAAATTTGAAGCGTCTGGGAGGAATCACGGCTTACGGAAACTGTCTGGCATTATGAAATATTTATTTTTCATAACATTCTGCGTGACATATATGAAAATAGGTTCTTCGAATTTAAGAAAAGTTCGGTATGTTTTTGTCCATTTTTTCTACCTGACACCTGTGAACGGGCCGCCTAGCCAAGCTAGCGAGTATGCACACGCTATTTAACACATATAAGACTGTCTATACTGTAAAATTTGTTACTTCAAATATAAGTAAGGTCTGGGGGCCCTGGGATCTTAATCCATTAGTTATTTGGGAGTAATAAATAGGAACTTCTCAATGACAAACTCTCCTGAGCTTTTTTGAGTGTCCCTATGTTTGTTAATCCAGATTATTTGTGTTAAAATTGTGTATTTCAAAAATTTATTTATTTATTTCAAAAATTTATTTATTTATTTCGAAAAATCGGAATACAAACAGGCCGAGCCCCAATTAAAGTATTCACTCAAGTTAACCTTCATAGTTTGACAAGGAAAGAACAATTATGCTTTTCTAATATTCGAAAGTTAATGTAAAAACCAAAAAGTAAAAATGAGCAACATAAGAATTCACTTATAAACATTATAAAAAAAACAACCAAAACAGGCAGGAAAATATTACAGAGACAATTAATGTTCAACAAATTTTTTGAAAACTTCCAGAGAAACGTGAAACAAATCAACATCACCACAACACTGGTTAAAGGATCTAGCATTCTGCAAACTGGGGAGTTCCCGGAATATTTAGTTCGCCTAAAAGGAACATAAAACAAATCATTATGTCTCAGCCTTAAATCGGGAAGCCTGAAAGAAATCATTTGCAGAATACTAGGTGCGAATACAATACCCCTCACAATCTTGTACAAGAGTACCACATCCGCCATAACCCTTCTATCCGAAAGTTTAATCAACCCAAATAATCCGCGAGCCTCAGTGTAGTCATGATCCCTAATTTGGATTCCGTTTCTGAAGGCCAAATGTCGAATAAACCTATTTTGTACGCTCTCCAATCGCCTGCAGTAACATTGACAATGTGGACTCCAAATTATCGAGGCAAAATTAACCTTACTTAAAACGGAACGATCTTTCATAGACAATAGGTAAAGGAAATAGTGGTAAAAAAGGTCGATGATTGATGATTTACGGGTATTCAAACATATTTCCATCATGAAAATGAGTAGCAACCCCTAATATTTCACAAAAACATCGACGAAAATGTACAATTAACATGAAGTTATAAATAGATTGATCTGAAAACTACATCTATGAAAATGACAAGAAACAAACCAACAGAGTCAAAAACAAGAAGCACAGTGCAGGGAAAAAGGACATTCTCATTATTTCCGTATACAGATCTAGAATGAAATCATGGACACATTAAATTCGAGTGAGCTCCGAGCTAGACTGTTTGAAAATGAATGAGATTCACGGTCAAAGACAAAATTCAAGTCATGAGATGGTACTTCGGTGGTTGGTCTATTGCGAAGACAATAAATTCTTTTATTGTTGCCTTCAATTATATGCCGATACCTTCACGTTCGGCTATCTCCAAAATAATCGAAAAATCGTGGTGTTTACAAACATGCTGTCATTACAGGATCGATAGACCACCGAAGACCATCAGTGAAAGTCGTTTGACGAATGAAGTGAATGTGTGATTTGGGCGCTAGAACTGTTCGGAATATTTAGAAAAGAAATGGTTACCGATGTTATAAAAAATGGAATTTTCAAACAGTCTAGCTATCGCATCTCTCGTTTGGATGCGACTAACGATTAATGTGTGCATGGGCGCCCGCAGGGGGGGAGCCAGGGTGGACGGTGCCCCCCCCCTGAGAATTTGATTTCCTTCTTGTTTTTGAGCAAAACCTAATACTGATTTCACCTGCGCCTCATCAAATCATTATTTTGCCCCCCTGAGAAAAAATTCTGCGGTCGCTCATGTATTTATTTATTTATTTATTTATTTATTTACAAAGGGTATAGAGTTGAGGCAAGCCTATAAAACTCAAAAATAATCAAAATATACATTTCATATAAGGAAAAACATATATATGAATGAAAAAAAAGTGCTGTTAGAACTGAACGTTTCAGTCTTCTTAAAAGGATCTCTTCTTTACGATATGGCTTTACCTTCAGGCAGAGCCTCAATCTACTTCGAGTAACAACAACTTTTATTTCCAAAATTACAGAAGTGACGATTCTTAAAGACTACAATCTGTCAACTTGACTTTTCAAAAATCTCTAAAAACAAAGTAGTCGAATTCCAACACACTCCCACCCAGGGTTGGCCGATATATATCGAGTGATATATATCATGATATATATCTTGATATATATCTGATATTTATTGACTCGATATATATCATGATATATATCATTCACTTTTTTGACGAAATAAATACCTCAGAAAAAAATCCTTAATAATTTGGTTAAAATTGAAACGTGACAACAGTGCGGTCTGTGGTTAGATCTCCCGTCTCGGGGATTCTTTTCTGTTATATTTATTGAAGTTATTTATTTTATTTTCATTTAGAAAAAATTTTCTGTTTTTCGTCTTGTTTCTTCTGTTTTGTTACTGGTTTTAATTAAAATTTTATGAATAATGGTCTTTCAATACATATGTAAGTTCAATGAACCGTTTTTTGCAGTTTAGCTGAAGAACAAAACTTTTGATATATATCAGATATATATCGGATATATATCCGATATTATGATATTTTGATATTTATATAAATATCATGATATTTGCCAACCCTGCTCCCACCTTGTGTCATTAAAATAACAATAATTAATGACACAATCAAATTTAATATTACGCTAGGGACCTTTACAGGTCTTCTTATTCTCTCTGAGAATACTCATCAAAACTTTTACTCCAACATGACAAATCTTGATATGCTCTTCGAAAATCCAATGTGTCCTTACTTCATAGTTTGTGTGCAATACGAGTGTCATACTAAAATCCTCTGCATCAGATCTATCAGATATTTTTGTTCGCAGTCTGCTCAGCCCTTCAATTTTCACTTTTTCGTAGCTTATTTCCTCTTCATCAATGCCAAAATTCTGCCTAGACCATTGGGACATCGGATCACATAACCAACTAGGAGGATCCTCCCACCATCTTTCATCAGCTAGTGATTGAAGAGAACAATTTCGAGTTGGGGGATCCACTGCATTCATTCCACCAGATGCATGATACCAGTCTATAGGTTCAGAAAAATGTTTTATTTCTTCGGTGTTCCAAATCAATGTTTCCCAATTTTCTTTCTCAGTTGAAGAGTCGGAAAAATCGAAATTAATAGATGAGGGGGGATGACCTTCGATCAAAGGTATGCACACTTCATTTCTCTCATCATATCTCGGTTTGAATGTTGTTGGAAAATGTTCCATAACAAGCTCTTCTTGCTCCCGTAGTGCTTCAGTTCCTTCACGAATTTGAATACCATCAATAAACTGTCTAAGTTCAAGTTTGGGGACCTTCAAATTCTTTTTCGATTCTGGTTTCATGGAGCCGCTTCCTTGACATATTAACTTGTCAAATATAAATTTCATCTTATGATTTTGATAGCTCATCGTATCCATTAATTCCATTTCTGCATTCATTGTTGCTTCGTCAACATCTGAATCCAACATCAGATCAATCATTAGTTGATTCAGTTCGGACAATTGAAGCATTCTTTCATCCAAAACTTTGACGTCACCATGTATTTCTGAGATGTCGTATTTTTCTTTGGAGAATTCTTCCTTCAACTTTTCATTAATCCTGATAAAAGCTGTTCTGTTTAGGGATAGGGCTTTCTTGGTTTTTTCCATATTTTGTAATAGAAGAGTCCTGTCACGGTCGCCAAATGTTAGAACTGAACGTTTCAGTCTTCTTAAAAGGATCTCTTCTTTACGATATGGCTTTACCTTCAGGCAGAGCCTCAATCTACTTCGAGTAACAACAACTTTTATTTCCAAAATTACAGAAGTGACGATTCTTAAAGACTACAATCTGTCAACTTGACTTTTCAAAAATCTCTAAAAACAAAGTAGTCGAATTCCAACAAGTGCTATAGAGTGGAGAAAAAAATAGAAAATGTACATAAACATAATTTGGCACCAGTGTCACTATCGAGCGCGACGACACAAACTATCGTAATTGTTTTTAAACGCATTCACCTACACAGAGTTGACCACTGCTGGGGGAAGACCATTCCACGCACCAAAAACCCGGTTAGGGAGAAAATGTTGCCGCTGCGTCGTTTTAAAATTCTGTTTGGAGAGTTTATATGAATGACCACGAAGACGACTGTCGGTGTTCATGGCAAAGAGGCCGCTGAGATTGACTCCAAATCGATTGTGGAGGGCCCGGTAAGTTGTAATCAGGTCTCCTCGAAGCCTTCTGTCTGCAAACGTAGGCAAATTCATGAGAGACAATCTCTCCTCGTAAGTTGGGCGTAACACCCCATATGGGATCCGAGTCGCACGACGCTGGATACCCTCCAACAAAGCCAAATCACCTCTCAGTACCGGGCACCAAACAGGGCTAGCAAATTCGATGATGGGGCGGATGTAGGTTCTGAATAGTGCAGCACATGTTGCGGGCTCACATCTGTTGAATGCCCTCTGTATCATGAACAGAGATCTTTTAGCCTTATTCGCAGTAGTCAGAATATGGTCAGACCAGCTGAGGTTCTCGGTAATAACCACACCAAGGTCACAATGACTGCTGCAGGCATTAACAGGGACATCCTCCAGGTAATATTGATGTCGGGGATTGCGGAAACCTAAGTGTAAAACAACGCACTTGTCGCGGTTGAGAGGCAACTGCCACTCCCGGCACCAACGGCTCAAGGCTACCAAGTCCTCCTGAAGCTCACCAGAGGCCGCCATTGGTCTTGCAAATATCTTAGTGTCGTCAGCAAATTGCGAACAGTTGGATTTGAGTATCTTGGGTAAATCGGATATGTAGAGGAGAAATAGCAGTGGACCCAATACTGAACCCTGTGGAACACCACTCAATACAGGCCTTGGTGCAGAGAGAAAGATGTATGTGTGGATTGCAACTTGCGGCACCAGCAGACATTCCCCACTCCTGGCTAGATTTGCCATTCCAAAAGTCCAGTCTTTTAATTGTTATTGAATCGCAATAAGGTTTCGATTATTCCACTGTTCTACTAGACACAGTCGCTGACATAAAATCATCAAATTTACCGAATCTAAAACAATGATACATATAATCAATAGAAACAAACAATTGACAACTCAGGGAGACAAGCAACGTGTGGAAACAAACACAGAGAAATGTGGAAAATCACAGTAACAGTTACTTCTTCTTAGTAACTTTCTTCAGTATATTATGATAAATCGTAGAAGGTACCGTATGTCGGTTCTGGAATTGACAGAATTGTGAACTTTGATCTGAATCAACTCATGCAGCGAATGTTTATTGAGAAAGGGATGTCTACCCGGGATTACAACGTTGAAACAATGCCCGGTTGACTCACTGTGGGGAGCTAGTGCCGTCTTAAGGTACGGTTTCGCTTGTGCGTCGGACGCATGCAGCGACCGCCGAAAGTGGCTGCTGCGATTGTTGTATAGACTGTTCATAGGGAACAGCGAAGAAGCGGTTCCGCTTCTGCAGTCAACGCAGCAGTGGCTGCAGCAGCCAAACGGCCCACTGCTTGCGGTATCAGTCTGTGCGACGTCGCTGCAGCGTGAATTCATTTATATAGAGGTTAAAATTGTTATTATTCATCGAAATTATAGAAAATGAGTGTTGAAAAGTTTTCGACGGATGAAGAAATGAAACTAATTGAATTAGTTTCCACAAATAGATGTTTGTATGATGCATCTCATGCTGAATGACAGTATATGGAGAAAGATCGCGACAGAAATAGAAGGAAAAACAAGTGAAAGGAAATTTTTCCTTTATCATTTTTATGTGAATATAAAACAGTTTCATATAATTGAATATTAATTATTCCGAACCCTACGTTCCTGTAACTATTTTTTCTTGCCAGGCAATTTGACCTTCGGACTGCGAATCCATCTACTCTGGCAAATCCTCCTTTTCTTCCTATTCTTATACATCAAATGCACATCACGCCTTTTCTTCTAATTCTAATTTCTTGGCAATCACATCATTCCGGTTAGCAGCCCCTCTAAGTCGGGATGACGGTAATTTGGGACAGCACAGTAAGGCTATGTACCCAATCTCTATGTAGTATTCTTGCTCGTTGAGTTTTTGGGGTCCCGAGGAACTGCAGGAGTCTTGGAAAACCAATCCCCAAAAACTGTTTAAAGTAGCCACGTTTTGACAAATATCACAGTTTATCTATATCATCACACACTAATATTCACAATATACATTAACGTTTTACAATTTTAATCTTCGTCGAATTGGTTTCAATAATAATTTTCAATTATTTTAAATATTTGGAGTTCCAAATCAGGACGCGAGGAAAAGTAGTCGTCTCGCTGTAACGACCATTTTGGAACTCCACGCCTTTTCTTATTTTTACTTTTCATATACAGGGTGACACACCCCGATTTTTTCCTTTGTTTCTGTAGCTATATTTCTGAAATTCGGAACATTGAATATACTCACTATAGGCCACTTTTTGACATATTTAGAAAAAATCCAATTTCCGGTTTTTCCGTGTTCGTATGGGTTATACAGAAAAATAGTTGATATGGATGGATACCCCACCGATGGTTCTTTCGAATGACGTCAGCACCATTATGCTACCATTTGACAAAACGGAGTTTCGAGTGAAAAAAGGTTTTGGTTTACTTTTTTGGCACGTATTTCGAACCACGATACTTTTTAAATCGAAATTACTAGAGTGTAGCATTATTTTGATTATATGAAATAATTTTAGGGAGTTCATGGCTCTCTAGATCGAAAAATAAAATGGGCGTTCTGACGAATGAAATATCAACTATGAGGTATCATTAGATCGAGAAAATTATAAAGATTTCAAAAATGTAATGATATACCGGGTGTCCCACTTGAGAATCGAAAGTTGATGTCATTTCTGGAAAAACCAGAAGTTGGATTTTTTTTCTGAATATGTCAAAAAGTGCCCTAGAAAGAGTATATTCAATATTCCAAATTTCAAGAATATAACTACAGAAACAAAGGAGAAAATGGGGGTGTACCATGAATCTGTGTCACACTGTATTTTAAAATAATTTCATTCTCCTCTTCTTCCAAAATATGAAGCGCAAGTACAATCCATCTTCGACTTCTCACTGTCGACTGTCGGCCGAGTAGTTTGGCTGCAGATAAGGAAACCACTCCGACGTCACAGCGGACGCGAGCAGTAGCTGCTCACATTCACTGCATGCGTCCGACGCACAAGCAAAACCGTACCTTTAGTGTTAGTAATAGGGAGCAGGATTGTTGCGGATGCCGATTTTTTCACATCCGCGGATGCGGATGCGGATTTTCGAAAACTCACATCCGCGGATGCGGATGCGGATGTTCAAGATCTTATATAAAAATAGTATATGAGTAAAGAATTAAAACAACTATAAAGCAGTTTTCAACATTTTTATTGAAATAAATTAGTAGTAAGTATATCAAGTGTAAGTATTTACCTACATGTTTTTTCAACTTCACTTACTCATTTTCATATTAGTAAGAGAAGTTGAAAATTGGAGCATTATACTTTATAAAAAGTAATTTTGCCGCCTTTTCTGCTTCAAGGCGGTTACGCAGAGGTTCGTAAATTAAACCCGCGCTGCTGAATAATTGTTCGCTAGGAACACTGCCTGGTGGAGTGGACAAAAATCTTCGCGCTATCGGTGATAATATCTTAAACTCCTCTCGATGAACACTCCACCACTTGAGAGGATTTTCATTCACATTGATTCTTTTTTTAGCGCGGTAAGAAAGTAATTCTTTTCTGAGAACAGCTTCAGTGCTAGCATTCTCTGGTACTTCTTCACCCTCATCTTCACTTGACGAATCTAACATCATAGCAAGGTCGTTTTTCAAACATGGCTGTCTGACGAAACTTGATGGTCCTGGTCCTAGTTGTTCCATATTCTTTTCCGTGGAATCACTCATTTTCATTCTTTTGGCTCTTTGGAAAACGGGAGAATCGTCATTTTCAGTATTTGCCATTGTTATAATGAGAATATCATCTTTAATCTTCTCCTCGGTTACCGGTGTGAAAAATTTGTGTTTATATCGAGGGTCTAAGTATGTGGCGATGATAAACAATTGGTTTTCTCCCAAACTGGAGAACTTTGTTGATAGTTCGTTTTTGAGAGTCGTGACGGCCTGCCGAATGGGATCTATTTCTTGTGACTTTGCTAAATATTCATCAACTTTTTTCTCTAGCATTTGAATTATAGGAATGACTGATGAAATTAGGGCGTGAGAGCTGCTCAGTTCTCGTGTGGCTTCCTCAAAAGGCCTCAGTAACTGAATGAAACATTCGATTATTTTCCATTTTTCAGGCAAAATAGGGTTTACCTCATTATCATTACTATAAAGACTTAGTGCATCCTTTACTTTTGAAAAACGCTCGAACATATAAAACGTACTGTTCCATCGCGTTACACAATCTTGAAACACTTTGAGATGAGGTTGATTAAGTCGGTCTTGAATTGCCTGCAGTTGTTTCTGAGCGATTGTGGAATGATTGAAATGGGTAGAAATTTTTTTACATTTTTGTTTGATCATTTTCAAGTTTTCTTGTGAGCCTAAACAACTGCGGATAGCAAGTTGTATTTTGTGGACGGTACAATCTATATCATTCAGTTCTGCTAATCGCGCGGCTCGTTTCATATTAGATCCTTCATCCCTGATTAGGCAATGCACTCGTTCTTTTTTAATATTCCATTCAGAAAGCATCGTATTGAACTTTTCGGAAATTATATCACCAGTGTGACGGCCGTCGAATGTCTCACATTTCAATATAATTAGTGATCTGTCAAAGTTTTCTGTCATACCATGGCAAGTAAGGCTAAGCAAAGAAGCATTTGAGCTGGGATCCGACCAAATGTCAGACGTAAACGACATGTAATCAAATTTTTCAATTAGTTCTTTTACTTTTTGAGCAACTCTCCCGTATAATTCCTGGCATACAAAATCATTAAAAAAATTGCGTCCCCTGAAATTATATATATTGGTGCTAATTCTTGTATCAATCTACGGAAACCGAGCCCTTCAACAAAGTGAAATGGTAAATTTTGAAGTGCAATCATTTCTCCAATGAGTTTATCAATTTTTCTGGAATTTAAATTATTAACGTCCCACTTCTTTTCTCTCATAAGGACTTCTTCTAAAGAGAGTTGTTTCTTCGCTACTTGCAAAGGAGTCGCAATTTCATCTAAAAACAAAAAGGTGATTATTTATCACAAATAGCCAGTTATCCTTTTTTCGTTAATGAAAAGTATGAAACATTTTTTGTCTGAGTCATAAGTCATTATTAATACATATGAAATTTAAATGAAGGCAAAAAAATTACAAACAACTAAATGACGTTCACAAAGAACTAAATAGCAGAAGTTTCCTTTCTAAAAACTTCGAAAAGCGAAATATGCAAATTCGTTCATAATGCCATATATAAAAAAATATTGAAATGATCTTAAAAGAATTTCTGTAAGTCCTTCAAATAGATAATTGTCAAAATCTTCTCAAAGTAAACGGGTTATATGGCACATTGAGTACAAAAATCGCCTAAACCACACACTAAATGAACTATTAAAGTAAGTTAACAATGCCTCAAGGAAAACTTATCAATTGAAATTGTTTATGATGAAACTTACCTGCATCAGATTTTATCTTCTGTAATTGTTTTTCTTCACTCATGCTCTCAAATATGGAAAATTCGTCTGGGTGCATCGACTTGAGATGATTTTTTAAAGATGAAGTAGTTCGTCCCTTACGAGAGTAACTTCTTTTGCATATTTTACAATCAGCTTTATCATTGTCATCTTTATTCGGTTCGAAATATTTCCATATCTTACTTTGTGTCGGTGGTGACATTTTTAATCAACTTTAGATGATTAAACAATAACGGAAACCTCACTGGAAAATCAAAGAATATTGTTTTGAATTTTTTGAAATGAAAAACTTCACCTACTATGAAACGTACTACCGGTGAAATATAATTGCATTTACCTTAATATTTCCCAATAAGCAGTAATTTGAGTACACGTACACTCCTCACTATGATCAACTGTATCACAATATTCACAGTCTCAATATTACTCAAAATCGCACAAAAATTTACTATTCGACAAGTAATCCACAAGGCGAAAAAACACGTTATGGTTCATTTACAATAAATAAGTATTGCACCACAACAAACGTTTTGGAACTTTTTAACCAATTTCTTCGTTCCCATTGGTCAAATTTTTGTGCGAAGAGCACACGCCCATTTTTTTCTTATCGCAACTCCCACGTTTTCCAATATGCCATATTCCGAAAGTAAAAACGGAATTTTTCAATCTTTATCATCAACAGATGCCCAAAAATTGTCAAACTAGGCTAATTTTATAGCCCCTATAAACGTTTTATGAGCTTGCAACAACCCGAGTTGTTTAGGTAAACGAACGTGGACAATTGATCGGGAAGAACATTTGGCTCCCTTTCTTGGGGATATCTCTGCATTTATTTGACAATAGATAATATTCGGTCAACTAAAAAAAAACCGCAACAACCAAAAAATACACAATTCATGTTCAAAGACCCTTGGTCCCTGAACTTTCCTCTAAAATTTCAAATGCGTCTCAAACAACGGGTATCGTAAAAATATAACTTTTTCATTTAACGGGCGATAAGAAATCTTGGGACTGGGACCACAGGCGGTGGTTAGAAAGGAGACGGATTGGAATTTCCGACTCACCGGAAAAAAACAGGTGGTATAATAAAATATGTATTTGGAAAGTGTTTCGAAAAGAGAATAACCAGTATGAAATAGTATGAATATAAACAGAATAGAGGGGTACGTCGGAAATTCCACCCTCTTGGATGCAGATGTTTCGGTTTCAGAAATAGCTACAGAAAGAAGTAACAGTGAAAAACTAGCATCTTTCAGATACTTTCAAAAATGAAAAATTATATTTTTAGCATTTTCTAAACGCAACACTAACATATTTTGTTGGCCCTGAGATGGCAACACTGCGCAACACACACATTAAATTACATCCGCATCCGCATGAAAATCCGCATTGGTTTTTGCGGATTCGGATGCGGATGCGGAAGTAGAAATCTATGCGGAAGCTCCGCATTTGCGGATGCGGATGCGAATATCCGCAACATCCCTAATAGGGAGTCTGACAGATCGTTTACGTTCCTCAATAGGTCCACTTGAAATAGGTGCTGGAATACATAGGTATTGATATCTTCAGAGGATTTGTGTGATTGTGTCCGGCATGAATTAGGAATGCCAGCTCCTCATCAATCCATATGCGCGATGTATTCATGAATTTCAACGAGAACAGGAATACGATAGAAGTTCATTGGGTGGATATGTTTGAAGGAATGTTTCACTTTAAAATCAGTATCAAAAGTAGGCATGTTCAGAACCAGTGCGTCTTGCATTCACAATGCTTGAGATTTTGTAAATCATCTGATGTGTTTTTTCCCAAGAGAGGAAAAAAAAGTTGTTTTTTATAAGGCATTGTAATAAAGTATGATTCAAATATTTTGGTGTTATTTGATTTAATGATAAACCTACGTTGTCTAATTTGTTTCATCACCTCCCATTGGATAGATAAGTATAGAAATAGCAACGAGTCTGACAAATTCTATCTTTAGTAACTGAAAAACTGGAAAGGGATAATACATTTGTATTTTCAATAGCACTTCAGGCTTGATCACAATTTTGTTTTGAGGTAGAGTAGAACCCGATCTTATGAAAGGAGTCCAACAGGAGTATTTAGAAAGATGCAACACGACAGTACAGAGCAGAACATGTATGCCGCTATCCAAATACTTGGCAACTCTACTTTTTAATATACCATCAGAGTAATATACTGAAATTTCAGCAAATTATGTGAAATCCCCCTATATACAATGTATGAACATATTTTTCGAGTTGAAAGCGCCTTATTCCTTAAATTCAGGTATAATTGAATATTTTTTATTAGCGTAATGGTTGGTTCCATCACATAGAATCAGCCCACGACATGAAATAATCATGCTTCAATGTTCATCATAATTAAACTTTGCAGATGTATAATTTTTTTCATTTCAGGAAAAGAGGGATAAAAATAAGTGTGACGGATCTTGTGCTGGCATTCCGTACTTCAGTTGTTCACCTGGAAAGGGTGTCTTCGTAACAATCGATAGGATAAACCCCATTAATGTCACCCATTCCGAAGAAATACCTGAAACTTCGGTTATGGATGATAGTTTAGAAAAAAGCATATCCAATTTATTTTTGCGGGATAAAGACCTCGAAACCCCTCCAAAATATGAGGAAATCATAACAAAATATGGGGAATATACAAATATGCCCAACACGACTACTACGTTAATACGCAATTCTTTTTCATTGCAAAATATAATGGATGTTGATAAATCAACCAACTCAAATAATGATTTTGACAATAATTCCATGAATCCACATGATAAGACATACTTGATACAGGAAAGTGCATCAAAACAGAAATTCAAGAATAAATTAGAGTTGGACCTAATTGACATACTTGGAAATTCTGCTTATAATAATCGTGGGACAAGTGGGGAACACAGTAGCAAAAAATTGAACGGCGCGAAAAATGATGGGGATCTAACAAAATATGGAAAAAATAGAAGCTTCGCTTTGGGAACACCCATGGAAATCACTTCACCAGTGAAAAAAAAAATTAGTACTGACTACTCGAATTCAATAGGAACTAGAAGTGAGTAAATCATATAATATATCATCAAAGTTTCATCATGAAAAATATTTTCCATATTCTGGAAAAATTCTTTGCCACCTTGAAAATTTTATCAGCTCGCATTCTTGTGCACTGTAAACTGTGTTCCATTTTGGTTAAGACCTAACGCACACGACCGACAATCGGTGAGCTACAATTTTGTCGGTCGAAATGCAGAACACGTATGTGAATGCACAAACGCACACAAACTACTTTTAGTCGTACCTACAAAACTGTCGGAGCGCGCTACATTTGGTTTTATTCGTAGACTGTCGTCCGTGTGCGTTAACCTCCTACAAAATAGTCGGTCACCGACAATCGTTCGTGTGCGTTAGGTCTAAGACTGCCCGTTGCCCGTACTCCATTATTATTAAAGATAGAGGTATGCAGTTTTTGTGAAACTTTTAAAGCCACAAACGAAATATTCTAACTACATTTGTTCCTGAAATATAGGGCAAAAACGAAAATGTTTACTTTTGGAGATGTTATTATTCCTCAGTCGCTGTATAAAATGGGAACAAAATTAGAACTGCATATAATAGTTAACATTTTGATAAACTGTAGAATTCAAACGTAAACCACAGCTTAATGAACACAGAGCTAGGAAACTCGGCCTTTTAGAGTAAGCTATCCGGTGTGACCTTGAAGACGCCATTCGGGTGTGAAAGTTAGGGTAGGACTGAAAACATTCTCAGGGATACTGACATGGCCGTACTTCATTATTTTTACTGGCACAATGAGGAATGTTCACATTTTTCAATTTATACATATTCCTATTCTCCATAGAAAATGAAAATATTGTGTCCAAAAATTATTTGAATACGTCAAATAGTGCCCGAGGTATCGAGTTATAAACATGAGTTTCCGAGACTGGCGATGGATCCGTGTGACGTCACGTTACATTCAAGGACTAACGAGGTGCATTACGTAGCCGGGTCCAATACAGTAGAACCCCGATTATCCGAGGTCGCGATTATCCGAGTCGCGTGGATAGCACAGGATAGTTCAATTTCACGAGGTCAGATTTGCTCGCGCTGCGAGATGTCTGTGCTTGTCATTTGTTAAGGAACATAATCTACATACTTGTGTATTATTTTATATAATACAGTAGGCGCTCAATAATCCGGCACCCAAATTTTTCCCTTCATGCCGGATTATTGGAAATGCCGGATTATCGAATTTATACTGGGAAATAAAGCTAACTTTATATAATTTTCATTACTATCAAATTTTCGCAAAAATTGACCGCTATTTTGTCATGGGACGCTGTGAAACAACATAAAATAAATACACTGTCGAAGTTAGGTCAGGACTGCCAAGAGTGAGAACTACTCGAACCGCTCGGTAGTCCGGCGTTCAGCTGTATAAAATGCCGGATTATAGAGCGGATTACCTGACTCACGAAGTGCCGGACTACCGAGCGTGCCGAATTGGCGAGCGCCGGATTATCGAGCGCCTACTGTATATGTATTTACTTATCTATTTATTAACTGTTTACGAAAATAAAACTCAATTTGATTGAAAATATCATATTTTTTTTTATCCGAGTTTTCGATTATCCGAGGTCGGCTCGGTCCACAATAGCTCGGATAATCGAGGTTCTACTGTATAAGGATCTTCCACTCACGGAGTGCGATGTGCGAATGTAATATGACGTCACATAGCGGCTGTCCAAGCCGCGAGGAATTTAATATTCACGGGGTTAAAAGTTGTAAAATCCGAACTACTAGGTCTTTTCGACTGAAACAAAAACTAGTGATTTCATATACATATTGGTTATATTGTGAAGAAGTTTCGATTGATTTTGCATACCTGTGAACATTCCTCATTATTATCATCTTCATCAACACAATCTTATCATAGTTTACTAGATGTTGTACAACATAACAATTTTGTATTCTTCATCTTTTTTTATGTTTTCACAGTGTATTGGAATCGAACCATTTTACCCTTTAATGAAATTTCATGAAAAATCCCTTAGAAAATATTCACACAGGTGTGAAAGAGGAAGTTCAGAGGCAACTTTGAAAATATTTAAATAAATAAGTAGTTTCAAAATTGAAGTTTCAACTTTTTGTTGAAAAATAGTTACAACGCCCGGATTGTACAAATTGCCAAACAAACCTTTTTCGCATTTTCATGAGCCTTAGAGGTATTTATATTGAGCTATAATCCAAATTTTCATTTGCCAAACTGGCAATGTACCTAAAACTACAGATAAGATAATTGGTGTATCCGAACACTTCTCTAATACCACAATTTTCGATAACCCGAAATATTGAAACAGTGGTCGTCATCGAGATGAAGAATTATGATGCACTGATGAGGGATAACAACCCATAAACCGGTCTACATCCATTTTCTTCTTGATGATAGCACACTGTCAGTGATTCACTCTCGGCCAGTCCACGGTCACAGTTCGAAATTGTGTTTATGTTTAGTCCTATTTGTATCTTCCTTTCTTATTCTCGAACTCGCTGTTTCCTACATGGCTTCTTCTTGTTTCGTTTGCGCCAACCCTGTATAATTTTGTAAAAATATCGACTTCGCTGTACAGGGTGTCCCACCGGGAGTGCCCATTAGAAGTTTATTCAGAAATAATTATTCGATCAATTCAAAATTTTGTGTGGATATATAAACCAAGTAGATCTTCATTTATGATATATTTTCAAATATCAATGACTTCCGGTTTCACCGGAAATGGTATCAACTTTCTCATTTCGAATGTATATTGTGAGTTTTTTGGATAGATCTTCGAATGCCACATTAATATTCTAGCCATCTAAAGTCGTTTCCCAGTTATTCACTGTTTTATAAAAAAATACAAATTGAGCCTTGCAGAACACTGCAAATTCAATGAAAGTGCAACGCACAACCTCAGATCTGTTTTTTAAAATGGGTTACCGAAAAGATGTTCGACGCACTCTATAGAGAAACTAACGTTTCGATGTACCGTTGTTGATTTTCCTCGAAACCTTTTTCATTATTCAAAGAAAACGACCACTAGTTTTTTTACTGCTCATAATAACGAGTTATTTTCGAAAAATATGTCATACATATCGAAAGCTTAAATTGTAACTTCCTAAACTTTCATTCAGATATATCAGAATAGAATATTGAATCATAACACATTTTGAAAATTTCGTCCAGCTACTTCCAAACAAATGTTTGGAAAATTTCGCAGCTTCTCAATATGTCTTGGTTGGTGGATTTCCTTATTTATTCTGGAACAGAATTGTGCCAATACATTTCACGAAAAATTCTTCAGTTGGAACAAACCTGGATTATCTTGAATAAAGTCATACAGATTCTTATGAAAGGGTGAACATAAATCATCATCGATACCTCACATATTATAATATGCTCGTTGCAGTTATTCTTGAATATCTAGAAAATGGTACATTTTAGATATAGGGAACCCTTAAGAGACTCTACTTATTTCTTCCTCACAAATGAAATGGAAGTTAAAAAAAATACGGTTTCCATTTGGAAAAATCTAATTTCTTCCCTTTTTTGGAATTCAAACTTTGACACTCTAACAGTTTTTCCTGAATATCTCGAAATTGCTACATTTTGGACCAATTGAACCCTCAATAAATTAACTCCACTTACTTTTACCTCACAAATTAATATGTAAATGGAAAATGTATGGTTTCCATTTGAAAAAATCGAGTTTTTGGCTTTTTTTGAATTTCAACTTTGACAATCTCATTTTTCTTCCTAGTATATCAAAACGTTATTTTCTCTACAGAGTTATGTTGAATATCTTGTCAGTAACAAATTTCAAAAAACAGATCTGAGATTGTGTGTTGCGCTTTCATTGAATTCTCAGTGTTCTTCCAGCCCCAATTTGTAAATTTTTTCGAAAAACAGTGAATAACTCGAAAACGGCTGTGGATGGCTAAAGGGAGTGATACATTAAATTAAAGTGGCATTCGGAGATATATCCGAAAAAGTCATGATATACAGGGTGTTCCATTTGAAATAAGAAAATTGATACCACTTCCGGTGAAAGCGGAAGTCATTGATATTCAGAAATATATCAGATTCTTGGCTCATATTTTCACAAAAAATTTGGAAAGGATCGAATTATCATTTCTCCATTAACTTCTAAAGGACACCCCCGGTGGAACACTCTGTCATTACATGACAGGATTATATCAGAAGTTCTAAGATCCTATCTCTTGAAAGTAAGTTGAATGACAATTAATGAATATTTGGCCATTTTGGACAATACAAGTATTCTTCGTGAAATCTCGTAAAATGCTCATTTTTCGAGTAATTCATGATCGAAACAAGTTTTTATCAGCGAAATAAGAAAAACTGGTTACTTTGGATGAATCCAACTCTTTTCAGAAGATTCACAGGATTAAATTTCTTCTATATTTTCACGAAGGTTTAGGTGGTAGATCTAATGCTCGAAAAAACTTTAGTGTCATGTTTCCAGGGTTGGCATAGGCCATTATGACAGTTTAGAATGGCTACATATTTTGATCTAGGCTGAATCGAGAAAAATGGTACACGAAAAAAGTTTTTCTTTTGATTTCTAGAATCTATGGTTTAAATATATGTACAAGTCGAAGACTCACCCTGCATATTGTAACCCTACAATTTGTGAGGTCAAAAGAATCACTTTTTTCCTTTGTCACTTTTTCCGAATCGTCTTGGTTGAAAATATACAGGCTGTTGCAAATCCATGAAGAATTTAATTTTGAGTCGGATTAAGTTTTCAATAAATTTGGTTAATCTATCCGGGCCACAAAATTCCACCAATATCCGCTAGTTTCTTAATTATGACCATCACATTCCATAAATACACCAAATAGTCCAATTGTAAACAGTAAATGATATGTGATTAGATTAATATTTAACCATTTTCGAATATGAAAGTATTCCTCATATTTTCTTGTAAAATGTTCCGTTCACAAGTAATTCCATATAAAAAAAATTCTGAGACATTGAAAAAATTAGATATCTTGGCTGAATGTAACTCTGTCGAAAATATTCACAGAATTCAATTTTTGCAACGTTGTCATGTTGAAATGTTTCACGAATAAATCCGAAAAATTGTCTGCTGGAAAGAAAAGGTTAGGGAATGGTAAGGGAACTGATTTTATTTGAAAATGAGGTTATGTGAATGACCTCACATCCATTTCTTCAATTCAAATTCTTATGTATTCAAGAAAATTTCCACACCTCTTTCGAAATACCAATTGCTCTAGGCGCATTACATATTTTGAGTGTGTTGTGCTCCAGGAGCCTTACCTTCCCACTTTCATTTTAAGTCAAAGTAAATGCTCTCAATGCCCACCATACGCATCTAAAAATGAACAAGCTCTTCTGAAAAGGGAACGTCGCACAAACTCATGAAACTCAGGTTGATTCTGCATATATGACACTTCGCACTTGCCACAAGCGATCGCAATTCGTCTACATTATTCACGACAGTTGTTAACAAGTTGTTTCATGAAACCACACAGAAAAAATCACACTGATTCAAGTCCGGTGATCTTGGAGACCTTGGCACTGGCCATCTCTTTTTGAAATTTCCATTGAGTCATTCTACACTACTACTTCTTACTATGAGAAGAAGTTTAATATTGCTGTAGTCACATATTTTGCACAACAATGAGTGGCATGTCCTTCAATCCGTCGTCCAAATCGTTTTGCAGAAAGTTCAGATACTAATCTGCAGTCACCCTACTAGCCCATTCTCCTAGCCCTGGGATTTAATGGTTCACCATGTCTGAGGTCATATTCACTCCGAATCAGTGTTGTCTGTTGTTTTTTGTTTGTGGATACTATTGCACGCCATTCAACTGTCTCATCCAGTGGCCAATCTCTTCTTGGACATTAGCAACCATGTTCCATGGCAACGTAGCCTTTGAACGAAAGTTTGGAAGTAATCTATTTTTTCTCTTCTCTTGCTCTTCTGGATATTTTCCATTAGTGAAAAAGCTTTCTAGCATATGTAACATTTCCTGCTTCTGCAGATTTACACTAATGCAGTTCAATAAGCGAATTAAGGTTTCAATTGAACGTTGAGATGGCACGTCTCATTGTTATTTCTTGTAAGTGCCTAACAGCATTGAATAAAGTTCTGCAGCACATTTTGGTTGTCATCGACGAAGGCTGGTTCGATGGCAGCAAGTTCCTGCACTTCATGATCTTTATTTTTACCAGATCATTTTTTATGTTTGATTTCACAAAAGTCGTCAAACCTCTGCTATTATAATATCTAAATAAATAGCAGTACCTAAAATAACTAACAAAAACTCTTTTCTATCTAGACATGGTAGGAGGATTGCAATTACAATTTCTCAACTCACTAAAAATTCCAGATATGAAATGAATCAGTGATATTTGGTCACACTCTTGAAGTAATTTCATTATATTCCGCAAAATATGACAATTCAGGTTACACAATCTTCCATTCAACTTGTATTTAACCAATTTTATTCAATCGCAAAAATTATTTCATCAACTTAGTGTGCAATCCAATTTTTTCAATCATTCGAATACGTAGCAGTGTCGAAAATAACTACATCTCCAGATAAACTCAACAGGAATCTATTTCGAGACATTCATTCTGGTGAAACTTAGAACGGTTAACATGTGGCGTAACAACAATTGAATAGATGATGTGCTGTAGTTTGAAGTTATTCAAAAGTTCGTATTGAGTTTTTTTCAAATCATGTTCCTGAGCGGAAAAAAAAATTTCAACCAAAAATTTGATTTTGAAAGTCCTAAAAAATACGGTTCCTATTCAAAAAAACAACCCGATCAATCCTTGTACGCTAATATTACAGAAATGGAAGAAGAGGAAGACATAATTAATAATTTGCCGCTATTCATTCTAGAAATAAACGAGAAAAGTGACACGCTTGCGAAGGCGTGTTCTTCGAAAAACTGTAATATACCCAAATATTTGGAACCCCAAAAAGGTACCACGAATGATCTCACAGTTGGGACTCTAGTAGAAATTTCAAATGATGTTACCGGAGAGCCACTGTATGGTGTAATCAGATGGTTGGGCATTGAAAATGGAACACATTTCATTTTGGTCGGCGTCGAATTAGAAAATGATCCAGAAAACTTGCCTTTGACTCTGACAGATGGCACCCACAATGGGGATAGATTGTTTAACTGTTCAGAGAAGAGAGCGTTATTTGTTCCAATTCAGCAGTGCCACAAAGATTCTAGATTTCAGGATGGTTTACCCTCCTCTGTCCATCAACCTTCTGACAGTTCCATAGAAAATGTGAGTAAATTTCTTTGTAAACTTTCGGAATATTTTTGAAAATTATCCAAATCTGTGAATAACCCGCTAGTTTCCATCAAGCATGAAGTTGTACACCTGGCTGTTTAGTTTGCCATTATTCATGAGAAAAATCATCATTGATACAAGAACACGAAAAATTTCAGGAGCTTTTGCGTAGTGGAATCACGGAATTTTTCAATATATTTCGAAAATAATTTTCTTGAAGCAACGATAACGTACAAGAATTATACATACATGAAGACTTTGATTCTTTTCGTTTCCATCTATACCATTCTATGTTAGAAAATTTCAGAAAAGGGAACGGTGGAACACTTCATCAACATCATTCACTGAAATGAACAGTCAATATTTTCCAAGATATCAAAACTTTTGAAATGACTTAGTTTACTGATACTTAAGTTATGTCTCCTGGAGATCCAACACTTCGAACTAGTAGTGGCGTCGGTTATAACACATGATATAAGTAGTGAGTAGATATGATGTCAATGCTTCATTTTACATCAATTTTAAATCAAATCATTTGGCCAGGTTTTTGTAGTCTTCGTTTTCGTAGTGGATTTTCTGCCAGTTGATCAATCAGTTGGTTTGTGTGTCCTTCCAATTTATGGCTGATTTTCAAACATTAGAAAGTACCCTTTCCGCAGATCTGGACATAATGAAAAATTATTTTTTGAAATGGCGTTTGTGCCCGAATGAAAATAAAACCGAAGTTTCGTGTTTTCATTTGAATAATCACCAGAAATATAGAAAATTGAGTGTAACTTTCGGTTCTTCTCCCTTAAAACATAATTTCAATCCTAGATACCTGGGAATCAAACTTGATTCCTCTCTAAATTTCAACGCCCATTTAGATGATCTGCATTTGAAACTTAAAACTCGAAACAATATTCTTCAGAAACTAGCTGGTTCCTCATGGGGCGCTGATGCAACAATACTTCGAACAGCAGCGCTTGCTTTGGTTTATTCTGCTGCTGAATATTGTTGTCCTGTTTGGTTGAACAGTGTTCATGTAAAAAAAATTGATGCCCAACTAAATTTTTCTATGAGGATTATTACTGGTACTATCAAGTCTACACCTACTCCTTGGTTACCAGTCCTCTCAAATATTGTCCCCCCCCATATTCGCAGAGAGACAACAGCTTTGAATTTTTGGAAAAAATTCAATTCCTTTCCAAATTCATTTCCCATACTCACCTATATTCCAGATAATAGGGTCCCCAGATTGAAGTCGCGTAAACCTTTTTGGTCAAATTTTCTGACTCATATGAATAGAAGCGACAAAGAAATGTGGCAATCTGAATGGAATGTATCCAATTTTTTCAATAAAGATCTTATTTCTGATCCTTCCATCAGAGTTCCTGGTTTTGACCTTCCCAGGAGAATATGGTCTGTTCTAAATCGCATTAGAACAGGCCATGGACGTTGCAATAGCATGCTCTTCCGATGGAATTCGGTTGAGAGTCCTAGTTGTGAGTGTGGGGAAAACGAGGAGACTATAGAACATCTTATAAATAGTTGTCCCATTTATAAATTTCAAGATGGTTTCGAGGCTATACATAAAGTAACGAATGCATTTCTAAAATGGGTGGTTAATTTCAAAATTATTTGATTCATTCTGAATATTCGGTTTCTTTTCTGCTTTTTTCTTTTTTCATTTCAGATTAAGAATCGTGAGCCGTTTTGGGAAGAATCTATCGACGGATAACATGAAGATGATCTCACACTGATGTCTTTCAAGATTTTTCCTGATATTTAATATTTTATGTTATTTTTTTTACGGGGTGGCAGGTTTTTTCGGCTGAGGTTTTTTTCCCTGGCTCTATAGTATCGTATGATACTAGTGATGATAGTATCGTATGATTCTATAGTATCATACGAAGAATGTTATGATACCCCGTTCTTTTTTTACCTCAGCTTAGGTACTTTTTGTTTCAACATTTATTGTATTATTTTAGCTCTCTATTTTCATAAGAATATATATATATATATATATGGCTGAATTACAATATGGTAGACAACGTCAAATCTAGGAATATAGAATATTATCTTTGGCTTTACTGAATATATTACCTACTAGCAAAGGATTATATTTGTGCACTATCGTTAGGCCCCTGTGTGAGTGTTCTGCAAGCAGAAATATTAGCAATCGAAAGACGTCTAGATATTAATCTAGAGAAAAACTATCAGAATTGCGACATAGCAATTCACTCAGATAGTCAAGCTGCTATTGAAGCACTGAACTCCTATGTCATCGACTCAAAGTCGACATGGGAATGCCGGAACAAACTCAATGAGGAAGGAAAGAAAAAATAAGGTTTCTTTGATCTGGGTTCCTGGTCATTCGGGCATCACACGTAACGAAGAGGCCAATAAACTTGCCAGAGAAGGTGCTCGGAAACCACTCACTGGCCCAGAACCTTCCTGTGGTATAGGAAAATGTACATATGAGAATGAGTTTCTGGAGAAGAGGAAAACTGAAAGAGAAACACTCTGGCAGAATCTCCCCGGAATTTTAAAACTGCAAGATCCAAAAAATATTTGGATCTCAGTAAAAACTAACTACACCTCCTGGCTTTCTTACATTGCATTGTCGCCTCAGAAAGCACTTGCTGAGAATGGGCGTATCGGACACTGCCGACTGTAGATTCTGTGGGGAGGAGAAAGAAACTACTATTCACCTAGTCACAGAATGCGTTGGCACTGTAAGCCAAGGAAAATGCTTTGGTCAAGAGACCTGTAGGAGTGAGGAATTAGCCTCACTGAAGCCTTCCGAGATATTGGATTTCATAATATCTCTGGGACTGGAAGGCGAGCTGTAAAGCTTTGTCAGGGGTCACAATAAACCATCAGGTCGCAGTGGACTGTAACCCCTTTTGAAATATTAACTATTATTAACTGAGGGATTATATTTAACGATCTTTAAATTAGTAAACTCAAATATCGTCTGAATCTGTCTTCGTTATGGTTGGTTTAAGAATGAATCGAACGAAATCAAAATAATGAGAGCTAGCAAAGAAGTAACAAATAATTTTTTTTTCAGAGGGATTGTTCCATAATAAGAGGATGTATAGCACCGTTATGTATGCCTACAGAAGAAGATGTAGTGGCGGTTTGTGGAAAATACAAGGGTATACAAGGACATCATAATTCCTGCTATTTAGATGTTACCCTATTCTCAATGTTCACTTTTACTGGAGTATTCGACAGTCTCCTTTTTCGACCAAAAGGACCCAATGATATTCTTGACTATGAAGAGGTGAATTATATAAAATATTAATATTTAATAATTCTTCTGGAAATTCACAAACGAAATGTTTTGACATAAGTTATTTTGAAATGGTTTGCAATATCGAACCTTTGAAGCATATTAAAATTTGAAGTATAATCCAATCCTCAATAACTCTGTTAAAAATGATCCGATCCCCAAGAATTAGTGTATTGTCTTTTGGAAATAGGTGTTCAAAATAATCGATTGTAATTCGACACGTTATACGAGGTCCAAAAAAAAGTTTTTCCAAAAAAATTTGATCGGGCGCGTTTTGCGAAAGATTGTGAAACTCGATTTTCGTGCTTACCTCATTTACACAATCAATTCCTCTGCGGTATGCCGACAAGGGCGTCTGGCGCCAGTTGTAAAAGAAAGAGGGAGTGAAAATGTATGTATGTATGTATGTATTTCCATGCATTCTGGGTTTCTGTGAAACCCCTCATAAGCTACTTAAAGCTTGTGCTAGTTAGAATCATGGGTGTGTCCTGTGTAGGCTTTGTTACTGTGTCCCGACGCCACCTTAGGCACAGCACTGTAAATTGTTTACCCAACAGTGTTCTGCGCGTTCTCCATACCAGAAAATTTCTTCCCTGGCGGAGACTTGAACCCTGACTAAATATTGTTGTTTCATTCTTTTTTTACAAGCCGTCATGTTTTCTTTTAAAGGAACCCGTCAGGTTTGGATCCACCGGTTTTTAGAGGCATATGATCAGAAAGCAACTCGCTCAGCCATAAGGCCCATGACCCATGACACTAATACCACAAGGTAAACCCCACGCGAATATCGATCTTCCGTCTCTCTCAGATATGTGACGTCGTCGAGAGACTCCTTTCATATTTTTCGTCCGTTGGATTTGTGCGTTGAATTAGTTCAGTTAACGAAGCAGATATTGGGATTTTTGGACAGTTTAATATTCAATGTTTTTGAAACAACGCCGACGTTACGAAACTAAGTCGTTTCTTTTTCAAGGCTGGAATAAAAATTATTTAAAATTAAAATTGTAGAAGTTAAAAACTATTTTACAGTTGTCATATAAGATTAACAGTAACAAACCTAATGAAATCATCATTTTCTCAAAGAGATCGAACTTGTGTACATTGATAAGCGGGCAAGTGATATGATTTCGTGTTATCTGATTCCATGATGGACGATAACTGAAGAATATTTAGTTTAGTTAGTTATGAGGTAAATTTTTTTGCGATTGTGTGACTAGACTTTTTTTTAATTTAATTGTGCTGGTTTTTGGTTAATCTACCTATATTATAAACTATGGTTTGATGTGATGTGGCAGGTTGCTCTAGTAACAAAAGTGTGAACATGTCATTTTATAATACTCAATAATTTTTATTTTTCGTTTTTCATGTGATTCTGTATTGATAATACGATAATTTTAATTCATTAACAATTCAATAAAATATGGTTTGAGGCTTTCACGACCGGATATATTGCAATTGAAAGAGTCTTCCAGGCTTATTGGCCACCTAACATTTCGCCTACATCTGCGATCGGCATCTTAAGAGGATTCTTGGTGCGAGATTGTAACTCGATGCTTGATGCTGGGTTCAATCCGGTGGTATTACTTATACCTCGGTTAATGGCGAGAGAAAATAGTGGGTTTACCCGCGCGATGTTGATTGGCTCATCGCTCCCACCCAGTATTGGCTTGTACAGATGGAGTTTCATTCTTCTATTTATGTTGTCTTCATGTTTATAACTCTCAATGGCTTCCCTTGGCATATTTGGAATGAAATTTCGATTTTCTGAAAAAACAGTTAATTTCACAAAATCAAAAGTCGTCAAATTTTAACACCAGTGAAATGTTTTGACCTTTTAAAACCCAAATTCAAACGGAAATGATCAGAATATGAAAACACTCACTTCGGTCTTTCACTCGCCCGAAGTTACCTATAATAAATAATATGGTAGCGAATTTGTTCCTCCCGGAATACGAATTTCTCTGCGGAAGTAGGGAATCAAATATTAAATTGGAAAAATAAAATTAAAAAGCCTCCTGAAGAATGGACCAAAATTAGACGATTTTCATGAAAAAGAAAAGGAATGGGATATTAATTTATGTATAGAGGTATCCCTTTTATTAAATGACTTCCGATTTGTAATTTGATTTATTCTTTTTCTTTCAATTTCTGCATTATCAATTATAACTTAGGATATTTGCACATATAATTTTTTTACCAAGTGTTGCGACCGCCTAGTGACCAAACTGGCTAATCTTTATTGATATGAATTTTTAAATATTCATTGTGTGCATAACCAGTTGTTTCTCACATAATATATCTTCCTGAAATTCTGGGAATCAGTTCGAAATACTTCTATAATTTCTTCGGTTCATATTTTTATTCGAATAAAATTCAAATTGCATAACTTGAATTTATAATTTTGACAAGCTCATACCCGCGGCTCCGCTCGCGTTATATGTATTTCAATTCAAAATGGTACTGATAGGTCCGGAACCCCACATTCATAACCTCGTATCGAAGGAGAGAAAGCACGTGTATACATGACAAAACGATGTCACTTATAGATTCAATAATCTCTTGTTCAAATTTACACTCGTTCAACCTACTGTAACTTTCAAAGTATTCATTGTTCCTGATGTAAAAAGCATTTTACATCAGGAATAAATGCCGAAGATAACAGTCACATTCATTTTTATATTGATGCATGCCACTCAAAAGCCCTCAAATTGACCATTATTTTGTATCGAACTGAAAATGTTAAAAATGGCTATCGTGGGTTGTCTTCGGCAGTTAGACATATGCCGCCTGGGACTTTTTTATAGAACTTTTCGAGCTCTACAAAATTGTCCTTGACCATGTTTCCCTATCTTTTATAGTTTGTGCAGCGTCGCCCGTAAAAGCCGGAAAGTACCGGGATTATTCATGAAAACTCGATATTTTTTCTTATTTCTTCGTTATATATTCTCTACAATATAGTGAAAGATTCAACAAAATCGGTCATCTGGTTCCTGAGTCCATCGAGGACAAACAAACACACAGACATTCACATTTATAATATTAAGGGATTTTTCTTCGAGCTAACTACAACAGTGTAGTTAGTCAACTTGATGACGTCATGGTTATCTTTGTGCCCTTTGTGGTAAGTTATGGCGGATAAGTGCAAAGGAAAGTGTCAGTTCGGATTGATGTATTGGGTTCCTGGCCTAGTTAACTGTGACGTCATGGTTCTAATCTAACTACGCCACGAAGAAATTCGTGTAGTTGACTATGGTTTTCTTTGGTTTGGTGTGGTAAGCTCGAGGAAAAATTCCTTTTGTATGGATAATATGGATGAACAACAAAATCATAAAACAAAATTTTAAAATTTAAATTCTCTTTCAAAATGACCGTCGCATGTTTTTTCGGACTGAAAATCCGATATGTATTATTTCGTTTAGCGCTTGTTTATTGTTTCTTTCTATTTGAAAAATAATGGAACATAAAATCTAACAATAATGTTCACATCAATAATCTAGTTTAGATATATTGTGCTATCTCACAATTGTTCATTTGAAGAACAGGTTGTGAGAACCTGTTTCCAAAAACCTGTTCCTTTCTTTTCGTATCAGCTCTTTGATAGGATAGTTTATGTATAATAGGAACAATCCAGCAAATTGCCTCCAGGATTATTCCCAACAATAGGTTCTCAAAACAATGAAGCCACTGAATGTTTCAATTACGCCCAGTGTAAAATCATGATTACTTGAATTGAATAAATAAAAATAATCCTGAAACATTCTGCAAAATATAACTTGCATAATGTAGAATCGTGTTCACAAAATTTATTATTTTCAAGGTGCAACGAGTTCTCAGAGAAGAAATAGTGAATCCTTTGAGAAAGAATCTCTATGTGAGTGCAGGACATGTAATGAACCTCAGGAAACTTTTGGACCGCCTGAGTTCTGTATCGGGTTTGACAAGCGAGGAAAAAGATCCTGAAGAATTTCTCAATTCTCTCCTGGCTCAGATACTTAAGGCAGATCCATTTTTGAAACTTAATTCTGGGCAGGAATCTTTTTATTATCAACTATTTGTTGAAAAGGACGCAGAATTAACTCTGCCTAGTGTTCAACAACTTTTCGAACAGAGCGTTCTGACCAGTAATATCAAACTGAAAGAAGTGCCATCATGTTTGATAATTCAGATGCCAAGATTTGGAAAGAATTTCAAGATGTATCCAAGAATTCTACCCTCCCAGTTATTAGATGTAACCGACGTCATCAAGAATTGTAAGTCCAGCCCTTTAAACATTTATTGATTTATCTTACAGTATAACTTCAGTAGTCCGGGCAGATATTGTTCCGGTACCTGCCCAGATTATTGAGGAGTCCGGATTACTGGAGTAATTGTAATTTTAGAAATAAAGCAACATATAAATTATAAAAAATAAGGTTAATTAATCAACAATCACGTAAAATTATTTTTTCTCATTATATAAAACAATGGTAGAAACATGATCGAGAGTTTATCTATCTCGGGTTTTTTCAGCAACAGTATTCTTCATCTGGTAGCGTTTCATTAGGTTTGTTCATTATTCCCATCAGGGTCTATATTAAAGTAACCTCATAGTTTTATTCTTCTACTTCTTAGTAGGCACAGGCACAATGGTCTGTTCTTCCATCGTCCCCTTGCCTAATGTGCGGTCAGGTAGTCGCTCCATCCTTTTCTAGGCCGACCCGGATTTCTATTTTTTCCGGCAATCCTTCTAAGCACCTTCATTTCTGTTGTTTCCAGCAATAGCTTATACTTTGTAGCATCAGGTCGTGTTTCAGCACAGTAAGTCATGATTGGTCTGATCGTCGTTTTGTAGATTCTTATCTTGGTTTCAGTTCTTATGTTGTTCTTTCGCCATATTGTGTCGATCAAACACCCTGCCGCCTTGCTGCCTTTACTGTCTGCTCCCTAACCTCTTCCTCAACGTCGCCATATCCCGAGAGTTCTATGCCGAGGTATCTAAATCTCATTACCTGTTGAATGATTTCTCCCTCAACTTCAAGTTTGCATCTAAACGGCATTTTTGATATCGTCATACATTTGGTTTTCGTAACAGATATTTTTGGCTATTGTAGTGAGATGATGTAAGAGTCTCTGTAGGTCGTTTTCGTTCTCGGCAATCAGTACTGCATTATCCGTATAACATAGTTGGTTTTTTTCTTATTCTCCCATCCTGTAGTCTCGCAATTTTCGCATCTTCCGTATAATTTCATCCATAATTACACTGCGCAAAAAACTTAACGCACATTCTGAAAATCTCAACTTTAATGAAAGTTAACTCTACATTGACTTCATAACTTATTTTTTATGTTCTCTCGGGAAGGTTTTGAACGAAACAAGACACATTAAATGGAAGAAGAATTCAGGACTTCACTGAATCTTATGTGAAAGAAGAGAAATGAACAATTTTCAAAATACTGAAATGCTGATAAGTGATTTAAAACTTGGTATTTCTACCCCTTGCGTTAATTACAGCTCAGCAACGACGGTTCATACTCAAAACGAGTGATCTTAAAATGTTCTGATCTAATGCATGGAAAATACAATACAATCCTTCCCAGATTTTCCGAGTTGGATTCCTAAGTCATTAAGAGTAGCTGGATGATTTTCTGAACTGCTCAGCCTTCTATTGAGGTTGTCCCAAACCTGCTCAATCGGATTGAGATCTGGACTTCTTGCTGGCCATTCCATTCGAGAGACTTCAACTTCCTCAAGGTACTCCTGAACGATGCGCGCACGATGGGGTCTGTCATTATCGTCCATAAAAATGATATTTTCACCAATGTATTGGGCAAATGGCACTACATGCTCTTTAAGAATGTTTCTTTAATACTTATCATCATTCGTTACTCCATTATCAACGACCGTTAGGTCTGTGCAAGCAGTCAAAGAAATTCCACCCCATGACATAATCGATCCTCCCCCGAAACCAGTGGTATTCAGGAAATTGCAATGGGCATATCTTTCATGTGGACGTCTGTATACAAGAGAACGTCGATCACAATGGTACAGGCAGAATCTAGACTTATCTGTGAAGAGAACTCTTTCCCAATCGGCCTCTTCCCAGCTGGGCCTCTGGCCGCGACACGAGGCCTTAAATCATATTCTCTGAGGCGATTTTTTATTGTCCGCGTGCTAAATTGCACCCTATAAGTTTGCTCAGGCTGATTTTGAAGGAGGCGAGCGGTTGCAAACCGTTGTCTCAACGAAGAAACTCTCAAGTAATATTATTGAAAGGCAGTTGTTACTCGTGGTCTACCCTGTCCTAGTCTTCGGACATTCATACCTGTCTCCCTGAATCGCTGTAACCTTCTGGACACACTTGTATGGCAAACTCTTAACCTTTCTGCAATTCTTGTGTATGTCCATCCTTCTTCTCGCAAAAGTACCGATTGGGTACATTCCTTCTGGTTCAAATTGCGTGCATCGGGGTATCAGTCCTATTCCGAGGCAAGGTTCTGGTTCTGTGAGATGGTATTTTTTCTTACCCTAGGTAGGTAGCTAACCTGGCCCAGGAGCCTTCCTTCTTTATCCGGACTTAGGACCGGCAACATGCCTATTGGGCTACTCAATCCACCCAACAGAACATGCAGCTGGAGTTGGTAACCACATAGCATAATATTTAAATTAGGTTTGTAAACATACTCATTAATCCAAGGGACAAATATCAGGAGACCAATAGCAGTTCAGTATAACAATTTTAGTCTCACCCTTTTCCAGAAATACCACAGATATCAAATTCTTTATCTTTAAAGAGAACATTAGGAATCATATCTACCTACATTACATATGTAGCAACATACGTGTAGTTACAGGTAGATGACTTGTATCTTGTAGACTTGTTTACATTTGTATGGTTTGTGTTTCATTCAAAACATTATTGACAGCATGCCATGAATTTTTTTCAGCTCCAAGACAATGCATAGTTTGTGGAAAGGTTGCCCGTTTCGAGTGCGGGGAATGCTTTGATTTCAACAACGCAGGTTTAGCAAGTACGGCTTTCTGCGAAGTATGCCTCAAAACAGCGCACCGACATGAGAAACGAATACACCACTCGCCACAACCCTTGGATGTTTCTCTTGACTATTCAATTATGGAAAACCATGTGAAACCTCCCAGGCTTTTCATGGAGCTTTTTGCAGTAATTTGTATAGAAACGTCGCATTATGTTGCCTTCGTTAAATGTGGCGTTGGTCATGAATCACCCTGGTGTTTCTTCGATTCAATGGCAGATAGAAAAGGTAAGTTTCGCATTGATGATTTTATTAGAAGTTTCCGTTTTTATAAAATCGGTCAAAGAATTTTTTCTTGGAAAATATTATCGTGAAAATTATTGTACGCAAATTTAGGATCGATCAAACACAGGACAAACACTTTCAATAAAAAAATGGCAATGAGAGTTCTGACGTTGTATATAAAGGTAATTGATTTGTATTAAAGTCGATGCGTTGCTTGGGCCCAGTTTCGTAAAATTTCGATATGATTTATCTGAATTCACATTCATGAGTTCTTCAACAATGAAGTTGAGGCTTTCGCGGCCATCGTTCAATGTCATAGATGCGAATGACGTCATTATTAGGATTATTATGATTTAAAACGGTACTGATAGGTCCGCAATTCCACATTCATAACTTCGTATCGAAGGAGAGACAGGCACGTGACTTCGGATTCGACCAACCCACGGTTACTTTTGAAGTATCCATTAGAAAAATATACTGTAGGCATTTTTCATCATGAATAAATACCACAGATAACAATCACATTCATTTTCATATGAACATTCCATGTCAGTCGGGAGCCCTCTTCAAATTGAACATTAATTTGAATTGAACTGGAAATGTTAGAAATGGTTATTGTGGGTTGTCCTCAGCAGTCAGACATATGTCGTCCCCGACTTTTTTATAGAATTTTTCGAGCAATAGAAAGTTGTCTCTGACCATGTTTCTCCATGATACAAGATATGATTTTTCGGCGAACGAAAATGAGACCATTTATTCATATTTCGAACAACAAATGTTCTTATTTGAAGAATATTCTAAATTTTTGATGTATTACTTTGCACTAAATGTTATATTCACTTAGCCATTCAAAAATGTTTTAAACAATTCTCAGCCATTATTGCTATTGAATTAAATATTGTCATAAAAATATCGAGCTTCAATACAATTGAATTTACTCCAATTTTTTGATGTTAAGAGAAAAACGTGTTTTAAAAATTGAAGACAGTGCTATAAACATAGATTTCTTTTTGTGGTACTAGAATAGCAGTAGGAGAAGGGGATAAGGAAACTCTTTCACGATTTTGGCATTTATACCATGATTATAATCGCGATATAGTGCACATAGGCGAAAAGCACATTCGTACCGACGATATAAGTCTTGTCATAAAAAGCTCTCAATAATTTTCTATTTTTATTATCTTCAATGAGTAATTCGGGATTATTGTTGTTTAAGACAAGGGAATAGAAAAGAGAACAAATCTATTCTGATATTTTTTTATATTGTCATAGAAGAGAATTAAAAAATGTTTTGGACTCATGGCTCCGAAAGTCCAAAACTTGAACTGCATAGTTAGTATAAATGTTAGTACATTTATACGTTTACTAACATTTCAATTGAAAAATGGAAAATAAAACAGCATAATATTACTGGGCACTCAAACGATTAATACCGTCAGAAAAGAATTTCCTAAAACTATTATTTCAAGTTCAGAATCACTCTATACAAATATAACATAAATCCCACCCTTCAAAATGCGCAAAATTCCACAATTTGTAAGCAACAATATCAATATTCACATATCAAATGTCGAATGAAAATAAAATGTTTCATTTGGAAAATAAGTTTCTCCTTTTGTTCTCTTCTAAGATAAATGCTTTTCGTCTTCTTAGATTGTTCTTATTTTTCAATTCTGCACATTTTCATCCAATTATAGCTGATGCCATTTGAAATCTTGAGTTCAGCGAATAATTGAGTAGAATGCCTTTTTGGAATCTTGGTAGGTAAAATCTTTTTTCAGTTCATTCGTAGTGTTTTAATTGTTTCTGACTTTTTCTTTGAAATAATATCGTTTTGAAGAAGCATAATCTATATGCTAATTCTATTCCTTGCATCTTCTTCAGACACTCTTGCATTACAGCAATCAAACCATCAGTTATTGACCTGAAGGCAACAAATCATTTCATAATTTTGAGAGAAAATGTGACTGAATTTCTCTTACTATTCAAAAAAATTCAGCACACTGTATCCAGTTATTATCATCTTTCCTAGGACTCCACATTTCAAAATAACCCCAGAGATTGAATATGAAAAAAGATTTGTTTCGTAGCAAGCTTAAGCTTTTGCCTTTCTGACCCACTCACATTAAATAATTCAGTAGTTATTTTGAGCTATATTCAATTCATTTCCACCTGTTTGTGATAAATATCATCACATCAATGGAATATGTATTCGACTAGTTAATGGTCAATTCCCTGTTCAGTGCTTTATTTTCTCTGCTTAGTTCCAACACCAAAGATATAAAAGGAAAACCTGCATTTTCAGCAAACAGCTGTTTTGAATGATTTCTATTTTTATCTGATCTAATCTTCAGCAACAGCAAGTGGAAATTGTTATAATTTCTTAAAGATTCGATCTGTACAGTTTCATCGTCGATCACCTAGTTAACAACGAATCTGATGTGACATCATGAAAGATTTTTTTACGTATCCTCCTGAAAACAGCATATTATATAAATCTAGTGCCTACCTTGTATAAGTTCTTAAACATCCGTTTCCGCATTTCATCCGCGGATGCGAGTCGCCAAAAATCCGCATGTGCATTCACATCCGCTGATGTGAAAAAATCAGCATCCGCAACATCCCTGATTCCAAACGATTTCACGTTCGATGAGGTTTAGGAAATATACACTGCGCAAAAAACTTAACGCACATTCTGAAAATCTCAATTTTTATGGGAGTTTATATTGACTTTATAACTTATTTTTATGTTCTCTCAGGAAGGTTTTGAACTAAACAAAACACATTAAATGGAAGAAAAATTCAGGATTTCACCGAATCTTATGAAAAAGGAGAGAAACGAACAATTTCCAAAATACTGAAATGCTGATAAGTGATTTAATACTTTGTATTTCCGCCCCTTGCGTTAATTACAGCTTGGCAACGACTGTTCATACTCAAAATGAGTGATCTTGAAATCTTGTCTAACCCTTTCTAGATTTCTCCGAGTTGGATTCCTAAGTCATTGAGAGTAGCTGGATGATTTTCTGAACTTCTTAGGCTTCTATTCGAGAGACTTCAACCTCTTCAAGGTACTCCTGAAAGATGCGCGCCCGATGGGGTATGGGGTCCGGCATTATCGTCCATAAAAATGAAATTTTCACCAAAGTATGGGGCAAATGGCACTACATACTCTTCAAGAATGTTCCTTATAATACTTATCATCATTCATAGCTCCATTATCAACGACCATTAGGTCTGTGCAAGCAGTCAAAGAAATTCCACCCCATAACATAATCGATCCTCCCCGAAAGCAGTAGTATTCCGGAAATTGCACTGAGCATATCTTTCATGTGGACGTCTGTATACAAGGGAACGTCAATCACAATGATAGAGGCAGAATCTTGACTCATCTGTGAAGAGAACTCTTTCCCAATCGGCCTTTTCCAATGGATATTCTCTCTAGCAAAATTTAAACGCGCCCTTCGATGGGCTGGGGTAAGAGCTGGGCCTCTTGCTGCGACACGAGGCCTTAAATCATATTCTCTGAGGCGATTTTTTATTGTCTGAGTGCTAATTTGGACCCCATTAGTTTGCTCAAGCTGATTTTGAAGGAGGCGAGCGGTTGCAAACCCGATCGGTTCTGCATCTTGAAGACGAGCTCTACACTTCATCCATCGAGAGACGATACCGCTTCAAAACAACAAGGCGGAGCCAAATTCATCAGAACCGGGTTTAATCTTCAATGTTTCAGATTCCAGATTTTCCGTTTGTTTCCATGTTAACCATACGCTACATAGATAGATTAGATTTCAGTTCAGTCGATAAATATTTTTCGTGGTGATTGCCCATATAGGCGCGTTCAATCGAACATATTGCGTGTTATAATTTTAAAAACAATGACGAGTTCTACAGATTTTGCCCAGGAATTTACAACAAAAAAGCGATCAAAAAAACGTGCATGTAGTAGTACGGAAAAAAGCATTATAAATTATATTTATACATCGACAATGGAATCGCGTCCTGAATCTTTAATATCGGAAATAGTTAAACAGACTGCTTCTACCAGCGGAGTAGGTGAATCTTCTGTGTACAGAATTATTAGGGAAAAGAAAAATAGTACAGAAGGATTTTCTTCACCGAAAAAGAATAAGCCCAGAAAAACCATACAGGACAGTAGATGATTGCGATAAAACTGTTATACGACGACTTGTACATCAATTTTTTTTTCGGAACGAGATACCAACTATAGACAACGTTCTTGGAGCTGTTAACGACGACGAAAGCTTGCCAAATTTTAAACGAAGTACTTTCCATAAACTTCTAAAATCATTAGATTTTAAATATGTACGTAGGGGTAGAAATAGTGCTTCATTAGAACGAGAAGAGATTATTTTATGGAGACGAAATTTTTTAAAGTCTTTTAAAAAATTTCGGGAAGAAAATAGGAAAATTTATTATTTAGATGAGACGTGGGAAAATGCAGGACATACAAAATCTCATGTGTGGGTCGACGAAACGGTGAAATCTTCCAGGCAAGCGTTTTTGTCAGGTCTCTCACCAGGTCTAAATAATCCATCAGGCAAGGGAAAAAGGCTGATGATTACACATATTGGGAGTGAAACAGGTTTTGTAGAAGGTGGCCTATGGGTTTTCGAATCATAAAAGGGTGGCGACTATCACGAGGAAATGAACTCCGACGGCTTTGAAAAGTGGTTTGCGAATATTCTGCCCCTTTTAGAAGACAACTGTGTAATAGTTCTCGATAATGCTCCTTACCATTCGCGAAAAAGTGAAAAAGTAAAAGATTGGTTAGGATCAAAAAATATCTACTTCGATGACGAAATGCTCAAAGTAAAACTTTTACAATTAGTGGCACCGCATAAGACTGAATATGATAAATATGTTGTTGATCAATTGGCAAAAGTCCACAATAAAACAGTTTTGCGGTTGCCACCTGTGAGCTCAATCCAATTGAGCTGATTTGGGCTGATGCTAAAAATTTTGTCGCGGCCAACAACAAGACTTTTAAATTTGCGGATGTCAAAATTCTTTTAACTAATGCCCTTAACAACATTACTCCTGAAAAATGGAAAAAGTGTGTGAAGCATGTGCAGAATACAATCGAAAAAAAGTCCTAAGGGTTGGGGGTGAAAGTTTCAAATTTAAGAATTTTTTCGTTGTTTGTGTATTGAAGCTGAAGTGTAGGTGCTATGCACTTTAATCTTTGCACTTTTGATGAGTTCACTACTTGCATTGTATCCTGAGAATTTTGTTCATCTACTATATCCCAAACTTAATGAGTGT
Source organism: Hippodamia convergens (assembly GCA_038502775.1). Lineage (NCBI taxonomy): Eukaryota > Metazoa > Arthropoda > Insecta > Coleoptera > Coccinellidae > Hippodamia > Hippodamia convergens. The sequence goes on from CM076609.1 coordinate 74,632,089, forward strand.
TCAAAAATACGACGAAACACTTCGATAAAAGATAGGTAGTGCCCCGACGCCGCGCTTCGCTTGGCTCGTGTTAGCGGGGGCACTACCGTGCCCCCAGATTATAGCCGACTTTGTAAGTACATACATTGAATCAAAAACGACCAATAATTTTAAAATATATATTCATAAATAAATCACTCAATTGTCGTACCTAATACAGATCTGGAGAAGGCGGAGAAAGTACTAAACGGGAGCCAATGAAAATATTCATAACCTTGTAAGCGTACATTTAGTTGTTGACTTCCACTATCAGATCTCGCTGGATATGGTATAGGTTTTGTCTTATTATTGGGAATAGCAGCAGTTAATTCAAATAGTTCCCTTTTATCTTTGCTCGCGCTCTCAAGATTTTTATTATGCCTTCATTAGGAGAACTGAATAAATACTCTCAATACATATTTTATATATCAAATTGAAATAGAAAGAGTTTTGCCGTTGTAATTAATGATTCAATTATGTCGGATACTCCGCTAGGTTGGCAAGGAGGTTAGGGTTAGAGTAATCAATCGTCATTCATAACATCTATATTTCGGAAACAAAAATTCGGTCCTTCATCAGGATGATACAAGGAAACATAAAATTTGGGTATATGAACTTGTAGGGATGAAATAATAAATGAATATCGTAAAACTTAACACAGGTTTCAATATTTTCGGGGGAGCTTCAGCCGATAAGCCACTCCCTAATAGCTACAACTTGGTTTGCCATGGTTTGGTGTGATAAGCATGAAGAAAAATCCCTCAAGTTTGATTTTCTGTTCGCGAATAAAATTGAGAATATGTAATTTTTCAGGGGAAAGAAATGGATACAACATTCCAGAGATGGTTGCATGCCCCGACATTTCCAGATGGTTATCGGATGAAGGAGTATGCAGGGAACTTCATGAAGAGTACCCAAATGACAAGTTCTTACCAGAACATGCGCGGAGACTTTTGTGTGATGCTTATATTTGTATGTATCAAAGTTCTGATGTTATGATGTATAGATGAATTGTACTGGAAAATTCTGGTACAAGAATGACATTGTTTCACTAATATTGTTAGCATAATTTATTAAGTTATTCCTGTTACAAATTTTAAAAAATTAATTTTTTTTTGTGGTAATAAATCGCAATTATTGATTCCAAGAGTTATCCATTACACCAAGTTGAGAACTAAATTCAGTGCTAAAAATTTTAGTGCCACAAATCAGATGCACGCGCACATGCAGTGCGAGAAATTTGAACATGCAATATTTTATTGTACTAAAAACGGAATATGCAAACATTACTATTCTATGCCATTTCTGTTAGCTTTGGTTTTAGGCGTCCCAGACGTCGACTTCAAGCCGAAATCAGGTAACAGGCTGAGTCATAGTGGTCATTATAAAAATATTTAAAAAAATCGTAATAATGCTTTTCTGCTAGTCCGCGAAGTTGCCGAAAACTTTGCAGCTTCCATTCTGAAACTATGCCGTTATCTTCATTGACAGCACCATTCCATACACAAACTTAATGCAAATTTGAGACTTAGATGATTTTCGCACAGATGCCATTATCGGAATCAGCTTTCGACTAAAAATAAGCAGTAAAATCTGAGTTTTTGCTGAATTTTAAATGAAAATTTCAAATCGAAACCCCATTTAATGCTTTCGTATATTTTTTTCGCATGAGCAGATTCTAATTTCCACACAAGTTCTTTATTCTCCCAGAGAGCCATTGTTCGAAGTGAGCTCACACTGCTCAAGAAAATCCAATTTGACACCAGGGGACCGTAACACATCTTACAAGTTACAAGTGGTTCTACTCGGACATTTCCCGCGAGAGATCTTGACACTGCTAGTTTCGTACGTGTTCCCATATCTTCTCATATCACAAGTATGAATTTACCTAGCATGGAAGGTAGGTAGAACAGTATCTACACTTGTTCAAAATTCCGTATTATAATTGTACTTGTAAACTTTGTGCTCATATGTAGAGATTTTTCTTCAATTACTGGTGCCGTACCCGTCATTTTAAGTTGGACTACAGATTCTACACTTGTACGGTTTGTGTAACGGGCCCCTGGTCTTCATAATATCACAGGAGCACTTCACAAAATCTTCGACCGTTGACTAACCAGACACTCTAAATACGATTTTTTATTTCGTCTGTGGACCACTTTAAATTCCAAATTTACGCGTACAGTAGATGTTCACGCTGGCTTTGTCTGACTCGCATTCCGCTCAATAGATGGCTACGCCGTAATGAAACATATAATTGCTGATAGCTAAAAAAGTATACCAATTAGCACTATTAAGGCACCAAATCTTTGAGATAGTTTCAGAATAAGTGCTTCCAACTTTCCGCTGACTTCACACTTGCTGAAAAACAACTCTCAATTACTATTAAACTAAAAATGATATCGCAGCTGTTTCAACGGCACTAATGGGCACCATTTAGGCACTCACTTTGGGCCTACATATTTCATGGTAATTTGGAACATTTGGTGCTGAACGTGAAGTTGGCTGGGAATGAAACAATCCTGGATAATATGAAAACTTTTCATTCTTCTCATTGGTTCCGAAAGCACTAATATAAGCACCAATTAGGCACTAAATAGTGGCATATTAATTTGGTGCTGAGCGTGATGTCAGGACAATAAACTTGAATCGTCAATGTCGACCGGAAAGCAAAAAGGTTTGTGTTTTTTAGCTGTATGCGTGTGATTGGTTTTTTAATCAACAAATAAAGTGAAAATGAGTATTGAGTTGCAAGATCAGTGTGTATCGGATTTGTTATTGAATTTTTCGACTTCGAGTTTTCCTATCTGGAAGAATAATCAACAGGAAAGTTTTTCATCTTAATATTTATTAAAATTTCATTTGGAAATCTTCGATTTGACTACTATGCTCGGTTGCAAAATCAAATAATCAGAAGAGAAGGTGTCGGTATTTAGATTTCCAAAAGATTACGCGAGGACAAAAAAATTACTTAACGCAATTTATAGAAAAAGCGGTTTCAAAATCAACGAAGACAGTGCAGTACATTTTGTAGATTCCCATATTTTGAAAATTAACTCTTATCCAAACACCTGAGGTTCAGTTATCAATATACCACGAAAAATTTCTAAATTAACTGATGATGCATTTCCTTTAATTTTTCCAAATCATCCAAGTTACATGTCGTCTTCAATTACTCCAAAAAAAGTGAGGAACAAAGACAAAAATAGTTGTCCATTATTATTTTTACACCTATTGAGACAACCAAGATCAGATCGATTCATTTTCAGACTTTTGTTATCATTTCAAAGAGAAGGTGATCTCCCAATTCTTTTTCAACGTTGAAGAAAATTACTCTGTTAAATTCTGCAATATAACGTTTTTGAAATGATTATTTATGACATATTTCCAGCTTACTTGAGATGTTCTCACGACAAATGTTCACTATGTCAGCAGTATCTTCGTTAATAATTATTTTATAATGATAAGTGAATACCAAGAACTGCTTTTTCCGACAGAAAATTACTAATTTTTAACCAATAGTTATCAACAGAATTGTTTTGATTTATTCATGGTTTACTTTTAGTTTTATATAACTCTTTTTAGGATTTAATTCAGAGTTTTTATTCTTTCAGAGTTTATTTTTGTCGAATTTCTGTTTTATAGAATTTATTTTAAGTTAAAAGCTCAGCAGACAGAATGTGATCGTTTTCGATAGGGAAACAATAATTTTTTTCCTCTTTTGATTTTCATTCACCTATTTTTTTCGCACAGAAAGTATAATAATTTCCATTCTGATTGTGCTCTTGTAGAACTCATACAACAGTTACCTCCTCGTGGTGAGTTATGGATTATTTGATGAAAATATTAAGAAATTATTCGCCAATCAACGAAATGCTGTTTTGTTTCAATCTCTACAGGCATTAAGAGAGTCTTACGGGCTTATTGGCCGTGGTCTATTAGAAATTATTTCACGTAACGTTTCGCCCACATCTGCGGTAGGCATCTTCAGAGGTTTCTGGGTCTGAGGTTAACCTCGAGTTACAATTGTAACTCGACCGCTGAATTTACGAACGTGATGTTGGATTCGATCTGTTGGCCCAACTTATACCCTGATCATTGGCGGGAGAAGGTAGTGGGTTCACGCGCTCGATGTTGATTGGTCGATCGCTCCCACTTCGTATTGGCTTGATTTTGGTCTTTTCCAACACCGGCAACCATGCGCTATGTACAAAAAGAGTTTCTTCCCTTCTGTTCATGTTCTTCTTATGTTTATATATCTCAATGGCTTCCATGCGGCCCGCGGGCCTCGTGGTGGACAGCCTTGTTCTACAAGGATCTCATCGGGCCCGTGCCCAGGGCCCTCATTCTAAGGGGTGTACTTGAATATTTAAGTAAACAAGTTTCAAACCGCATGATGTCTGTTGTTATTTCATCCTCAGTTCTATTTTTTGAAAAGACAATAGAGACCTCAAAAGTCACGTAATATTTTGTTATATTCCGATGTACCCTGGAATCCTCCTCCCCAATCACCATTATATGCTATGGGTATAGATAAGATAATAAGTTATAAAAGCAGGTGTAGAAGGCCATCTCCAATATATGAATAAAGATGAAATGCTATATTATAAATATTTGTGTGAAAGGCCTTTTAAAATTAGTATAAAAAAATGAGTCTTCAAGAAAACCACCTTCTTTGAGGTCCTGTGTGTGGTAGGCGAAAATCTGTCTGCTGACTAAAATTTGAATCTAGAGGGCCCCCAGCTTCCTCCAAAATGAACTGTCTAATTTTTCCCCTTTGCTCATTTATTTTTGTTTCTTACGTCTTCCCTTTTCTTAAGTTCTTCTCTGTACTTAAGACATCGGACTCATCGGAGCGTGTACGCTATAAGTTCTGCTCCCTCGCAGAGCGGACATCCCGTTGCGCTGGAGCAGCCGTTTTCCTTCTAGACAAGCCACCTTTGGCACCATTGACTCACTTGGATCAAGTCATCTGAAAAACCTGAGGGTAGCGAGCATCCTCAGCATATTGAGAGCAGAAGGATAAGAACAATGACGGCAGGTCTGATATAAACGCCAAAAGCAGAATGGGACCCAGAACTGAACCCTGCGGTACCCCACTGACAACAGCTTTGAAGTCAGAAAAACAGTCACCAACCCTAACCGAAAAATATCTCCCAACTACAAACGAACGCAGCTATCTCAGAACGCTACCCCTTACACCTAGATTTTCGAGCTTGAAAAGTAAACGCCGAAAAGGAACACGATCGTTGGCTCGAGAGATATCCAGATAAATGACGTCCACAGGTATTCCACCGTCGATGGACTTGGTCGAATTCCAGAAGACATGTGATAACTGACCGTCTCGGTAGAAAACCATGCTGGATGTTGTAATTCTGTTCTAAACTGTCTCGAAAATAACACCGCCATAACTTTTTTTTCCGACGCAGCATAGAGAGAATCTCGTCACTCAACCAAGTATTGGACGCAACAGATCTAACGAATTTAGTTCTAGTAAACATTCCCAGGCACCGTTCACATCCAAAGAAGGTGCGAAAAATGTTCGGAAGTATTAGGTGGACGAAATTTTCAAAATGTGTCATGATTCAATTTTCTATTCTGATATATCTGAATAAAAGGAAGTTTCATGACTTGTTTTATAAGTTTTGCATTTCAATTTAAGCTTTCGATATGTCTGTCATATTTTCCGGAAAATAATTAGGTAGTTATTTTCATAATGAGCAGTAAAAAACTAATGGTCGTTTTTTTTTGAATAATGAAATAAGTTTTGAGGAATATCCACAACAGAAGCATGGAAAAATATTCTGAAGAAGTCAAAGATTTTTATGAAAGGGCGAACAACATAGATCATATTATTGAGCTGTAGCAGTTATTTCTGAATATTTCGAAAATGGTACATTTTTGATATAGGGAACCCTGAATAGACTCCACTTATTTTAACCCCATAAATTCATATGTGAGTAAAAAAAATACGGTTTCAATTTGAAAAATTCGAGTTTTTGGCTTTTTTTGAATTCCAACTTTGACACACTCATTTCAACTCCCAGTATATGAAAACGTTGTTTTCTCAACTGAGTGACGTCGAATATCTTTTCGGTAACCCATTTCAAAAAACAGATCTGAGATTGTGAGTTGGGCTCTCATTGAATTTCCAGTGTTCTACAAGCCTCAATTTGTATTTTTTTCACAAATCAGTGAATAACTCAAAAACGGCTCTAGATGGCTATAGGGAGTGATGCATAAAATTAACGTGGCATTCGAAGATCTATCCGAGAAAGTCATAATATACAGGGTGTTCTATTTGAAATAAGAAAGTTGATACCATTTCCGGTGAAACCGGAAGTCATTGATATTTGAAAATTTATCATAAATGAAGGTCTACTTGGCTTATATATCCACATAAAATTTGAAATTGATCGAATAATTATTTCTCCATAAACTTCTAATGGGCACTCCCGGTGGGACACCCTGTATAATAGACCTATAGTGTGAATGTTACCGAAAATTGAAGTCAGAATTACGCGGAGGGATAAGACGTTCTGAGCATGCGGTCAAGATGGCCTCTGAAAATTATATTTTCATTGACAGAAACATAACCTCAGATTTGGATTAAAGATTACCTCTTCGACATTTGATCAGACTACATTAATTTCGTTTCGTTACAGTTTGTTTAATTATTTTTGAAAGTCTCTGAAAGTGCAGTTAACGCGGGGTTGGTCATTATATTTTTATCTAATCAATGATCTGAGAATCTACATGAAGATTTACGTTTTCATTGGCAAAGTAGCGAGTGGAAATTGAATTCCAAGAAAAAACCGTTGTTGTCTCTGTTATAATATAGAGAATCAGTAGTTTAAAATTATACTTAGTAACTGATGAATGTACGTACCGTACCTATATTATGTATATCAATTTATTGTAGGTTATTCAATATTAAGAGAGTCTTCCGGGCTTATTGGCCGTGGTCTATTAGGAATTATTTCACCTAACGTTTCGCCCACAACTGCGGTAGGCATCTTCAGAGGATTCTTGGTCTTAGATTGTAACTCGACCGCTGAATTTCCGAAAGTGACGCTGGATTCGATCCGTTGGTCCCACTTATACCCTGATCATTGGCGGGAGAAGGTAGTGGGTTTACGCGCGCGATGTTGATTTTTCCATCGCTCCCACTTCGTATTCGCTTGATTTTGGTCTTTTCCAACACCGACAACCATGCGCTATGTACCAAAGGAGTTTCTTCCCTTCTGTTCATACTGTTCTTATGTATTAGTGTACTATATTATGTATTAGTGTACTATATGCCTCAAAAATAAATTCTCATGGTTGCAGGAATTATATGTTTCTTCAGTTCCGAACAGGAAAGAAACTGTTGTTAACTTGTCCAAGAGGATATTAACACAAGAGGAGAAATCCATCCTTGAAAAGAGAAACAATTTCTCCATTCGAACGAAACAAATTCCTGTAGAGAATATAATAGCCAATGTTGAGGCAGCAATTCGATCCTTACCTGAGGCTACGGCTGAAGAAGTGAACACTGAAGCCTCAAGAATCATCAGGAAGGCTGAACCTCCAAAAAATAATATTAATTTCAGGGAACACCCAGCCATAAAGAGTCTCAATGAAGATACATCCATTGTGATCCTTTCAGCTGACAAAGGAAACGCGACGGTAGTGATGGACACCTCTGACTATGTTTCCAAAATGAGGGCGTTGTTAGACCCCTCAAACTACAGGAAACTCAAAAGAGATCCTCGCCCAGGCTCAGACAAGCAAAGACTCTTATAAAAGAGTCTTCTCTCGATGAGGAACTTAAAAAGAAGATTTGTAAGAGTGAAGCAAGGGCTCCGCGTATATACGGACTTCCGAAAATTCACAAGGATAATGTCCCATTGAGACCTATCGTTAGTACCATCGATTCACCAACATACGACTTAGCCAAAGTTTTAACAACTATGTTGAGACCTCATGTGGGAAACACGGACACTTTCGTCAAGGACTTTACCCAGTTTGTTAAAAAACTGCAGAACATTCAGTTGGGACCGAATAACCGACTCGTTAGTTTTGATGTTGTCTTTGTTCACACTAGTTCCCATCAGGGAATCGCTTAACTACGTGTCTGAGTTATTCCCGAATGACATAACAAAGCTCTTCGAACTTTGCCTGTCATCCAGCTATTTTCAGTGGAAAAGCGAATTCTATGAGCAAATAGATGGCTGTGCCATGGGAAACCCTCTAAGTCCTGCAATTGCAAATTTCTTCATGGAGAAATTCGAACAAAGTGCAATTGAAGCGGCAACTAAGAGACCGTCCACATGGCTACGTTATGTGGATGATACTTTTGTCGTCTGGAGTCATGGACTTGAAGAATTGGATGCTTTCCTATCCCATCTTAACAGTAGGCACCCAAATATTCAATTCACTGTGGAAATTGAAAAGGATGGTGCTCTACCCTTTCTAGACGTCTTGGTTACTATAAAGCCTAATGGAAAGCTAGGACACAGGGTTTATAGAAAACCAACCCACACTGACAGATATCTACACAAGCAGTCCAATCAACAGAAACGAGGAGTTATAAAAACATAGAGCCCGACGATTGTGCGAGCCGGAATTTCTGGAGGATGAACTTGAACATCTACAGCATGCATTCGTCGCTAACGGATATAATGCTAAGGAAATTCAGAGGGCAATAAGACCAAAACTTTCCACACGTGATGATAACACATCACAACTCACCCCCAATGGAAGAGCTTCCTTACCATATATCCCCAAGGTCACCGATAGAATTGGTAGAATACTAAAGGGCCACAATATAGCCAACTCAAAACTCAAAAACTTGGCCAAATGATCAGAACTACCTAAGACAAAGTCGACCCACTCTCTCAACCTGGAATTTACAGGATGCCTTGTGACTGCGGCAAAGTCTCTACATTGGTACAACGAAGCGAAGTATCAATACGAGAATTAAGGAGCCTGAACGATGCTGTCGACTCAATCAGACAGAAAAATCCGCACTAGCGGAACATGCTCTGACAGATGGACACAATATTGTTTTCTCAAAGGCAGAAGCTATTTCAAACATCAAAAGTTTCTATCCTAGGATGAACATGGAACCCATTGAGATTGCATTCCATCTCATTCAACTACAAAGTTTAAATCATCTTGTGTTTATCAGGCAATTATTCTTTATAATCATTTACCACCATCCATCAAGATGTTGAATAGAGTAAAGTTTAAAAAATTGATTAAATGTAAATTACTTAGTAATTGCTATTATAATGTTAGTGAATATTTGGCTGATGACAGCTTTCTGGATTAGTATTTTGAATTTTGCATCACATTTATTTTTGTATTTTATTGGCCTGTCCTATACATATTTATTATGTCATAATGGATTAATAAAGCTTATTATTATTATTATTATTATTATTATTATTATTATATAAACATAAGAACAATATGAACAGAAGGTACATAGCGCATGGTTGCCGGTGTTGGAAAAGACCAAAATCAAGCCAATACGAAGTGGAAGCGATGGACCAATCAACATCGCGCGCGTAAACCCACTACCTTCTCCCGCCAATGATCAGGGTATAAGTAGGGCCAACGTATCGAATCCAGCATCACTTTCAGAAATTCAGCGGTCGAGTTACAATCTGAGACCAAGAATCCTCTGAAGATGCCTACCGCAGTTGTGGGTGAAACGTTAAGCCGGGTACAGACGACTGTAATGCAACGTGTAATGCAACGCGTAATGTAATGCTAATTCTCCGTGTGGACGGCACCACGAACGTTACTGTAACGTTCGTCAGACCGTTCTTGGCTATCCATCGGGTGTCGGTTTTTGTCGCGATCTCAAAGGCGTTCGCAGTTCTCGTTTGGACGGCTATTCGGGCGTTTGTTGTGGTGTGACGAACAATCTCTCGAATTAATTGAATTTTACGGGCAGGACTACGGAATTTGGGACCAATCCGAATTACCACAAGATGAAATTCAAAATGATGCGTATACAGAAATTTCTGTTTCATTTTCATTTCAAAATATATATTCAATATTCGTGGGCGACATTTAGGAACCCGGTGATGTTTTCAAATTCACTCGTTTCTTCGGATTTCAATTCCAATAATAAATAATAATGAAGATCTTCTTTCATACAAATTTGTTTTCCATCATAGACGTTTTTTCCGGTCATCACTAATTTGAAAGTAAGTGAAAATAAACGCAGCACCTGCTATCGCAACTTTCCAGGGTTCCAGGTTGTTTTTGGATTTCTTCGTGTTTTGATGGATTTTTTAGGGGATATTCAGTTATTCTTCAGATTTCATACAGTTTCAGTAATTATGCACAACTGGAAGGACTGTGTCGGAGCTGTAAAAAAAATTTCACATTTTTCACAAATTCTGGTTCCAAAATGACGAAAATGAAAACAAGTCGTCAATCCCTCTAGTGGAAAAAAAGGTGAAGTTTGCTTCTGGAAGGTAGTTCGAGGTTCAGCTGGTTTTCCTCTGGTTTCTAGACAGTTGTTAGAAATGTTTCATCTTGTTTATTTCATACTTTCCTGTAAAAAAATGCCCGTTTTTTCGTCGGAACCGAAAAATACCACATTCTATTGATCAATCACAATAGTGAAAGAGTGTCGGAAAGAGATCATACTCATTTAAATAGTATTTATTGAAAATTTTTGAATGAACATTCACAAATAAATATATTATGTATGTGATGTTGGTTAAACCGAAAATTCGCTATTTTTGAGAAAATCCAATAATAGTGGTTTTCATCAATTCAAAAAAATCCACAGGGTTTTATAAAGTGCAGAAATTCTATGCCAACCCTGCAACTTTCCTTATCGGCATGTTTGTAGAAACCGAGCGGAACAGCCGACAAACAAGGAGTCGCGTTGAAGATTTGCCGTATATTCGTAAGCCGTCCAGACGGTGCAATCTGAATTACGCGTTGCATTACACGTTGCATTACAGCCGTCTGGACCCGGCCTTAGGTGAAATAATTCCTAATAGACCACGGCCAATAAGCCCGGAAGACTCTCTTAATGTCAATATATCCGGTCGTGAAAGCCTGAAACTAGCGAGAGTAATACTTTTTCTCTCTTGCCGTATGGGTGTCTTGGAAAAGAATCACCTCAACACCATATTCATTGCCTAATTTCGAAACGTAATCACTCTTTTCCTTAAGAGTTCTTTCAATATTCGAATTCAAAATTCTTGAATTCTGGGTCTATGATTGTGAGGGTTTTTCAAACCTCCTACCTGAATTTTTGTAACTTCAGATTTCTCGGGACCACTACAGGACTCTAATGAAAAGAAATCATCTCCTACCGATGAACCAAACAACTTATTACACAAGAAGAAAACGGAATATTTGGAGGAACCAAAAATTACGACATATTCCGAAAACTGCCAAAATGACATTATGCACATGCACACGTTGATCATATTATTATGTTTTTCGTAATCCTTGAATTATTTTCTTCGAAATAAAACAAATTCTGCCACGCTCGAGGACGTCCAGACGACGAATATTTTTTTACAACTTTGGAGCCCTCCCCTGTCTTTTCTTCACTCTAAAATAGTCAGATTAGTGGTATATACACGTTTCAGCATGTAATCAACCCACCCTATCTTGAACTGACGCGCTTAAGAATGTGCAGTGATCATTTTTTTACTAATCTGATCCTTTATTCTGGACGGGCGGCCATTTATATGGCGTTCATATTTGGTGGATGTACTCAACCGGGTACAAGGAATCCCTCTGTATATTAATCTGCCGCGCCTGAATTTATCCCGAAATCAACCTTGGGCTCCCCTTCTATTTGAATTCTTGAAAACTTTTAGTTGCACTATCAGTTCCACGCCATCCAAAAATAACTGATGAAACTTCAAATTTTGCTTCCATGTGTTTGCGATATTTTAGGCGATTTCACCAAAACGTGATTGCTCTAGATAAAATTGAGTTTGAAACCGTGTTGCAGAGGGAAGGCAGAAGTTGTGGAGAACAGAGGAAACTCCGTATAACTGTATCCTTGTTTGAAATGGTACCTAAGGGATATAAAAACAAATCTAGAGACTCTATTTTCAACCCTGTATTTTATACAGGGTGTACCAAGTTCGAGGGCTTATTAGGCTTTTCTGGAGAACTGGACCTATTTGAAATGTGAAAATTGGGATTATGTTATTGTTTAACATTATCTTTAGATCTAAAATATTCTTGGAGCCTGACCACTTTCAGTTATACAGGGGGAGAAATTTTTTTTTTTTTTTGTTTTCGAATTTGATAGAGTTTGCAATTCTGGATACATTCGTACTCAAATCGTTGCATTCGTCGAAAAACTTTCAAAAATATCGAGGAAAACCTGAAGAAAAAGAGAGAAAAGAGTATTCGGTATTATGTTTGTTATTCCTAATCTAGATATCGTAAGCACAAACCGCTTTCACATTTTTGAAGACGAAGACTGTGGAAATATTGTATATTTTCAGCATTTTGAAAAACCTGTCACAGGGTGTTCCAAATGTTGGTTCAAAAATTGGGATCAAGATTGGCCCATAACTTTCGTTTTTCAAATTAGAACCCTATTTTTTTACGATTGCGTTGGATTCTGCGAAGAAAAATGATGATAATGTTTCAACATGATAATACTTCTAAAATTAATAATTCTTGAGTTATTCAGGATTTCCTGATTTCATGTCGTACGTACCGTCAAATTCATAGAATCTGTTTCATATCAACAATGACCTTGGTCATAGAAGATAAATTGTTCAAATAGGTCACTATAACTCTTGTCTGAATTCATTTATCATTGTTGATATGGAACAGATTTCATGAATTTGACGCTACGCAAAATCGAACGCAAGCATAAAAAAATAGGGTTCTAATTTGAAAAACGAAAGTTATGAGCCAATTTTGATCCCAATTTTTGAACCAACATTTGGAACACCCTGTGACGGGTTTTTCAAAATTCTGAAAATGAACAATATTTCCACAGTCTGCCTTCAAAAATGTGAAAGCCTCATGATAGATAAAAACTATCAATATTTAACAGCATCTCCAGAAGGTAAAATAGGTGAAGAGTAGGCGTCGATTGAAATTAAATGCCCCTACACAGCAAGAAACGAAAATGTTCAAAAATTTCCTTTTGAGTTTCTGACTTACAATGAACTGAACACTAACCATAAACTTTCTTACCAAATACAGGAACCAACTGGAAATTTCAAACCTTCTATGGTGTGGTCATCTTTTTCTTCAAAAAGATAATAAGGGTCAAACGAAAGCAATCTGGATATTTGATCAACTTCAGGTGGAAATTCAGAAAATTCCATCAAATTCTGCTCAAAGGTGAAATAAACCCCCAAGTACTCTTAGCAAGTGATTTTCGCTAATAGCATTCGAAAGCAAGCCCCAATAAGAATATTTCCTGAATGTTTCATCTTGATACACGATCATCTTCAGGTGAAAATTCAGAAAAATCCATTAAATTCTGCTTCAAAGGTAAAAATAAACCCCCAAGTCCTCTTAGCAAGAGATTTTCACTAGGGTAAGTGCACCGGTTGTGGCCACTTTAAGACATTTTCCAACTTCACATTGTGATCATTTCACTATTCATGCACAGCTTCACAATTAAAAATATGAAAACGCTCCGTATGAATATTGTGATTAGTGGGTTGCCAAGCAAAAATTGTCTTAATGGCGAATAAAATAATTAAAAAATGAAAAGGAGAGCGAGTGCAATTTATCCAGTTGTGGCCACACAATTTTCCATTTGTGGCCAGTCACGGTTTTGGTTAAACTTGCACAGTTTGATATTCACTTCTAACGAAATTCAACAAACCTTCTCATAAATAACAAAAAATATATTAGAATTTCATGAAAATATAGATACAAATAATAAAAAATTTATAATCTTTCTTATACTTAAATAAAAAAATTCATCGTAATATTTAGGTTTCTAAAAAAATTTTTTTCAAACAAAACATGGTCCGCGATCATCAGCATCTTCAGTTTTCGTGATGATCTTCTTTCTAATACCACAGAAGGTCTGGAGATTCATGCTATTTGCACAGAACTATACCCTTTCAACTTCAAATTGAGATTGATCACATTCAAATTAGGATTGGTAATCATTGATATTTTTTTCTTGTAGGGTACAAAGTATTTTATCATAAAGATTAATTTCGGAAAAATGTTAGCAGACTTGCTCGACTCCAGCTCGTTATATTCATAACCCCATCCTTACAATGATATTACAATATATCTTCTTTCTAGTCTTTCTCAAATTTCTCTAGTTTTCAGTCTCATCCATTTCGTCAATATAAGAACTTCGTGTTTTATTATTAAGCCTTTTTTATGAAGCTTATCATTTTCATTCGCTTCCAGATAGTCCAATTCATGTATCGGACGATATTGTTAAGTTTTTCATCTTTGTTTGTTACATACGATGCAGTATTATCTATCCTTTACTATCTAGTGGCCACAACTGGGTTTGTACGCTCCGTTTCTGGCCACAAGTAGCGAATCGTACTTTTTTGTGATCCAGTTGTGGCCAGCACTATATTATTTAGTTAGAATCAGAAATTTTCAATTTTTTTATAAAAAATATAGAAGAACATGATATAAAAATGATATAAAACATTTACTATTTGTAACGCATACTTATGTTAAAAAAAAAACATTGGAAACACACCCTGTGTTTCTTAATCGCACTTCTAAGCATTCGCCTACTACCCCGTCAGGTCAAGAACTAAATGAAAAAGCAACGAATTTCGTTATCTCTTTTAAGAAATGAGCTTGCCAATTGGTGCAGGAATAATGAAGGATGGCAACGAAGGCAAATTTCAATGGCTAATTCGAATGTACTACGTTTTATTCAAGAAAATGATCTCGGGTGGCCACAACTGGAACGATGGCCACAACCGGTGCCCTTACCCTAGTAGCATTCCATAGCAAGCCCCAATAAGAATATTTCCTGAATGTTTTTGAATAATTTAGATCAAAAGTTTTTTGCCACCCTTGATTTCGCAACTTTTCGAGGTGTTGTCGTTTTGTCCCTGTATCATCTACAATAGTCGTGCAAGGAATTCACTCATCATATTTAATTATTATGTACCTCTAGCATGAAAAGACTGTCGATCTGCTCATTCACATGCCGCTCAAACATTTATATGACATGATACATGATACAAGGAATGTATTCTTTGTATCATGTTTATATGAGGAATGCCCATGGATAATCGGCTAACGTCGGGAATTCTTCCCATGATTTTTCCGGCCAACTTTTTTGGTTAAGTTGTTTCGAATAAAGTTTGAAAAATATATCATTTTTATTGACTCTTTATTTATTGGGTAGTAGCTGGGTGAGTTAGATCCATTGAGATGCTTATTCAATGAATTCAAATAAAATTGGACCATGAATGAGAAATCCGTGGTGTCGGGGAAAAAGGAGTCCATTTTTGAGAATGTTTAGGAAAATTTGATTACAAATTACAGATTGATGAGGATCAAGACAAAACTCCTTTTGCTCAAAGATGGACTCATCTCCTTTGTCCCTGGCACCATGGAATTACTTAAAGTTTTATTATAAATTACAAATCGTCCAGAATAAAGGCGAATCTCGTTCAGCTCAAAAAAAAACTTCTTTTTCCCCGACACCACGGAAATATTTTGTAGATTAGAATAGTCCGTATAGTAGACAAATTTGAGATTTTGTCACGAGTAGTGGAGTTGAAAAAGCGCTCTCTGTCAGCCAAGTACCCCAACTAAACTTCATTGAGAATTTGGAGATTCATAAACAAGGATAATTTATCAATTTTCATGTGGCGCAGTCTGTTGATCTTAAAATAAACTTGTGATATTATCAATCCGATAGTTAACGGACAACTCAAGAAGACATCAGAAAATCAGCTAGCTTCAACAAGAGATTGTCAATTGGTATCGAACTGTTTAGTGTCGGATTAGTTAAAGCCTTGTTTATATAATATATGTTTATATAATTAAACAAGGGTTAAAGCAAAACCTAAGAAACCGTCCATTGAATTGGCAACCCTGTTTCGCTACGATCAGCTGAGCGTTTACAGCGCTACTTTCGGTTGTCTTATGAACTATTCATTTCAGTGAATCGTTTCACGAACCACAACTCCCACGAATTCGAGAAGTAAAAATTTGTTAGCCACCGGCTTTGTTCATGTACTATCTTACTTCCATTGAAGTTTCATAATCTATGAGCTCTTTCTAATGAGTGTTGTGAATTATATATCGTGTAATCTGTGTGCTACAAATGATATTTCAGAAACACAGAGGTTCCATGTTTCGAAATTGTGAATGGTGATTGAATAATGTTTACATAAGGCTTTGTTCGTTTGGTATTTCATGCAGGAAATTTTTGTATAAGGTAAATTTCTAACTTTTCAATTATGATAACATTACTAGAAATGCGTTCTGACGTGAGTTTACAGAATTGCGAAATTTCTGTCAGATGTCAAATCTTCTGAATCATTTATGTTTATTTATTCTTTGGTTATAATGTTCGATTGATTATTTACTTTTTATGCGATGTATATCTGGAAATTTACAATACGATACTAATAACGAAGGTTCTCTAAGGCAACATCAGGAATATTCACGTCTGGTGTGAAAATCAGTAGTAGTTCTTTTCATACTTGTATCTGAAGGTTGAGAAAACCTTCTTGCAAGTAGTTCCCTCTGCCTAATTTTTCAAACCTTGGATCTGAAGAGAGTTTATTATTTACTAGCCTTCGCCTTGTACTTCAGAACTCATTAAATTTCGTGTCTTTAAAGTTCAATTTTTCCTGGACTAACCTAAATGTTTCTGTTAGAAGTCCGATACTTCACTGAAGCAATTTATGGTTAACTTATTTCTTCTCATTGTATGTACTCGTAATGTATGTATTGTAGGTAATTTCAATTTTTTTTGAATGGGAAAACTCACAAATTTAGATTAGGTCAGCTCAGCATGTGATAAAGGTGAAATGAAATAGTTTTTTATTCAGCAATTTGCTACTTATATCTGAATAACAAGGAAAATTTCAACTTTGATTACGTAAATAAACAAACACCACCATTTCTCTTTGTTTCATCTAGTTGTTCTCTTCTTCAGAACACAATGAGGAATTCTCACAACTTCCCTATATAACATAACAAGATCTAACATTAGTTCCATACTATATAATACAATATATTATACTGAGATATGAAATCAAATAGTGTTACTTCAAAAAATAAAAACATAGTAGACTGTTGTCGATTCGATTTCCTTTGAAGTGCCCTCTGCAAGATTGACTTTGATACCACAAGGAAGCGTAGATCACTGCAAAGAAACAACCATTAGCCAATTTACATCTATCTTTATTGTGTCCTTCATCAGGATGCTGAAATAATTACAGGCGAAATAGATCACAAAAATGTTGATTACATATTAATTACGATCTGGAAATGATGAAGCCAAAGCCCAGATGGTTATTCACTTACATATTGACTTGTTGTAGGTATAACTGGAGTTTTTGAAACGAAATTTGTGAAGTTATTAGAAAGTAATGGTAAAATATAACAAACTAGGTCCACACTTGTAGATTCCTCACTTAGTTATTTGAAAGCTATAGATATTACTTAGGTCTTTTATATCCAATCTTTTGTTGAAGGACAATCTATTTTCATTTATGAAGTACATTTGTAGGAAGGTTCTTTTATCCAAGTTTGACTTGATAGACAATTTTTTGAATTGTTGAAATTAGGGGAGTGGCTACAGTCCACTTTATGAGTAGCCAGAGCACATCCTTCCGGTTATAGGCGGATATCACTCCTGTTGTGAGAATACTTCGTTTCAAGTAGACGCTTGGGTAATCGAGACAGAAATGAGGTAGACACAATCTTTCAACCGTTCCTCTCCCAATTGTTTTTTTGCAAGTATTAATGAAACTCCATAGGATAATGGGCTATTTAACACTCAACTAATATAGGAATATTGTTCATTTATTTTTATTTTTAGGGTGTAGCTAGAGCGTAATGGGACACATATGTCCCAATGGAAATTTTGTGCCCTTCTGAACTCTCTGCAGAATAACCAGAATTATTTGCTTCAGGAAATTCTGTGGATCTATCAAACTCCTGATCATTAAGCCTGACTCATGCAAATAACAAGCTCAAAACTACCAATGGGATGTAAATGCTCCACAACAAAATAATTATTTCTCGTGACCACCAGAAAAGTATCTAGGACACCTAAGAAAATGATTTGGGTTGTCCCTTCCGGTATTAGTCAGTTGAAAAAATATCATCATTTATTAAGTGATTATTTCTGGTTAATCAATTTTTAGTTGAATTCAACATCTTCTAAATTTTTCAATTGTGGGCAGTGTGTCATTTATCATTATGTTCATATCATCTGCGTAGTTCTTCTCAGTTGGTTTTTGGTTTTCCACACTTCATTTAGTCCAAAGTCATTTATGTATCGGATGAAAAATATGGGTTCTGTTATATTTCTTCAGAGGTACCTAGTTTAATTTGATGTCAATCTAATCTTACCTTATGGCCGTGTGCTTGGGATGTGTATTAAAAAAAATAAAATATAATTTCAACCAATATCACTCTGTCTATTCCTATGCTTCTCTCTCCATTTCGTAGTTCTAGATCTTTGCACTGCTGACATAATTATTTGCCTTTGACAGATCTAGAAATAGATCCATTGCCAAGTTTACACCTTCAAGTGTCAGTGACTCGTTTTACCCAGCTGTATATTACTGTTTATGAGCATAATAAAGTTCAAATATAATATAAAATGACTTGATATTATAATAAGTGTGAATTTTGTTTTCATGAATTTAACAAATAGCGTAAACTTTATTGAAAGTCAAACTCTAATTTTATTTGATGAAATACATCAGTTTTTTGAAGCTTAACTCAAGGATGGGTCTCAAACAATGATTTATTTTTGAGTCATTTAAGTAGCAAAAATGAACCATAAAGTGATGAATGAGAAATAGGTAAAATGAAACAAAATTAAGAGGCTCCCATTGTCTTTTCAAAATGAAAGCCTTTGATTTGAATTCATTTCCCAGTTCTTTCATAGGTATTCTTTGTTGCTTTTGCTATCATCCTATGATTATTCTTGTATTCATCACATACAGTTTGAATTTTAAGTAGAAGGGAACTCGGTCTTTCTTCGTTAGAAACTTTGCTCTTCATATAGCCTTTGGGCTTGTTTACTATAGGGTGGAAAATTGTGTTCCGGTCTGTCTGAACAGCTCACATGTTAGAATGGTCGACACTCAACTGAACCATATCTCGTGTTCAAGAAGATCCACACAAGTCACTGGCTACCAGTTCCAAGCCATATTCCACCTCCAATGATCTACTGCACTTGTCAGAGAGTACAACAAGGTTCTTTGAAACCCACAACTACCCACAGAAATCGATGATATAGAAAGCTGAAAACCTGGCGACCTCTAATTTCAACCCGATAAATGAGAGAAGCAGAAGTGGTTCAAAGCAGCCCAAAGGGAACTTCACAACATGCCGTGCATAACAACTACTCCAGCTGGCTTTGAACTACCACGTAAGACTTGGACAACACTTAACCGGATTAGGACTAGCCACGGAAGATGTGCCGATACCTTCTATTAGTGGAACATAACACCCTTCCCACAGTGTGACTGTGAAGTATGATACGTGTTATATATCAATGTTTTGCATCAAGAAAGTTTATTTTATCATGTCACTAACTTGTAAAAATGACAGTTAACTTGCAAAATGTTCACAAGTTAGTAGTATTATTTACATTAGAAAATTTTGTTTCAACGTCATGTATGTTGAAAATCATGGTACAATTGTTATTTCCAGTAACACAGATTGTTGATGATGGAAGAGTTGATACTGAGGATGATGAACTATCTGTTGACTCAGAAACTGCTGAACTCGAGGACTGCAGAACATTTTTACTCTCCTTACTACCAAATAATTTGCCAGACATTTCGATTTTTTTGTTGACCAAATCATCGACAAAACTCATCACAATATCGGTGCTCTTCTACCCTCCTGCATGCGTTAGTGCTAAAATATCTCCACCCGAATCCGCAACCATAGTGGCTCCAGTTCTGCGAAAAGAGTGGCCGGTGTATAACTCCGGTCTTTTAGACCTCAATATTTTGCTATTTGCTTGAGGACCCCAACAATAATGTGCTGGCCAGCATTGAGGGAAATGCATTTTTCAAATCGGTATGTCAAAAAAATCTTAGGCAAATCGACATAATTTTCATGAGTGCTGCACAACTCCAACACAGGGTCATAGAGTAAATGAATAAAAATCCCTACGATTGAAGATGTACATTTATTGCATTGATGAAATTCATTAAGATTAGGTTGAGGTTTTCATAAACAAATATAATGACATTAAGAGAGTCTTCAGGGCTTATTGGCAGTGGTCAATTATAAGTTATTTTACTTAACATTGCCTACATCTGCGGTGATCATCTTCAGAGGCTTCTTGGTCTAAGATTGTAACTAGAACCCTAAGTTACTGACTGCTACTGATAATTGTGGTTATGTCGTCAATTGCATATCCTCTTTTTATCTATAGGGTAATAATTTTCAGTACTCCAAGCTCAGTTTATTATTTACCATAAATGTCAGTGAATAAATTATTTCATCTAATGTGACGTTTAATATTTCATCCATTTCATAGGTGTGTTTGTTTTTCAAATTTTTAAACATCAATTTACTAAACTTTTCGTTTATAATGACTATGTATATGTTTTTACTACACAATTTATATTGTACAAGGTTTTGTGAGAAAGCCGAAGTTGCACTTGACTCTGCCAAGATATGTGCCCTTATCAAACACATTTAGCAAAGTGCTAGTCACACTCTCTAAAGACAATAGCAAACTGAATTGGATAAGAGCTACCTTCTCATCCCTTGAGAGTGTTTGGCTACTATGAGAAGCTGGCACTGTCAACAAGCTGCTTAAGTCTTCACACCCCTTCGTGGTCACTTTGGAGACCTGCAGAACATCACTTTTCAAAGACTCCTTCATCTAACGAACAGCGAGGCTTTGGAACTCATTGCCTATTGAGGTGTTCCCCGAGGCATACAACCTCCAGAAATTCAAGAAGAACACCAACTCCTACCTTCTTTCCCTTGGTTCCCACGATGTTCTCTGAACATTGCAGGATATCCCTTTTCATGGGAACCAGAACATAAAAAAAAAATATCTAATCTTGCTGTTTATTTCTTTTTTTTTATTTATTTCTGACCTCAAATTAGCAATGGTGCTGCAAATGGAACCCCTGGCATACAAAAGTTTATCAACAAATACCTATAGTAAAAATTCAATAAAAAACACTTCACTAGAGGTAACCTTACTTTTCTATTGTTCTTTGGGCTACTTCTTGAGATTTTGATATCTTTTTATTACCTCTTGTACATAAAATATGTCTAGGTAGCACTGTAGCAGATAAAAAGTAGACGGTACTGGTTAATTTTCCCCTCCCCCTATATTGGTGACTGTTAACCTTCTCTTATTCTTGCATACTTCAGTGCTTATTAGCTTTTCTTTCAAGTTTGGTGGGGATGGTTATCCTTAACATAGTTGAATGTTGTCTATGTTTTCTAAAATTTATTATTTATACAGAAACAGGACTGACAGGGTTCTAGTTTGGGAGTTGACCACAGAAAACATGCTGTCATTGAGCCGATAGTGTCAGACCAGTTTCTGGGTTATTACCTTCACCAGTGTCACATAACCCTTCTCATCAATGACAACAACTTGAAGCCAGAATATCTTATACCAGATAGCAGTCAGGTTCTGAGTGTTATCTCCAGAAAGTTCCTGATTTATTATTATGTACTCATTTCACCTGTTCCAAACGCTTGAGCTTATCAATATTTAACAGTGAGTTGTATACTTGTTCACTTGTAGTGTAATAATCCAAGAGGAAATTAAAATGATGGCTTTAACTCTTTCAAGTACGGCGGTTCAAATTTTGAACCACACTTTTTTAGTATCGTGCGGGACGCCGGTTTAAAATTTGAACCACCCTATATTACGCCTAATACGAAATAGGGACACGGGTTTAAATTATACACCGCTATTGCAGGCCCTTTATTGGGTTATATAGAGTCACGTGAAAGCATTCGTTTCGACTGGTATCGGTTATTTACTCAAGAAACGTAGTGTTTTCAACATTATGTTAGGGACATCGCGCGCTCGATAGCTGTCAGTGTGTACCGATAGGGCTTTTCTTGCGCTGGAATTCCCGTACCGGAAAGAGTTAATTTGTGCTCTCTGTACTTTGTCTTTGCCCAAACATGGATTCATTTTTCTGAGCATAAATACTGTTTTTGTGCTTTTATATTTGATATAATAAAATACAGCTTTTCATATTAAAGCTCTAGATCACAGCTTATATCACAATGTTCAAGTTACTGCATGATAGGACACAGTAATAATCCGCAAATATAAAGTACTTTTATTTCATATTCATTTATTTCTTGTTGTGAACGAGATATTCTTGTTAATGACATGTTTTTTGTAAGACTATTTGAGATGTTTCCATTATCTGATAATGAATATTTCCCAAATAACGTTTCAACATATATTTCTTTCTATGAATACTTTAAATATTGAACACTTCCTTTTTCCAATACATTTCTTTATTCAACACCTGTAACAAGATCTTCAAACTCACTGTCCTAACCATTCACTGGCTATCAAGAGCAGGTTACTTGTACTTTATCTGGTAAAATTTTGGGATTGATTTCTGCGTGGTCCTGTAGGATGTCATTCCTTTTCATTACTGGTTATACTTTGTCCAAAGTGTTCATGCTAGGGCACAGTCTATCTTTTACACATGTACGTTTATTCAGTTGGTGCATATTTTATTTTAAGTTCTTTTATGACGGTATGATGTGGTAAAATGTAAGAATAGCTTCAAGCTAAATATCGCCTTATTGGATCTGTATAGTAAAAAAAAGTCGTGTGCATCTTAGAATGAACGAGACAGACCCTCCTATTAGAAAATGCACAAAACAACATTTTTCGATAGACTTATGACAATGTATGAAAAGTTGGACTCAGAAAAAAAATTATAAGTTCAGATTCCCTCAATATAAAATTATTTCAACATCCAGGAAAGTCACTCATTTTAGATTGGGTTTTTCAATAGATATAAGAAATAATTAATTAAGAAATATTTTGACTAGCGAAGCAGATTGAAACACAATCCTGAAGAGAACGTTTTCCCTTCAAATGTATGTACTACTTTCCATGAAACACTCCTATTAACAGAATAATCTTATTAACAGATTGATTTCAGTTTTTTCCCATTATGTAAATGACAAAATCAATTTCATCATTATTTGCACTAAATTCGTTGCTGAGGGTTTGAAAAAGACAAAGAGCTTGAGGGGATTTTAATTCGATCAGATAAAATGTTTGCTTTTCTAATCAGAGTGATCTGATACAAATTGACTAGGTTTCAAGCATTTAAAATTTTTCCACAGTGCAAGTTTTTCATTTTATTCAGTTTTAACGATTGTTTTCATTTTCAAAAGTAGTACTAGTAGTTGCATATAACTCCTACAAAGCAAGTGTTTTTGAAATTCTTAGGCCTGTCATTTTTGGTTGTTGATCAGTTTCAATTTATTTACCCAAATCATATATATTTCATGATCTGTTGGGAGCTACAAAATATTTGCAATTAATTCGTTGAATTCTGTATTGATTTTATGATACATAAGAATGTATTTGAGTCTGGGAATCCTGAATTTGAAAAATTTTAATAACCTCGAAGTTCTTATTAACAAAAATAACATATTACTCATTCAAATATCACCTATATATTTAACTACATCGACATTCATTGCACTTACGAATAGACATCAACTATGCCACTGCTAAAAGTATTACTTGGAAACATGAATTGAAATTAAAGAATTTGAGCAACTTGAAAACTCAAAATAATTAATGAAACTTTTCGTTCATCCAAATGACCATATTCTAAGAAGACTATGAAATGATATTTCTGCTTTGTTTTTTCGCCCCTGATGGCACCATTATATTCAGTCAAAGATAAACTTGAAACAACTTGAAAAATCCACAAAATACTCTTGCACTCTATTGGGTTTGGTAGCGGCTACTCTTAAGAGAGCTTTACTTTCGTTTCGACCTATGCGCTCGAGCTAATCGCGATATGCTCTCTCTTCCTAATTTGATATAAGCTGTTTTCCTAGGATGATAGAAAAAAATGAAGATGACAGCACAGAACACAAATGATAAGAAATGATAACTCACTATTAATCGTTGGCGACAAATTTGACAGAAATTTTAGATGCCCAAAGTGGTGGGTGTTAGGCAGGAAATTCAAATTGAATTTAAATATTTCTTGCGCGCTCATATTTCAATAAAAATCGTCACAGGATATTTAAAAACCGATCCTATATATACATATAATCATGAAAACAGAAATGTCGATAAATCAATTCATGAATGAAAGTTATTCTTAAAATGAGTATTGAATACATAAAAACATTTCTGAAAATATGTACTTATATCATAAATAAATGAAATACTGATAAAGAGGCGAAATTTGTTCAGTTTAGTTTAAACAGACCCTATGGTCTCTATGGAAATTTGTTAAAATCTCTTAAAATCTTTCTCAAATTTAAGTGAATTTTATGCTAGCTTTCTGCTTTTCGAATGAAATCTAAATTGTGAAACTGAACCTTTCAATAAATCAAAATACATGATCAATTCGATGACAAAACTCTGCCCTTTGGCACTAGACTCCAAAAACCAAGAAGCACAAAATGTTTCTATTGCTGCTGCTACAGAGAGGCTTAGTGGTCCGACTGCCATGTCTTCATGTAGGAATCTGAAAAATTGAAAATATATTCAGTTGACTTATTACAGCATCTATGAATTCTCTTAGATTTACCAAAAAGGAAAGCTTGCTGTATATGGTCCATACTGGCAAACTTCCCTTTCTCGAATTCTAATTTTCCATGGAAAATAGAGTTACGAACACACTTTACGATATGAGGGACATCAAATATAGTGAAAACTTACTATTGATAACAACGAAGTGGAAGAGATATGGTTTATCATCTGTGCAATCTGAAACTAAGGTATTCAAGGCAGTTTTATTAGTACCGCTTTGGTCATAAACAATTGCACAAATTCTTTTTGCTTTTATTTCCTCCATTCAGGCTATTATAAGATGTTTCAAATGCCAGGTTTTGACTCAATCTTTCTACAAGACGAAACGAAATTGTGAAATTACTTAATTATCATTCAAACAAGAGAATGATTTGTTGAATTAGATATTCTACCCACTGAAATCTTCAAATCCTGATTCATTCTGATACCAAATGTTATAACATAGACCACTACTAATAAAAATTGTATCAAAAATTAAAACATAGGTATATTAGAAGAGGAGTTCGCAAGATTCTAGGTGCAGGTAACTTAAAAATGGACTTCAATACTTATAAAGTCTCGTGCCTTTTTCAGGGCCGCTTGTCACTACACTACACAGATGCGCGCACATAATAAGACCTTGCAGTAATTATTCCTGCGCATCTGATTTGTGACTTAGTACTCAATTTAGTGTAGTGGCAATGTCTTTGTCTTGCTTGATTGATTGACAGTTGGATTCAAATGAGGTTCTGGATGAAGTCTCAACAGTACCAAGAGGTGAATGATTCACACAGATGTTTTCAACTTGATTACTGAATTTTCGGATTTTCGGTGGAAAATTCTGATAACTTTCATTACTAAATGAAAATTAATTTGAATTGTTGAATATAACTGATTCGTTCCATGAAATATTATATTTAAGTTTGGAGCATCTGATGTGAGAATTTCATTATAAGTTGTATTTAGGGGGTTTAGGAAATGTTTGAATTTCTAAATACTTTGGTTCCCTGAGATTATTGAAATCAGAAACTCTGAAATGATCTTGGCGTATTCTGAAAAAGAAACATCGACACTGGAATCAAAGCCATAATTTTTTTTCTTCAAGATGGATATTTGGGAAAATAAACGAAATTTTCAATTTTCGCCAGGTAGTTAATTATATAAGATGAAAATTTCCGTTGCTTACTAGTGTCAAATCCTGTCATATTATGGAGAAATTACAAGCAGTAGATGTTGAAATTTGTGCAACTGTTTATGACCAAAGCAGTACTAATAAAACTGCCTTGAACATCTTAGTTTAAGATTGAACAGTTGGGAAACCTCATCTGTTCCACTTCGTTGTAAGTGGACAGGTTATTACTATATGTCTTTGATATCCCGAATCTCTTAAACTCTATTATCCATGGAAAATTAGAATGCGAGGAGGAGGAGTTTGCCACTATGGACCATATGCAGCAAGCTATCGTTTTGGGTAATTCTATTTAAACGTATTGATGCTGCAATAATTGAACTTAAAATAATTAAAATTTTTCAGATTCCTACATGAAGACGAAGGTTAATGTGGCAGCCCGACAACTGAGCCTCATTGTAGCAGCAGCAATAGAAACATTTTGTGCTTCTTGGTTTTTGGAGACGAGTGCCTCACATACGGGGGAGTTTTGTCATCAAATTGATAATTTATTTGATTCACTGAATAGTTCACAGTTTCAAAATAAATATTTTATTCGTGAGGCAGGAAGGTAGCATAAAACTAGCATTAAACTACTGTATAATGATTGAGAGCAAAACGTATATTAGTCAAGTACAATATAAAAAAAAAATTATTATGATATGAAGTAGACCGACAATAGTTCACAAGATGAATGAAACAAATATTCTAGACACAGTAATTATTCAGAAATTATTGATTTTAACTACCCTATCAGTTTTCTGGCACTAATAAGTTCACTGCTAGTCACGAAATTAATTATTTCATCTTTGTCAATGTCAGAAGAAAGTCTTTTTCTATATTCATGAAAGTAATGCTATACATAACGTCTTGGCCTAAACTAGACCTGAGACAACTTTTCATCATTCTTAGCCAAAAAAACACCTCTTCATATGAAACACGTGTACAAGATAGAGCAAAACACAACTCTATGCGACACCGCCGGCGTTAGCTGGAACTAAGCCCGAAACGACAGTTAGTACGTGAAAGCTGGGTTTATTTGTTTATTTTTACGTTTTTATTGCGACAAAAAGATATGCCTAAGGAAAAAACCTTGGAAAACACTAATTGTTGTGTTTATGGATGTAATTCTAAAAAAATCTAGGAATCCTGGAGCCCATTTTCGTGGTGAAAATCAAAATGTTTACTTTACCAATAAACTAGAAATCGTAGAGGAAATTAATAGATGTTAATCCTGGGAGCATTTTTTGATAATGGAAAAACCTGTATCTAAACATATTAGAGTATGCTTACAGCATTTCCGACCAGAAGATTGTGAAATGAAAACAAGCAAGAGTGGAAACTGATGTATATTGAAAACAATGCTTCATATGTTTTGAATTATTTCAGAAACTCACACTATGAAAACATTTCTGTTACTGGAGAAGAAAGCTGTACCTTCACTAAACCTACCAAAAAAAGCAGTTCAAGTCAAGTCATTTTAAATTTTTGTTCATATCGTTCTTGTACAATAATTTTCATTCTTATCAAAATGAATTACTTTGAGTCTACTTGATATTTTTGAATATATAGAAGTTTCAACAATTCAAGAAGCCTAGTTGAAAGTGCTGAATTCAATCCATATGATAATGTGCAATAAAACTAGGGATCTTGTGAGTTTAAGTGATTCTCTCGATGGTTGCAAAATTGAACTTATGTTCAGCAGTGATCAAATCTACATGTGGAATTTCAAATAAATTCCGAGAATTGGCAATTTTAAACAATATATCATACATATATGTATCAATTTAATATTAATATTAAAAATAGCTTGATAATATTGACGTTCATTTAGCAACGGAAAAGGTGCAATCAATCGATAGATGAGTTGAATTATTTTATTTTATTTTAACTGCAGCCTAAGACACAAGTGAGATGCAATAAATGAATAATACATTAAAATCTAGCGTAATGAATTCTTCAACATGATTAATCGAGGATCACGTCATGTTCTGCATACATACGGTTCTCTGAAGAATGTCCATTTTTATTCAAAATTTATCACCCATTTTCTATTCATAGATTTTTTCCCTTCCTAAAAAGAAAAAAAATCAGTAGCTTCTATTAAGTGAATATATTGTTCATGCTGATGTTCATTTACATTACAATTTTACCTTCACAATCAGTAGAATTGTCAAAATATTTTGTAGTACGTACAACCTTGTAGAGTAGCAGGCCTAAAATATGCTTGCAAATTCCAGACAATGCTTAGTGTCTGTATATAATCTTGTCAACCTTCACACCATCATTTTTATAAGACATCATTTCCTCAATATGATGGGGTTGTCCTTGTAGAATTCCAATGTTTTGAAATAATTTTTTCACACATAGAATCAAATGATTGCATTGCAACACTTGCTCACCCTCTACCCAGCATCTGTGAGCATGGAAATATTGGAAAATTTCCTATAATTAGAGGAACCTTTGGTAAATATCAGATGAACTGAAAAGCATTCAGAATTGAATAGTGCTCACCTCAATATTTTCATAAAATATAACAAAAAGCACAATATTACCTATACTTGCACTTACAATATAATCCACAGGATCCACAATCAAGGAAACAACTTCGATTATTGATAGCCAATAAACGTTTAAACTAAGAAATCCAATAAATACAAATAGAAATCTAATGTAAACACGAAACAATACTCGTTTCGGTAAACAGCTGATCGGCGAATGCAGCGACACCATCGGTAATTATTTTGTCCAATATGGCTAGGATATATGAGCTACATTATTTCAAAAATTCATATTGAGTTCACAACCTCTCAAATCTTCTGCTGTTTCAACTCGGATTCGTTCAACTTGAGTATATTATAAAACTTATACTTTTATTGAATTTCTGTTAATAATAGACTTCTCTTATATTTGAACAATTGTTTTTCTTGGCCTCTGGAGGCCTACTTAGCCATAGCTCCTCGGCGATCGCTGATTATCCGCCCTGCCCAGACCGGGCCTCATGATAAAAGTATTTTTAGAAATGTTTTTATACATTTATTGCTCATGTTGAAAATAACTTTTATTAAATAAATCGATTTATCAGCATTCTTGTTTCCATGATTATATGTGTGTAGGATCGTTTTTAAAAGGCCCGGAGACGACCGATTTTGAAATCTCACTTTTATTCAAATACGAGTATAAGCGCATGAGAAAAAGTTTAATTTGATTCGAATTTCCCGCCTAGCCCTCTTTACTTTGGGCGCGTCAGATGGCGGCCAAATCTTTTGTCAACGATTATAGGGGAGTTAGCATTTCTTAATATTTGTATTATTTGCTGTCATCTTCATATTTCTTTTATTCTCCTAGGAGCTTAGATAAGGGAATAGAGAGGATATCGCGCTTAGCTTAAACGCATAAATCACAGATAACAAAATAAAATAGATCGGACACTGACGTTCTATGATGAAAACAACTTTCTTAGAACCCAAGCGTCTGTTGTCCGAATTGGTATATTACAGGTTACTACTTTATCACATTTGACGGCAGGCTCGGCTCGAAATTCATATTAAATTACAGGGTTCGACCGATATATATCGCCGATATTTATCCTGATATATATCATGATATATATCGATATTTATAAGGATGGATATATATCAAGGATATTTATAAATTTACCAAAATTTGCGACTGTGCGTAAAAATTTCATAATCAATCGCGATTTAAGAGCACACCAATGTCACCAATGTATACCAACATACCGACCGTTTGTACGATCGAAGAAGCAACGTATTTTCGGGGAATCCAGATAGTGATGTTATAACTTCGCCGTAAAATCGTCATTTCACTATTCATTGAGCTCTTGTTTTTTTTTTGTTAAAATTTTTGAACAGAAAGCACGTTCACGCATACAGCTGAAGTTTGCAGTATGTAAATAGCAATTTGAGATTAATATTGGATGAGGCCACTGCATCTGCACTGGAAATTTTTAATAATCCGGATAACGAACTTTTTATATATTTATCAACTAACTCTTTTTTTTTCCTGAAAACTTAATATGGGTTTTCTCTCCCAGTCTCTGAAACAATTAGAAAAAATTTTAATAATTTTAATAATAATTTTAATTGTTGCCTAACAATGAACAGAAAGAAAAAGAAAACGCATCTTAAGCGTAACGTTTTTCCCATATTATTAAAATTTTTTCCAATTGCTTTTTGTTTCAGAGACTGGGAGAGAAAACCCATATTAAGTTTTCAGGAAAATGCAGAGACCTCCCAGAAAATATTTCAATAGATAACTTTTTTTTTGTTGTTCTATGTTTTTTAGAATTTTTATTAGTTTTTTTAATGAATTTGGTAAATGAACTTCTAAATACGTTTGATTTATTGACTTCTTTAAACAAAAAATTTAAAAAATTGTTCGTAAAAATAAATATCAGAAAGTTGATATATATCGGATATATATCGATATATATCCGATATTTTGATATTTATATAAATATCATGATATTTTCGAACCATGTTAAATTATTATTTTGCCTTGTACGGTTTTCAGTAGGTTAACCTTTCCTGAATTCTTAGGAATTGAAAACAGTAGTCCTTCATAAATATTTATAAGTGTTCTCTATACAAAAACATACAAATATAATATAAATATACACAAAAATCAGGTAGTTGTCTACACTGATCCAAAAATTTTAAAAATTGACGAAAAATGCACTAACCTTAATATACAGAAGAGGACTTTTATTTCAGATCTCACAATCTCACGATTGTGTTCTACTCTTGGTTGAAATTGAAAGGTAAATCTCTGAATTATAAGTCAGGAAAAGAATTAGATATTTAGTTCATTGTTCAGCAAGAACCACGGGAAGGTGTAGGACCACATCAAGCCAAAAAAAATTAAATGAAAATTAAAACCAAGTTTTCTCAACATAATTTCAAACTCAATATATGTAGACATCAAAGTAAATGTGAAAATAAATAAATATAAGATGTTTACACAACAAATACTGATATTTTCAACATAAACATAATATGTTATAAAAACGAATATGTCTATATTTATGAAAAGTAAAACAATCTCACTGTGAGGTAGATAATTTTGCATCCTCGGGTAGCGATAACTTTTTCCTATCTCCCAAATGTTTCCTTTTCTCCGTTTGCTCGACTTAAATTATATTATTCATATTCATAAATTGGTTAGGAATGAATTTGCAAAAACCGAACAAAAACCGAGTTTAAAATTGATTTGGCATTCGTACCACAACTGCAAATCCCAGTTGTGTTGTTCTGAAACATAAATTTTGGCGGAGTTATCCATGCCGCTATTCTGCAAATGAATATAAAATGAACAAAAATTCTGAAACTAATTACCTATGATTATCAGAACTATTTAAATCTTAACCTGACCACTAACCTTACCTCCAACCTATCCATTAGCTGACCTCAAGTTAGTGAAGAAAATCAGACGAATTATTTATTGTACTACACTAAAAACCAATATTTCAGTTCCTTTAAAGTGCACGTATTTCCATTTATTCACTAAAACCCTACGATTCATCAACACGAATCAAACAAAATACACAAAACTCGCACTACTGAATCTATTCTCTATCACGCATCACGAGTCTCGTGGGTGTTTGGTTTGCCTACGCGCAACGTTGCCAAATTTCTATGTTCCGGGCTTGTTCTTTAGAAGGCTGTGGTTTTTTTGTGACATTTCGCTTTATAAACATAGAAGAGCATTATAATTATGTGATTCTTTTATGTGATATCAGAATATCAGGTTATAAATGTTCTCTTGAATTTTGATTTATCGTAAGAACTATGAAATTTATTTGTGTTATTTGTAAGAAAATGTTATCTGCAGCTGAATTTGTGAGACTATTTTAATCAGAAGCACGGTTAAACATTTGAATTATCTATTTGTATTCTTTCAACTAATTCCAGTTGTTTCTTTAGTTTTTATTAATGTTATTCGAAATCAGTTTATTTTTCAAAATACATAATATGTTTCTCATTAACTTCAATTTTGTATTTATATGTAATTGCTTATTACAATCGAGAT
Source organism: Hippodamia convergens (assembly GCA_038502775.1). NCBI lineage: Eukaryota > Metazoa > Arthropoda > Insecta > Coleoptera > Coccinellidae > Hippodamia > Hippodamia convergens. The sequence goes on from CM076609.1 coordinate 74,664,257, forward strand.
ATGTATTCCGTTAGAAATATCCCATTGCCAATAAATTATTACAGATTGAACTGTTGTGTGATTTTTTGAACCAATAAATATTATGTATTAATACTGATTAATTGGTAATTTTTATTCTATATTTTCTACGCCTTTTGAAATTAATTTTTAATTCAATGTGAGTTCAATTAGTTCGATTGCACTCATATCGCTTTGAAAACGAATTTTGAAGGATGACTTCTCTCCCAAATGAGTACAATAATAAATTTAAAAATTCCAAATTTCCCTCGAGTTGAAAAGAGATGTTTAGATGCACCTGCCGGATATAGTATTTCACCACTGGAATCTATTAGCTGAAGAAGTAGCCATGTCGAGAAGTATAAATATATCCAAGGCTAGGCTGGACATGATTTTGCGGGAATGAACTTAACTTTTTCGAGTATTTGCAAATTTTTTTTTCTGTGTGTAAATTTTCGCAAATGATCATTTAAAATATTTCTCGCTATCATCATTTGTAAAATAAAGAAATAAAAAATAAGACCAAAAATTTCAAAAGATGTCACAACTTACTTAACAGAATAGCTATCTTACCATACATCCCTAAGTTTCAGATAAAATTGCTAGAATACTGAAGAGGCACAAGATCGATATCGTTTGTAAGCCCACACGAAAACAAAAGATCAGAACTACCAAAGACAAAGCCCCACCTTGTGAAGTCGGCAAATTCTACATCGCTTCTACAATTTTTTTTTTATCAAATTTTACATACACATATAGGGGTCGATGACGTATAGGGCTGAGGCGACTCAGGTAATGGTTATCTACTGTAGGTAACCATCACCTAAGCACTGTAACAGTGCTTAGTACGCTATGACCCATCACTATAAAAATATCTGTCCTTACAGATCCGTTATTCAGAAGGTTCACTAGCTCATTAATGACCCATGACATGTAGGTTTTTTTAACATCTTTCCTGAAGTTTTCATAGTGTCTTCAATCAATTCATTAGAAAAAGTTACACAATATCTTCAATTTCACAGTTGGCTTTAATTTTCAGGCTTTTATATCCCCGAGATTGGAAGTTTGTGACTAGAACCTCAATTTCATCCCGATGTGAATTTTTGATTACCTCATCCACTTTTCACAAACTAAAATCATCGTCAGAAAATCTAAAATAATAAAATAACGCAGATTTGGATTGGCATTGTTTCTTCCTATCCAAAAAGAATAACATCCCCATGTTGCTTGAAACAAAATTTGAAATGCATTTCAATACTTCCCCATACAGAAATGAAGTACATATATGTGAAGTATTGAAAATGGGGGAAAAGCGTGCATAGAGCCTCTTCTTCGTACGTCATTGAATTGGAATGAGGATCGCTTTACGTTATCTGGATTGAAATGCAAAATTGGGCAAATTGAGTGAAGGAGTTTACCATGTCCTTGATATCGTTGCTAATTGCTTTCATTATATATTTATATAATCTGTAAGCTCACATCTGACGCAAAAAGTTTTAATCAGTATTTTTGTATGATTATTGAAATCTGGAAAATAGAACATTTCAGGACGTGAACTATTTTACAATGACCATCTCTCGAATATAATGAGGGGATCAGTTCATGGATACCTGGTCGGAGAATTATTTTTCAGTTTTCTGTCCCTTCTAGAGACAGTATCACTTTTTTTGAGATACTTTGTAGAAATTTTGGCTGCCAGCTCCTTAGTAGTCTCTAAGTGAGACGCTTGCTTATGGACCTTCTGGTTTTAATGAAAATATGGTGCATCAAAAGGAAGGTTTGCTCGAGCATTGGCTTGATTGGTTATTGGCGAAATTTTAGATTACTCTGAAAATCAATTACTCTGAATTAATTCATTTTTGTTTTCGATAAACATCTTGCTCAGCTGCCGTGAAAAAGCATACTCGATATACGCGACTTTGCTTTTTAGTTATCTGAATTAATCAATTAAAGACCTTGAAAACATTTTCTTCGACAAATTCTTGACAATTCTGAAATTTACTATGGTTGCCTCTGATTCCAGAATATTTCAAGAAAACACTTCCTCACATAAATATGAAGTATGTATCAAGTATTTTGAACGTGATTGAATTTTCTCATTTTGAAAAGTATTATATACATACTTCACTTTAATGTTACGAAGACGAAAATATTTTAAAAAAAGGAAAAATATATTTTTTGGAAAAGGCTATCATTTATTGCTTTTTAGTGTTGTTTAGGATTGCCGCCGATTTAAGGACCCTTCTTGCAATTAATACGAGAAAAAATTTTAAATTCGTCATCATCGTAACATCAATGCGTGTAAATTTTTTTGACGGTGACTATTTATGATGTACAATATACTGTAGGTACATTCATGAATAAAAATTATTAAAATTATTAATTATTGATTAAATGCCTGAAACTGTACGGTACAAATTTTTCAATAATTCCAATTCCAACAAAAAGATAATGTTCTATATCCTGATTTCAAAATCATGAAGTTTCATCATTCAAATGAAAGGCTTTGATTAACTTATTGTTACTTATTTTATATGATGATGTACCAGATATGGAAAGAGATGGCGCCATAAATTCAGTCGCCATCAATGAACAACAAGCAGAGAAATCTGTAGGGGATCCAGCTTCAGACTCTTCTGCGAAAGGACAAAAAAGTCACATCCTGGGTTCTAGGAAAGGAGAATCTTCTGACGATGATAGTGACATAGATTCTGACTTGGCTACTACTATACATAACAATACGATGCATTCGACAGCTGCATTGAAAGAAGCGTACAATATAGACGACAACGACGTACAATCAGATTCGTTTATTCAACGGTATTTCAAGAATCACTCTAATAGTCTACCGTCCAGATTGGCAGTTCCATCAAGGAGGTTATCCCAGTGCAGGGAGGAAGACGAAGACGAGGAAAAAAAAGATGATAATAAATACTCTGTGCCTTCTAGTGATCTAGAAACGATTATGGGTAGCGATAAGTCGCTTTCTGAATCATCAACTAGTTCTAAAACTTCTGTGATAGATACGGTCTCTGGACCTACGCACAAATTTGTGATAACTAAGACCAAACAGTCTCCAATATTAGACGATGTAAAGATTTCGGAAAAACCTACCAAAGATGTTTCAGCTGAAGACCAAAAGGCAACAGGACGAGAAAAAGAAAAGAAGAAACCTTCCGAAGCTGCTCGCATTTTTGCTAGTAGGAAACAGTATAGACAAGCCAATACTGTTCATGGAATACCTGACTCAAATAGGCCTTCTGTTTATAATATATTCCGATCACCCCTCCATTACGACAGCAGATTTTTTGACTCCTCACTGATAGAAATAAAGAGTCAAACCTCTAGTAGTTCCACCATTGATGCGTCGAGCAGTTTGGAAGATATATGGGTTAAGAGACCTGCAGATGAAAAAAAGGTAAATCAGATGATATTCCAATTCAAAAATCCTCATAGTTTGAGATTCGGTTCAGAACCGGACAGAGATGATGGATTTTTGGTCACGCAAACGGATAGTTGGTCTATGAAAAGAACGTATTAGTTTCTGTCCTGTTCTGAATCCACACTGAATTTTGTATATAAGCAAATAGTTATTTAAGGTTAGTAGGGAGAAGGAATAGTTAAAATCAAGGGCGGATATAGCTTCTTTTCGTGGGGGGAGGGGGGTGTAATAACCATTAAGAACGAATAACAAGTAGCGATGTGTAACTCAGTGAAATATTCTGCGCTTACACAGTAACTCAAGCGCACCTCTCTGCGCCAACTCCTTGAGTTAACTCAATTGCGCCAAATAGCGCATCCGTGTCAGAGAATCGAAGAAAGCACACACTGAGTTTCAAGGTGGTAGTATCAAGTGTTGTATACAATAAACGTATTTCCGTGTTTGACGAAATAATACAAGTGGTCGACTTATTTTGACCACTACTGAAAATATTTCATTTTGAAACACTTTCGATACTTCCATCGGTGCCAATTCACGGAATTGTAAGTATTTCGGAATTGTTCTAACACAACATACTTTTACCAATTCGAATTATTAATTTTGTTATTGAGAAAAATCCGTATCTATGCAGCATAATAACAAATCCGTGGTGTCGGAAAAACAGGAGATACGTCTATTTTTGAGCTACGTCTTGATTCTGGACGATTTGTAATTTGTAATCAAACTTCAAGTTATTCCATGGTGCCAGGGACAAAGGAGATAAGTCCATCTTTGAGCAAAACGAGTTTTGTCTTGATTGTGGACGATTTGTAATTTGTAATCAAACTTCAAATACTCTTCCCCAACATTCTCAATCATGGACTTATCTCCTTTTTCCCGACACCACGGAAATAGCAATTCAAATGAAGATCCTGCGATGGGCAGTATTTTCACATGATACACGACGAATAAGTAAGAGTTAGTACAAAGTTTTAACTCATCAGTCAAACTGTTGAGCGCAATGAGTTGCTGTGTCACAAGCGTCACAAGCGCAGAGAAAACAAACATACAAACAGGAGCAGGAGCGCAAGGAGCGCAGGAGTTCCAAAATGGTCGTCACGGAGAGATGAGTACTTTTCCTCACTTCCCAGTTTGGAGCTCCCAAGTTGAAGTTGAAAGAGTCTTTTTGAAATAGATTAAATTGTGTTGAGTTGAAAGTATAATATTTGCATTTGTTTCGTTAAAAGTTGAAAACTTATAGTGATTGTTTGGATAAATTGTGATTTATGTGTTGAACACGAGGTCTTGTGATTGGTTATATCCAAGACTCCTGTTTTCCCAAGACACAGGCCACGAAAAATGAAGAAATGTGTAGATGGACTAGAATCCTGGCACATATAAAGGAACAGAAGGAAGGAAGAACATAAGCGCAATGAGTCAACTCATCTAACCCAAGAGGCAACTCTATTTTGTTATGAAAAGGAAATGTAAAAAATATAATTTTTAAAGGGTTAGAAATCGTGAATGCACATTTCTGAGTCTGAATTTGCAGTTTGAAAAGAATACTAACTCGAAAATTAAGATGGTAGGAATTGTTGAATTGTGCCATGCGCTAATACATTTCCGAAAAATGAGTTGACTCAGTGGTCTGAGTTGGCGCGATTGCGCGGCGCACTGCAGTGTTCCACATCTCTAATAACTAGACAATTCTGGTTTTTTGAGCTTGAAAGGTATTTGCTTACCACGTATTTAGGAAGTTTTCATTGCTAATACACTTCACGAAACAATGAAAGGAACAGAAATACTTTCAAATTTTTTTTCAACAGGCTGTATCTCAAGGAAAAATGGTCGTATAGAAAATTTGAATATTTTTCGAATTTTTATTTTTTTGCTCTATGCTTACTAAAAATTTTCTCTAGCTAGACCGATGCAAATGTCGCATATCCTGTTCATTAAGCTCTTATTTGCTTTTTACTACTTTCGAAATATTCAGTTTTGAATGCAAAATAATACTTTTTCACTCAACTGTTGATATCTCGAGCCGAAAGACGATTTTTTCTACAGAAAATTTTCTACAAAAATCTGTTTTGTTCGATTAAGAATAATTTTTTTTCACCTGTCACATAAACGTGGTTGATGGACTGTATAATCTCCAATATTGTGGGTAAAGCTTGGGTTATAAAAAAATTTGGCAGCATGATGTTTCCAAAGTCCCCCCCAAAAATGGTAGATCGTTCAGTTTTCTTGGACCGATTGATTGAGATAATTAAGAGAACAAGTTTTTTTCTAACTGTGCTAATCTTTTTAAATCGGTTTTTCTATCGAATGAGTTGAATGGTTTTAAAAATAAACTGTTTTTTAAAACTTGGTGCCAGAAAACGGAAAATTTCGGTCGCTCAGAATTTCGCTTAACGAGTACCGTTGGCAAGTTAGGGGAATCAATTTTGAATTTATTTCATGATATTTTTCTGAGGAAAATGAAGGAACTTCACATACTCCTACCATATTTAGGGTCTACCATCAGCATCACGAAATGGCCATTTAGAAATGTCTCATTCGAGAAAAACAAAAAGTGAAAATCACTTCCAGTTTGACCGGAAGCGACTGTAACATTTTCATTTCAAATAGCACCATGAATATTTTTCGCAATTTATGATTTCTACTCAAAATCCTTTTTTCAAGGATGTATAACACTGTATTATACATTTGATTTGATGGAGAAAACGACAAGTGAAAGGGTATACCTTGCAGACCGATTCTCTCAATTCAAAAATGTTTGAGAAAGAGGTCAAGAACCTTCTTTTAGTGAAAGGTTACTTTTTTGTACAAGAATACTCGAGTGATTCTTTGGTTCCCTAATTCATATTTGTGATTCGTTATTGTTATTTTCCTCTTGAAATGACCTGTCCTATACACCATAATAAAATTATTATCATCATTATTATAGCCGAGTTTATTTGGAAAATCTGCCCCTGCGATTTGGATTCAGATTTACATCCAACAAAAATAATTTACTCCAATTTTCAGCTGTTTATCCCGAACGGTTTCCGAATTTGTCAAAAAAAACTGTTTTTAAAATTTTTTTCACTAAAATTCAAAATTTATTCATGGTATTTTTTTTTCATCGTAATAAGGAAACCATTTCATGATGAGTCCCGGTTGAAAATCCGATTTTTTTAGAATTTCCAATAATCCAACAGATGCTAAAAAGTATTAAAAATCCTGAAAAAAATCATTCAACGCCTATATACAATACCAGAAATATAGTAGAAAAGAAATTTCGGTCAATGAATAAATCATCCTTTATATTGGTAAGGAAAGATAGGAGACATTTCTAAGTGGCCATTTCGTGATGCTGATGGTTCATCCTCGTGAGACATTGTGTATGTAGAATAAAAGTGAATTCGGACAAGCTGAAATAATTCAAATTGAATGAATGAAAGACAAATCCGATGTCAGAATGATTTACACTTGGAAAATACGATCTACGAATCATCGACATCTAATAGTAATAATTATCAACGAAGTGAAAATTTGAAAATAGGTATCAATTAATGATATCATTCTATTCAATGCGACTGAAACAATATGAAGAAAATAAACTTTTTTTATAACGAAAAATAGAACACAGTTAAAAATATCATCAGACGTGAAAATATTTAATCTCATTTTTGAATATGAATGGATACAAACATGAAACAGTAAAAATGTGAATTTCGACTAAATTCGCGCATTTCGGGAACGCCACTCATATGCAACTTATATTTAATTTATTTGGTTCCGCAATGAGGAATGTTCACAGGTATGCAAAATCGATCGAAACTTCGTCACAGTATAACCAATATGTATATGAAATCACTGGTTTTTGTTACAGTCGAAAAGACCTAGTAGTTCGGATTTTACAACCCCGTGAATATTCAATTCCTCGCGACGATGTGACGTCATACTACATTCGCAAATCGCACTCGGTGAGACGAAAGTCCCTGGTATTGGACCCGGCTACGTACTGAACCTCACAAGTCGTTGGGTGTAAAGTAACGTCACACGGATCCATCGAACTCATGTTTATAACTCGATATCTCGGGCACTATTTGAAGTATTCAAATAATTTTTGGACAGGATATTTTCATTTTCTACGGAGAATAGCAACATGTAGAAATTGAAACATGTGAACATTCCTCATTATACATTTAGTGTTACTTCTTCGTAATATCACTTCAAATACTCCAAAATATCATATCATTGACGTTCGGCCAGTTTGTATATCAACAGAACTAAATGATGATTCATCGTTCGTGCTCTTTTATCCTTGAATTGATACTCCGTTTTGTTGTTTCATTGTTCGACATCTGGAGGACAATTGTTCTTCGGTAGTTTTTCATATGCTGGATTTTTTTCTTTGTTTGTTCATTGCTTGTGTTTTTTTCTCATTAAGGTTTCAATTATATTTTTTCAAGAGTTTTATAGTCACACCTGTACTCAACTCTGTATCTGTTCAATAATAATAATAATAAATTGTAGACTTTGCCGCAGTCGCAAGGACTGCGGCTTTTGAGTGTGGTATCGACTTTGTCTTTGGTAGTTCCGATCATTTGGCCAAGTTTTTGAATCGGCTTTTAAGCGATATCGATGTTGTGTCTCTTCAGTATTCTACCAATTCTATGTGTGATAGATAGCTGTTACCATACATCCTTAAGGTCACAGATAGATGGGTGATTACTGCTGGATTTTTAAGAGAGATATGTTCCCTGATGAAAAGAAAAAATTAAATTTAAGTAGTAATTTCAGTTAATATTTTCAATCCGTGTGTTTTTCTCAAATTTAAAATACGTTATGAAGATACAAAACAAAACAGCGATATATACGGTTTGAAAAAACTTGAATAATTTTTTTCTATACACATCACATATATTGTACCATTAAATATGGTTATACAGGGTGACCAACGGTAATTCCATTTATTACTTGTGAAAGATAGCGTCGGGTAAATGGTGTCCTTAATCATGAATGCCCTTTTTCACCCTTCGCAGAAAGTCGGCCATCACACGAGTGATCAGTTCTCCATCGATTGTAGCCACTTCTCCCCTGATTGCCTTCTTCAGTGAGAGTATAAACGTTCTTTGAGGTACCCCCATGAGAAGAAATTACTCACCAGACCGATCTTTGGGGCCACGGTATGTCTTCAAAACGGAAATTGACCTACTTGGGAACATCTTCGAACCATTTGCTTCAACCGACCACTGGTCTATAGCTACTGAAACGGCAACGCATGGCTATTTGCCATTGTCTTGTTTGACAAGTCCGCTCCCCGCTCCTTCTACCGATAGTTTCATACCAAAAACGTCAGGTTATCGTCTCTCACCCTGTATGAATGTAACAAGTAAACCTTACATGTTACTCATTTTTTTCTCATTTTGGTATTTGGATACGTCCATTCTACCATAGTGTGCAATCTCGCTTCATGTTACATAAGTTTTTTGTCAATCAGTGTTATTTTCGGTAGCTTAAAATTCGCAGTAAAAGTAGAAGGATATCGAAAGAATGCCTAGTGGAGACCCCGTTTGCAGATTCATCCAAGATGGGAAAATGTCGGTTCAGCTAAGCTCCGCTAGATGGCAAACCTTTGTATAGCACTGAGGTTTGTCTTCTTGCATTGCTTAAATTCTGGCCTCTAGGATGCTCGTTCATCGTTGCTGGCTGAGAGGCACTGATGAGTCCTAAGAAGAACGAAACCGTTCTGTCTCTGCTAAGCTTCGATGACGACATTTTCTCATCTTAGATGAATCTGCAAACGGGGTCTCCACTAGTCCAATCCCCATTTATATCCATCATGGCCCATGATTAGGGTGCTAACTTTTCCTATTATTTTCTATTATTAGTATTTTTATTATTCTGAACAGGGGTCGTTGTGGCTACTACTTCGACCGCTTGGATCTATGGATGACTTCTTATCTATACGATTTACAAAGTTCATTGCACTAAGACGATCACCAATGATCGTTTCGAATGGCATTTCGAAATCGTATTAGTAGAAGATCCGAACCTACCTCGACCTTCACCGAGCTGATAATAGCATAGAACCTATTTCATAATAAACTTCAGATGTTAGATATTATATAAAAAATAGGTTGCCTAAAAAAATCCTGGACAGAGTATTTTTAATCATTTTTTCAAAAATTAATTTTCATGACATTTTGCAACATCATGATAATAAGAAAATTTCATACTGGACTTGTAGTATGAAACATGTAGAATCTGCAAACATAGGGTTGCCTCTTTTTTACCTGGACGAACTACTGGTTGCCTGGTTTAAACATTTATGTCAAAATGAGATAATTTCACTGGTGTGATAATAGAAAAAAAATGATATCAGCTTAAGCGCTGTTTTATTGTGAACACATTGATATAGGGTTGACTGCAAAAAAATTGGACCTAATAGGGGTTGCCGAGGTTTGAAGGTTGGATTGTAAGATCTTCTGACATTTTTCTTGTTATTGCATTACCCGAATTTTCGGCAGTCCACATTATACCCTAAAGTTAATATTTTATTATGATATTGAATACATTGGACTGTTATGTATTCAATTTTGTTTGAAATTCAAATGTCAGTTGCTCCATAATATCGCCGTCTTGTTCTCAATATAGCCTATGGAAGGTATCTACGTAGTAGGGGTAACTCTTTGAGTAAAAGTACCGAGCATTCGCACTGTCTTACATTCAGATAAGACTGCGATGTTCGATCCTTTATTATTACCTGGCGCGTCAACAATGCAACCTTCAAACCTCGGCAACCTCTATTAGGTCCAATTTTTTTGCAGGCAACCCTATATCAACGTGTTCACAATAAAACAGCGCTTATGCTGATATATTTTTTTTTCTATTATCACACCGGTGAAATTATCTCATTTTGACATACCTGTTTAAACCAGGCAACCAGTAGTTCGTCCAGGTAAATAAGAGGCAACCTTATGTTTGCAGATTCTACATGTTTCATACTACAAGTCCAGTATGAAATTTTCTTATTATCATGATGTTGCAAAATGCCATGAAAAATCATTTTTGAAAAAATAATTAAAAATACTCTGTCCAGGATTTTTTTAGGCAACCTATTCTATACAGGGTGTACCAAGTTCGACGGCCTATTAGGCGTTTCTGGAGAACTGGACCTATTCGAAATCGGAAAAGTGGGATTATATTATTGTTTGACATTATCTACCGATCTAAAATATTCTTGGAGCCTGACCACTTTTAGTTATACAGGGGGAGAAAAAAAAAATTTCAAAATTTTATTTTTCTGTTTTTTTCTTTTTGAATTTGATAGAGTATGCAATTCTGAATACATTCGTACTCAAATCGTTGCATTCGTCGAAATACTATCAAAAATATCGAGAAAAACCTGAAGAAAAAGAGAGAAAAGAGTATTCGGTATTATGTTTGTTATTCCTAATCTAGATATCTTAAGCATAAACCGTTTTCACATTTTTGAAGTCGAAGAATGTGGAAATATTGTACATTTCTAGAATTTTGAAAAACTCATCACAGGGTGTTCCAAATATTGGGTCAAAAATTGGGATCAAGATTGGCCCATAACTTTCGTTTTTCAAATTAGAACCCTATTTTTTTATGATTGCGTTGGATTGTACAAAGAAAAATGATGATAATGTTTTAACATGTTCATGCTCCTAAAATTGATAATTCTTAAGTTATTTAGGATTTTCTGATTTTATGTCGTAAGTATCGTCAAATTCATTAAATCTGTTTCATATCAACTTTGACCTTGGTCATAGAAGATGAATTATTTCAATAACTCACTAGTGACACACCTTTTTGTTCAATTCATTCATCATTGTTGTTATGGAACAGGTTTTATGAATTTGACGCAATGTACGACATGGAATCAGAAAATACTAAATAACTCAAGAAATATTAATTTTAGAAGTATCAACATGATAAAACATTATCATCATCTTTCTTCGCAGATTCCAACGCAATCATAAAAAAATAGGGTTCTAATTTGTAAAACGAAAGTTATGGGCCAATCTTGATCCCAATTTTTGACCGAACATTTAGAACACCCTGTGACGAGTTTTTCAAAATTCTAAATATGTAAAATATTTCCATTGTCTTCGACTACAAAAACGTGAAAACGGTTTGTGGTCAAGATATCTAGATTAGAAATAGCAAACATTATACCGAATACTCTTATCTACCTTTTTTTGTTCAGTTTTTTTTTTATAATTCGGAAAGTATTTTGACGAATGCAACGATTTCAGTACGGATGTATTCAAGTGTATATCATTAGTGGAATAATTTATCTTCTATGACCCAGGTCATAGTTGAAATGAAACAGATTAAATGAATTTGACGCTACGTACCACATAAATTCAGAAAATCCTAAATAACTCAAGAATTATCAACTCTAGGAGCATTAACATGTTAGAACACTATCATCATTTTTCTTCATACAATCCAACGCAATCATAAAAAAATAGGGTTCTAATTTGAAAAACGAAAGTTATGGGCGAATCTTGATCCCAATTTTTGACCCAACATTTGGAACACATTGTGATGAGTTTTTCAAAATTTTAAAAATGTACAATATTTCCACAGTCTTTGACTTCAAAAATGTGAAAACGGTTCGTGCTTAAGATATGTAGATTAGGAATAACAAACATAATACCGAATACCCTTTTCTCTCTTTTTCTTCAGATTTTTCTCGATATTTTTGAAAGTATTTCGACGAATGCAACGATTCGAGTACAAATGTATTCAGAATTGCATACTCTATCAAATTCAAAAAGAAAAAAAACAGAAAAATAAAATTTTGAAAATTTTTTTTCGCTCCCTGTATAACTGAAAGTGGTCAGGCTCCAAGAATATTTTAGCTCGGTAGATTATGTCAAACAATATCATAATCCCAATTTTCAGATTTCAAATAAGTCTAGTTCTCCAGAAACGCCTAATAGGCCGTCGAACTTGGTACACCCTGTATATATTATCTAACATCTGAAGTTCATTATGAAATAGGTTCTATGCTATTATCAGTTCGGTGAAGGTCGAGGTAGGTTCGGATCTTAGACTATATATGATATGCATCACATTTGAGGGTTTCGCTAAGAGGCTTGAGTCTAGTTGGTTTAGTATCCTCATATGTCCAACCCAGTTTCCGGGTAGGAGGTTCCCCTTGAGGGATATTTTGATGACTTCCAGCAGGCTACATTTTCTTACATACAAGTGTAGGGGAGGCAAATCCAGTATGACCTCGAGCGCTGCTGTCGGAGTTCGCCGTTCATCATGATTGAGATTTAAGGGAATATATCTTCCCTTAAATTTCAAAATTCGATTCTCCTCTGCGACCGTTCTTATCTTTTTGTTTACAACCTAGCTTCAATATCATTTTTTTGCATTTCTGTTTTCTGAAGCATCTTTCTTCCACAGGAATTGGGTTCTCAACCTCTTTCAACGACTGAAAATGTCGAACAAGCAATTGCACGTCCCCGCTCAGGCACATGGGGATCCAAGACAGAAGCGAAGTCGAAGAAAGAGAAGAATTCAAAAATCGACAAGAAAAAGAAAGGTGAAAGTCGCAGTGGATCAGCCTCTAGATCCAATAGTAATGAACGGAGACGAGGATCAGTGGACTCTACTGAAGTGTCTAGTCCCAAAAAAGGAGGGGGCATGTTGGATGCTTTTCGTTCGAGAAGTAACTCAGACGCGGGGAAGAAGAAGGGAAGCGCATTTATGGAGAGCATGAGGAGTGCCATGTTGGTAAGTCTCATCCTTCTTTAAATTGTATTACATCACACACACACACAAATGATATGTGAAAACCTTGTTGAAGAACTCTTATCATTTATCATGGTTTCTTGATCTTGTATCGCGGGCTTCAAAATAAGCAAAAGTTAACGATATGTCTACAGGGTGAGCAAAATTGGTGATACATAAACTACAACTTTTTAATCCAAAAAGATAGAGGAAATTGAGTGGCACATTATTGTTGTCTTTTTCAGAGAAACTGATAATGCCATCAACTGCATTCCTTTATCTTCTTTTGTTTTTGAGTTATAGGCCGAAATTGCTCGATTTCCCTGGAAACACCATTAGTGGAAGCCGTTTCACGATATCTTCATTTGTTTTGATGTTAAAACAAATTTTTGAAATTTTTTCGATTCATAAGATGTGTCTTAACTTTCTCATTCTCGAAAATATCTGAAAATGATAAAAAAACTTCAACAAGCATTTCTTCACTGGAATGAGACATTATTTCAAATTTTTTTTTATCTTCAAATTGTTTTCACGATATAAGATGAAAAAGATGCGTTCGTGTTTAAAATAAAAAAGTGTTTTGTTTCTACGAGAAAAAAAACTTAATTATAGTTTCTCATTTCCTGTGAAAGAGCGCTTATGGAAATTTCAAATCGTTGTTAGATATTTTTGTGAATGAAAAAATTATGACACATTTTCGAAATCGAAAATTTTTCGAAATTGAAAAAAAAATTAAGATATCGTGAAACGGTTGTCACTAATGGCGTTTTCACGAAAATCGAGCCCAGCACACTTCTCGAAGTTTTTTTTACCTATCTGGTCCAGAAGTATCTGAAACTGTCGAAATCAAACGCAATTTGGGATAGCCTGTACACTGTGTTCGAAATTAGGTGAGACTGCATTGCATCTTAGCTATTATTTAGGTTAGGGACATGCGGTTTCTCGATAATTTTTTTTGTGAACCTCTCAAATCCACTACCAGAAATGTTCCAATTTCTCGTGTTTCTGAAATACAGGGTAAAACCGAAAATGTGCTGTTTTTTGAGATGTAATTACTCCTTAGGCATTGTGTAAGATGAAAAAAAAAAATGGAAACTATTTTCAATAGATATTTTCATGTAAAAGTCAGTGGCGTAGTTGAAAAAATTTTTCATAGCACTGTTTTTGGGATTTTTCCACTCTATTATTCTGAATACATTGATGTATCACAACTTAACCCTTAATAAATTTTAACTTCTAGAATCAGAAGAATCCATATTCGTTTGTTTTTTTAATAGTAGGCCACGAATTCTTTCATTTACAGTAGGATCCGCTTATAATGACATCGAGGGGAAATGAAAATAACATCATAATAACCGGAAGTCACATAAAGCGGAATTTCAGCAGAATTGATGGTATTTTTCTTGGATTCAGTTTGAGAAAAGAACGAGAAATTCAGATTTCGCTTCATTAAAAAATAAAAAATAGCTTCTCTTACAAAAAAAAAACTGAATATAAAGAATTTTTTTATTTTTTAGAAAAATAATCTGAAATTTTAGTTTGCGTTTGTTTTTTTCGACTTGGAATAATTGCTTCTTATACCATTTTACAACTTAGAAATGGCTTCAATGTATGTCATTTTGTCCACAAAACACTACTAATCTCTTCAAGGATATGGATTATTCTAAAAAGCATGTCGGCGTATGTCTCGTATCGTATCAAACCTCATCGCATTAAAAAGGGTAGGGTGGCTTCAGAAAACGTTCGAGCAACAACATGTTGTTGTATCTGAAATCATGCCATTGTAAGCGAAGTCATTAAATCCAGAACCCATTCTAAGCAGTTTTGAATTAAACCAAACTTAACGCTGCATTTGCGTCATTATAAGCGTCATAGTAAACGGATTCTACTGTAATTATAATTTTTTTAAACTTTTATGCATATGTGGAAGAAAGAATTCATGACTTACTATTAAAGAAAACGATCTACCCCCCACAAAAGCGCAGAAATTCATTTATGCAGACGATATGGCTTTGGCTAACCAACATAAGTCTTTAGAACTAGGTAGCAGCCAACTAACGGACGACCTTGAAGCTATGTATAACTATTATACCAAGTGGTGCCTCAAACCTAACCCACTCAAGTCGGAGGTCTGCGTCTTTCATCTCTCAAACAAGCAGGCTCATGTGGAAGCCAACGTTTACCTTGGTGGCTCGAGAATTAGATATAACCCCAACCCCACATATCTGGGTGTTACGCTGGACCGATCTCTAACTTATAAGCAACACTTAGCGAAGACCGCACTGAAAATTAAGTCCAGAAATAATATCATTTCGAAACTTGCTGGTACAACATGGGGGGCGGATGCGGACACTCTTAGAAGCACAGCTCTGGCAATGATCTTCTCCGTCGCAGAGTACTGCGCTCCAGTATGGTATAGAAGTTCCCACACACATAAAATCGATGTTCAGCTTAATGAGTCAATGCGGATAATTACTGGTACCGTAAGACCTACTCCTACTGTGTGGCTCCCAATACTGGCCAATATTGCACCTCCACAACTTCGGAGAACGGCAGCTGCCGATAAAGAATGGAGGAAGGTTAGTAACCCCCTAAAAAATCTACCCATTCAGCGAATCCTCAACCCTCCCCCTCCCAACCGCCTGAAATCCCGCCGCCCCATCTGGATGGATGAAGATATTGAGGGAGTCTATGATATACATTCCAAATGGAATGAGGTCTTAGCCACCAACCAGGGGGTCAAAAATCTGGAACATATTATGGATCCAAGTTGTAAACTTGAAGGCATGAGCCTACCTCGACGGACCTGGTGTCGGCTGAATCGGTTTAGGGTGGGTTATGGAAGGTGCCGTGATGATATGGCTAAGTGGGGAATGGTGGACTCAGCGGAGTGCGACTGTGGCGCGCCGAGACAGACAATGGACCACATATTGAACGAATGCCCAATGAGATCCCTCCCTGGTGGTACCAACAAAATTTTCACCGCTTCCCCTGAGGCGGTGAATTGGTTGAGTGCCTAGATGTTGATGTCTAATTGTGTGTAATTGTTCTGCCATTTGATTGTGTTTGTTCTCGTGATGATGTTTGATTGTTATTTTGTTTGTTTTTTAATGTGTTTCTCATACGAAATATATATATATATATATATATATTAAAGAAAATGAGAAATAAGAAAAAAAAAAGGGAATTTTCTATCTTATACATGCGGTCTCGTTCAATATCGGACACAGTGTACAGGGTGAGCAAAATTGGTGATGCATGAACTAAAACTTTTCAACCCGACAAGATAGAAGAAAATGAATTCCACATTACGGTCGTCTTTTTTTAGAGAAACTCTTAATTCCATTAACTGCATTCCTCTACCTCCTTTTCTTTTCGAGTTATAGACCAAAATTTGGATGATTTCAACTGTGGTAATTATCATCGTTTCTGATTGTAATAGGATGTAATGACTTTTTTAATAGCAATCCCCTGGATTTTTAATAGCAATCCAGGGGCGTAGTACTTTTTTTCCCAATAGAGTTTCTTGCTGAGTTATAACAAAAGTTCTGTTCATTCCGATGGAAAAAATAGTTTATAATGACCCAGAAAGAATCATCACTATTACCTGTTTTAAAAATATATCTATTATACAGAGCTAACGTAAAAAATACCTACTGACCAATATTTCCGTGCGTAAGTTATAGAAAATGCTTAGAAGAGTTGACCTTTCGACTTCGAAGTCAGTAGTCTATGATCATACCCATAAACAGGGTGGCAGCCTCTTCAAGATTCAATAATCTATTGGCTGCGAGTAAAACATCATTGCAAAGGTTTTGCAATTCTATTCATGAATATACTTCACAATTCCTATTTGGTGTCATAGGATTGATCTGTCGAAGCATTTTCTGGAGCATACTTAGAAAAATCGGGTTCGAACTGTTTTACGTGACCCACTCTGTATAATATCATATCTTTTTTTGAAACGGAAAAAAGAGATGGTTCTTTCTGATTCATAACACAGTATTGTTTCCATAAGAAAAAACACAACTTTATGTAAAAGCTCAGCAAGAAAACCTCTTGTCAAAAAACATGGTACGCCACTGGATTCTTTTGAAGAAAGGGACTGTAGAAGGTTTTGATTTCAACGTTCTAGCACAATGGTTGAAATCACCCAAATTTCAATTTAGACCTATAACTCGAGAACAAAAAAAAATAGAGGAGTGCAGTTGATGGCATTAGTAGTTTTTCCTGAAAATACGACCGTGATGAGCCATCCATTTTTCTCTATCTCGTTGGGTTGAAAAGATGTAGTTCATGTTTCAGCAATTGAGCCCACCTGTACATATCATGTATTATGTGGCTCTTAGAATCGCGATGTCTTCGGAATTGTAACTTTGACGAAATAAAATCCTGTCATAAGGTTCATTTTTGTAGACAATTTGAATATCTACAACTTTTGTTTGAAGCTTTTTTTGATGAAGCTTACCGTTTTTGAGAATAGTCCAAAAAGCCAAAATTGTCGACCTTCGACCCCGAATAACTAACGACGCACACATAGGATCGATAGTAACTTTTGACACTTTATTCGTTATGCTAAACCCCAGGGATCTGTTTTAAAAATGTTTGATTGCACCTTCAAAGTATTAGAAGCCACCTCAATTCGTTGACATTTCAAAGCGAGGGATTCGAATTGACGTGAGGTTTTTTGATGGCACAATCAAAGTTTTGTGAAATCCACCTTTGGCTCTCCGGCAATTTCTGTTATGTATTTGAAATGTCTTACTTGACTGGGCTAATATGTGAATAAATAAATGAATAAATAAGCTACTAATGTAAAAAAAAATTTCAAAATCTCAGCACGGATTTGTTGAACACAAAAGTACAGAGACGGCACTTTTCGAGCTGACACGTGCAATATGCCGGTATAGTCCACTGAAATTAAACTTTTGCTTCGGACCAATTCATACAAAAGCAAATGAAGGCTTTTCGGGTAGGTCTCGGTGTCCCAAATGATATCCCAAAAGTCCCCTAGGCGGGAGTGACCGCATAAAATTTGGCAACGTTGTAAAGGGCTAAAATCCTGCCCCAATGTGATTTTTCGTGAATATCTCGGTCCCTATGGAACTAACGACAAAAATACATCAGTGCAAATAGAAAGCTGATGAAATTTCCTAGAAATAAGGTTCTGGGTCGTTTTTTGATATAACCAATGGTTTCATCCCAATCTTGCCTTCAATTTGAAAGTTTGTGATATTCTGGATAATGGAGGTACACTATTCTACACCACCTTTGAGGATGACTACATGGTTCGTTTTTCTCGAAGTTGTATCCCCTAATAGGCCTAATCCACGCCTTTTTTGATTTTTGGAAAGGCGTTCGAACGCTAATTTTCTTCTCCTTGCTATGAATGCATGTATATTTTCTTCGATGACATCCGTGGAGTCAATCTAAGAGTTTTGGATTTCTGCTTCTGTCACATTTAATTTTTCTCAGGAAACTTCAAGTGGTTCGGCATTCAGGCAGGATTTTCCATGACGAAACAGATGTTCACAGATGTTGTTGTGCTGCGTCAAGGGTTGGAGGTAAAAGATTCAATCTCACTGGTCTGCTTCCGCTCACAGCTCTAATCAAGTAAGAATACCGGTATTTATTGATACGGCAACGAGGCTGACGAGGAGAAAGAGAAAATAGCAAAAAAGGACAAGCGTAAAATAATTTGTCATGTTTCAACCCTCATTTTTAAAGAAAATATTATAGCACTTGCCGGAGATGATTGGGCAAAATCTTTTAAAAACCTTGTAACGTTTGACACAGATGTAGTTGCAGCTGAAGCTAAATATCATCAAATTTGTTTCAACAAATTCAACTTGCCAGTCTCCGAGAAAATGAAGGTTGGTCATCCTGCGTATGAAAATGTTCCCAACGCAATGAAGGACATTTTTTCTTTCATTGAAAATCATGAAGACTCTCAGTTTAAATTGACTGGATGGAGAGCAATACTGACAGAAAATCTACCTGATGACAAGAAAATTAAGAGACAAATCGAAGAAAAGTATGGAAACCGTATTGTTATCACCTCAAAGGAAAACAGGATATCTTGAAACAAGCTTGGTACAATAGGAAAGATTCTGAGGCAGAATTATCGGTACTTCTGCAGCACCAAGCGACACAACATCTGCTCTGTTCAATAAATGAAAGACCGCAGCTTTGAAAATGGTTAAGGAACGGCAGGACTTGCAAGAGGCAGCTGAAATCTTCAACAAAAATAATACTTCACATAACCTTTAAGCGGAATGAAGTTTTTCCTCTCAATATATGTTGCCCCCATTAAATAACTCTCCATAAATCACTACCGATATTCTTCCTTGATTGAAGCTGTTAGCAGAAGCAGACAAGTGAGACTGACTCTTTCACCTCCAACTCTTGACGCAGCAAAATAACATCTGGGAACATCTGTTCACAGTGTAATATCAAGTACAACAATGGCTTGGTAACAATTCGAATCTTGAGGAGTGGGGGTGGATGTTAAAGACAATAAAATTGTAACAAAAAATGACATCCGAACTTCCTGTGCCTGATTGTCTTTCAAAAATGATATTTTGCAAATGTGACAGAAGCAGAAATCCAAAACTCTTAGATTGACTCCACGGATGTCATCGAAGAAAGTATACATGCATTCATAGAAGGAGAAGAAAATTAGCGTTCGAACGCCTTCCCAAAAAACAAAAAAGTCGTGGATTAGGCCTATTAGGGGATACAACTTTGAGAAAAACGCACCCTGCAATCATCCTCAAAGGTGTTGTGGAATAGAGTACCCCTATTATCCAGAATATCACAAACTTTCAAATTGAAGGCGAGATTGTCACAAAACCGTTGGTTATATCAAAAAACGACTCGAAACCTTTTTTCTAGGAAATTTCATCAGCTTTCTTTATGCTCCGATGTATTTTTGTCATAAGTTCCATAGGGACCGAGATATTCTCGAAAATTCACATTGGGGCAGGATTTTAGCCCTTTACAGCGTTGCCAAATTTTATGCGGTCACTCCCGCCTAGGGGACTTTTGGGATATCATTTGGGTCACCGAGACCTACCCGAAAAGCCTTCATTTGCTTTTGTATGAATTGGTCCGAAGTTTGGGCCTATTTCGACCTAAATGCAGTGGACTAGTAGGTCTCTTATTGACCTATCCAAAGCATTTGACAACGTCGATGATAAGAAATTACTCAATAAACTATTTTTTATACGACCGTGCTTTTTCACCCACTTTCCCGTACTCATTTTAGTTTAGAAAGTGTCACTTTTCCGCACTAGTGCTTGAAAGTATTAGCAGGGGTTTTTTCCGCATACTTTATTGAGGAATGAACTGAATTATGATATGTCTCTATGCATCGAACGTCAACGATGAGAGTACCATGGTAACGACATGTACAATTCATGTGTATTATGGATTTTCATGGAATGTTTTGTATGTTGAAATAAAATATATATTTTCAATGTGGGGTCGTAGAAAAAATAATGTTCCTATCTTGTGTAGAAAGTATCTTTCCCGTACTCTATTGCTTTCCCGAACTCCGCTCAGCCTTGTTCGGGCAACAGCAATCTCGTACGGAAAAGTAAAACTTTTTGCACTTGATAGGAAAATAACTATTGCTCTGGTATTAGGGAAAAACAACTGGAATTGGTTAGGAGTTACCTTGAAAATCGAATGAAGAAAGTATGCATTAGAGTAAATGGAAGGAACTATATATCCTCAGACATGCATATACAGGTTGGTGTTCCTCAAGGAGGCATTGCAGCACCGATACTGTTTCTGCTATATATCAATGATCTGCCAAACTACATTCCGGACTAGGTACGGTTGTTTATGTATGCGGATGATGCAAACACCTTGGTCTCTGCACATGATAATATTTCTGGAACTACAAGGACACAAAACACCCTCTCAAATATTTTAAATTGGTGCACTAAAAACAACCTCACTATCAATGTGGAGAAATCTGATTGATTATTTTTCTCTACCACACATGCAAAACCTGAAAAAATTGATCTTCTGAATGAAACTATTAAAATAAATAATGAAACGAAATTTTTGGGGGTGATCGTCGATCAACAATCGATTTGGTCGGATCACATCGAGTACATACAAAAAAACTGAATTCCATTCTTTATAACCTACTAATACTTGTTCAGTAATCTGACTTGGATCTACTCAGGACTGTGTATTTCTCAAATTTTCACTCCGTCATGTCTTATTGGATCACTATTTTGGGAAATAGTTCCGATATACATAAGATATTTATCATTCAAAACCGTTCCTTGAGAGTTATGCTCAGACTATCGTCTAGGACATCATGTCGTGGACTGTTCAAGAGTCAGGAAATACTAACAACAACGGGTCTTCGCATTTTCAAATGCCTTGTTTTTATGCGAAAGAATGGCAATTGTTTCTAACAATATCGAAATTTGAACAGCACCCGATGAATTCATTCATTCTTCCTAAGATTTCTCTCACGCTATCTCAGAGAAATGTCGATTTTATGTGCCTCAAATTATACAAACACAGTAAAAAATACTTAGAATAAATTTTCCAATTCTGATCGGTCTCTATCCGTATCTTGATTTTTTGCTCTATTTTGACTTGTTTTTTTTTCTGAATAAATGTTTTGATTATGAAAATAAATTATATTATTATTATTAAATAGAACGAAACTAAATGTGCTCTTGTAATTAGAGCATTCTGAGCCACTTTTTTGGGAGCTCCAATCAACACAAGATTTGCTTCCATGAATCCGATGCAATGAGGAGAATTCCAGTATTCTCTGAAATCTGCAGCCTTCTTCAACCAGCTCTTCAAAAAGCTTTGATCAAAAATCTACATTTTCAACAACCAAAAATCTTTCACATAAGAAAAAGAAAAATTCTTTGCCTTCACGGAGGCCACACTGAGAACATTTTTGAAATATAGATGAATTCAAAATAGTAAACATCGAAATGAATACCATTTTCAATTCCCAGGCTCAGAGATCTTTCATCATGAGGTTGAAGAAATGATATTATATTAGACTTTGTCACTGAGATGAGAGATATACCATTTTCGGCCTTGTTTCACCTCATCCGTTCTCACTGGACTGAACTGCCTGAGTGTCCAGTGAGAACATCTCTTTAAGATGCCATACACACGAACTGGCGAAACGTCGAGAACTAATCTACGACGACGGCCTAAATGCTCGAAAGAACAGGTTACGATATCCACTATCTCAAACATCTCAACTATCTCCCTACTCTCAAGATTCTCAGCCCTCTCCGTTTTCACCAATAATCTCCACCACACCTACAATGGACACAACTTCAACTACCTCAATAATCAATCATTCTGCAGCCGAGACTTTAGATTGGTTATCTGGAAATAACACCGATGATGTTCTTTTTGCATATTCCACTTTTTGTGGTGAAATAGTAAGAATAATTTCCAAATGAAAATAATTTAAATATTAACCTTTGTTTCATCAGAGAGTACACAGTCTCTAGTATTATTAAATTGAAGTAAACAAGAAGAAGTGATTTAATTTAGGCTAACCATTGTTTTTAGATTATCGATCTCAAATTTTTCAGCATACCGGATTGATGCATGCCAGGCCTAAAGCACCTAGAGATGGTTCTGCTCATCCAGTACGTGATGGTTCTTCTCATACTCAATACTACCACACTGTTACGGCGGCTTCATCTGGTCGTAGCCCTATTACCAAAGTAATGGACATTTTCAGGAATAAGTCACACACTACCACATCCGCGCCTGAAGATCGAAGAAAGGTACGTTCATTGCATGAAAACTAATTATGTGAGACATACAATATTGCAGCCTTGAACATCTAGGGAGTTCAATAATCTTTGAGCGCAATTACAAATCGCCTACACAATTCCGATCGATTTCTATGACCGTTTTATTAGTTTCTCTTATGTTCTTCAGTTACATGTTCACTTTCTGTGGAAAAACTGGCTCTCGAGGTCAATCGAACATTCTCACAAATTGCTATGCCAATCACATTGATATTCGAAGCTCCCTCTTAGTGATACAATGAATCAAATTTGGTGAAATTAGCTGAAAATAGGAGATGATGATGATAATAATAAATTTATTCATTCTATTCAGACAGTACACAGTGTATAGAACATGTCAGACTAAAAACCAAGAAACTAAGAACTGAGTAACTAAGGTGTTGCAAAAATATTTTTCTACCTTTTGTCATAAGATGGTTCTTGATTTGTTTCTTGAATATTTTGAAATTCAATTGTTTAACAGTAGATGGTATATAATTTCGTACTTTTGTACGAGGTGTTGCATTCGAATCTGTGATTTCTATGTTTCAGAAATGAAAATGTCTCAGAGTTCCTTGTTTCATACTTGTGATCTGATAATTTTAACCATTTAAACTCAATTTTCTCAGCATGAAGCCAACATTTCAAAATATACAGTGTAATTCACGGTCGATGGTATGTTAGACGTTTATAGGGAACGGAAAGCGAGTATTATTTGAAAATTTGGCTGATCTTAAAAGAACAGCTACTCTATCGATCTAAAATATTTTCAGCTCTGCGGTGTTGCCGCTTATGTCAAAAAGTAGTATCTGCTTGGTTATTTCAAATGGCGCACCCTGTATATTATTGCATATTCCTAATGATCGTTAATATGGTTATTTTGGTATCCTTTTCTTTTTCTCATCTTCAGTTGTTTCTGAATAATTAAATAATTTCCTCCATTCTTGTGCAAAACATACCTTCGATTAAACATCCATAACTTCAATGCTAAAAATCTTAGGAAGCTAAAATTTCGGATGCAGATTACCGAGATCCTATTACGAAATATGCTTGATTTTATACAAGGTCATTGTAAATTCGATGGCTTATCGAGACATACAAAAACGGTTGTAGGTGCATTTTTTCAAATGGAATCCTTTCAAATGATATATCATATTCCTATACCTAGGTTGTAAGATTTTGCGATGAACTGAAATTTTATAGTTACGCACATTTTATAGTTGCGATCCCCCTAAAGCAGTTCTTACATATTGAATTCAGCAAATTGCTATGATAATGTGGTAAAAACCATCAACCGGGCACCCGCACATTGCACTGGGGCAGTTACCAGAGAATTATTCGAAATGTTTGATGATCGTTGGTTTAGATGCATGGGTCCATGGGACTGCCCTGCTAGATCACCAGATCTAAATCCACTTGATTTTCACTTGTGGGGTGATTTGAAAAGGAAATAAGTGTATAGGATACCAATACAGAACAAAAACGACCTCTTCCAACAAGATGAAACTTCTTTTGAACAAATTGATGCTATTGAGATGAGGAAGGCAACAACTGAATCAACGAGTATACGGATTCTAAAATGTCTGGTAGTCGACGGTGGCCATTTCGAACATTTATTGTGAAAATTTTGATATTTTTCATTGTGTTTTTGACTAATGGAATTATTTCTGATGATGAATACAAGTAGAGTAGGATTCTAGGGCTCCCAGAAGTTACTTATTTTTGAAGTAACGAATTTCACAGTATAGACAGTCTTATATGTGTTTAATAGTGTGTGCATACTCGCTAGCTTGGCTAGGCGGCTTGTTCACAGGTAGCATGTAGAAAAGGTAGACAAAAACATAAATTCGAAGAACTGATTTTTATAAATATCGTGCAGAATATTATGAAAAATAAATAATTCATATTGCCAGACTGCTTCCGTGGGCCGTAATTCCTTTCCAGACGCTTTAAACTTCATTGGAAAAAATGAAATGAAATTTTGAATATAATCCTTGGGGGATTTTTTTAATACCTTTTGTGGAAACCCGGACCAATCCCGAGGGCCAAATATTTTGCCAGACACATCAGAATTTTTATTAGGACCCTAGAAACTATAAAGGGTCTGGGAGGAATACGGCCCACAAGGCAGGTTCTACCCACTTGAGGAAATTTGAACAGAACCCATAGTTACGAAACCTCTATCAAAAAACTTATTGTAAAACGCCAGGTACGAGTTAACCATCGAGTGAAGCTGACAATGAAGATTAAGATAGTAATGAAAAAGATTATAGTTTTTGATTTCTGTTATAATTATAATAATAAATTGTCATTTCCATAATTTGATGTTGAAAACATACACTTTGTAGGCAAAAAAATTAGTTGTATCTAGAGACCCAATAAAATTTTAATTGTGTCTGGATGTGTGATTGGTGTGTTTGGCTCTTGTGATTGGTCAGGCTTTCCACAAAAGGTATTGAAATAATCCCCCAAGTATTATGTTCAAAATTGAAGACTTCGAATGTAAGAAAAGTTCTTTTTTTCAATGAAATTTAGAGCGTCTGGGAGGAATTATGGCTCACGGAAATGGTCTGGCAATATGAAATATTTATTTTTTATTATATTTTGCTTGACATATATAAAAATCAGAGCTTCGAATTTAACAAAAGTGCTGAATCTGGCCATTTCGCAAAAAAGTTTCTAACTGTAATTTTTTTATTGAAATTTAAAGCGTCTGGGAGGAATTACGGCCCACGGAAACGGTCTGGCAATATGAAATATTAATTTTTTATTATATTCTGCTTGACATATATAAAAATCAGTGCTTCGACTTTAGGAAAAGTTCGGTATGTTTTTGTCTATTTTTTCTACCTGCTACCTGCGAGGCCAAGCTAGCGAGTATGCACACATTATTAAGCACATATAAGACTATCTATACTGTGAAATTAGTTACTTCAAAAATAAGTAACGTCTGGGGGCCCTGGGATCTTAGATTAAATATAAACTTCATTTCATTCAAAATTTCACTTGAATAGATATTTTTTCCCATTGAAATTTTCACTTTTCTTATTCGTAGTATGGTGAATCATCGAATGTCATATTATCAACAATCTAGTACTTTGTTCTCTCCTCAACAAATCAATCCAAATACGATCCACTCCCTCAGAACAATTGGTCAGATTATTCGTTTCATTCAACAAAATACAAGCCGATTCCTTGATTTTTCTTTTATATCCATCAGGTTCGCTCATTTGAATTTTCTTGTTATTCTTGTTTGACAGAATGGTAGAGAAAACCCTAAAAAAACTTTCGAGCAAATGCAATGCCCTCCCATAATATATTTCAATAAATTTCAGAAATTAAATTTTTTGTTTTTCACTAGTACCGCTGAATCGTTTGATAAACTTATTATTTGATGGTTTTTACCACATAATCATCATCAGCTAATCAGAGCAATTTTCTGAATTTAGCATGTATGAATCGCTTATTATCAGGCTTGATTTGGTTAGCAACTATAAAATGTGCGCAACTATAAAATTTCAGTTTAACATCATAAGGTATCTATGTGAGACGTCCACCTTGAACTTTTATCCTCATAGAGACCAAGAAATATGGTTGTCTCAGATGTTTTAATTGAGTTATCGCCGTGATTAACTCTGAAGATTTTGATTCCATTATTCTTCAAACAAAAGTTGATAAACACGTTGACCATCAGGCCAAGTTCCTGGAAACTGTTAGCAGAAACAACAACGGAAGTATTATCTGTAAATAAAGTAAGCAATAAGCAGGATAAATACCCAGGCAAATCATTCATGAATAGTAGGAAAAGCAGAGGACCAAATACAGAACCCTGGAGGTCTCCAAGGCATATGTGATGATACCCAGTATATTTTTCGCCTATTTTTACCACCATAGTTCTTCTGACAAGAATCATTCTAGAAACACACTTGAATTGTGCTCAATTCAGTTGACAATACGGAATCGGAATAATCTAGAATCTAGAATTATTTATAAACGTGTTTATGGGAAATGGAAATTGAAAATGCTGTTTATAAAAATAAAAATTTGAGAACCAATGTCTATGACAAATAGTGTCAGTTTTGGAGTAAAAATGTAGATCCGGGAGCAAATATATACTTTGTTAAAAAAGATAAGTTCTAGACTTCGCTCCAATACTTTTGTATTTTGCATTCAAACAAAAAGTATTTTGAAGCGTAAAAATTGACGTATCTGCTGATGCGCGCTTCTGAATTGCTGCTATATTTGACGCCCACGTAGTGAAAAAAAAAACCGTGAAGGGGTGTGGGGAGTAAAGGGTGAGATATTTCAAATCTCAAGCATAGGGATCCGTGAATTACCCTTAATAATAATTAGTAAAAGAATAATGGTCTGATTGCAATCACCTGCAATCGAAAATTGTATATTATTTCCTAATTTTTCTTCTAGCTTCATCACTGAATTAGATAATCAAATTAAATTTCGATTTATATATATCACAATCCATATATGTGTTCCCATTTGAAAAAATAAAGTAGAGGAGTCCGAGACGTAGGGGTTGATGAATATCAAATTGTAAATACTGTATTTGTTATCCGAATTAATTTTTGCGGCTTTTTTGAAGAGTATATAATATTTGATGTTTATTTCGATATTTTTTTAAGGAAAAGAAAATTGTGTTATCAGGAAATGGTGCTGGAATTGAAAGTTGTAATATTAGCAACGCAATGCATCTTAGAATTGAACAATAGTAGGTAATATCATTGTGATGCTAGAATGTCATGTCGCATTACTTCAGGTTCATAAGTCTTCTTTGTTTTTCAGATCAATATATGATTAAATAATTCAATGGATTGTTTTCCTGTCCCAGAAGTCGACCTCAAGCCGGAATCAATTAACAGGCTGAGTGATAGTGGCCATAAGAAAAATATTTACACGAATCGTGTATTTTTCAAATCATATTGGATTTTGTATTTTTCGAGAAAATATACCACCTGTGACGATTCTCGAATTCCACTTGCTTGAATTTTTTTACTTTGTCAAATTTTATTTTTCCTGTTATCTCGAATAGTGCTTCTGTATCCTGTTCTCTTCAATTGTAAGCCAGCTTGAAAATAATGTCACTTTTTGCCGAACCAACTATTCGAAATTAATATTTCGACCAACTTCAACTGATGATTGTACTGAAGAAAAATTGTACTACATCAGTTTGGAAAATTGTTTCAGAAGTTAGCACATTTAATAAGGTTTCTAAAATGCTATAACACTTACTATTATTTCTTAGATCTGTCACAAAAAACTTACCCTTTTTCAAATGTTGATTCATTCGGATTGAATGCACTAGAATCATTTCAGTATAGTAATGAGTTCATTAAAGTACTGAAAGTAGTTATGTAATGAACCTATGACAGCATTGTTTTCTATTATATTTTTCGTTTTGTGGTTGTCAGTACTGACCTCCGATCCTATCAATTTTCAAATGAAATCAATTCAAATTCCTCTTTCTGCCAAATTTCGTAAGTCACACCAACTGCCAAGATACAATATAAAAGACACTAACGCACTTTTTGTTTGAATTTCGAGAGTATTTCATGAAACTTGACTGAAATAGAGAAAATATCGTAGAATACTCCTTGCAGAAGGTAATTCCAACACTCATGCTTTCGAATTCCGCATTCGTGTTGGAATGGGAGCTCATTCTGCAACTTGTTTTAGAAAAAACTATTACAACTTTCGAAGAAATTTTTCGAAACTGTGTTTTTTCTGACTGATCTAAGAAATGATATTATAGTAAGTGTTATAGCATTTTAGGAACCTTATTAAATATGAAAAAAGTGAAAAGATGTAGCATCAGTAGTTCGAGATTCATCACAGGTTGTGTATTTTCTCGAATAAAAGAAAATGCAATATAAGTTGAGAAATCCACGATTTTTTTTTTGTTATTTTTTCGATGACCACTATCACTCAGCCTGTTACCTGAATCCGGCTTGACTTCGACTTCTGGGACACCCTGTACCTATACAACTTTTATCGCTGTCAAAAATATGTTACTATCACAAATTTTCCATATGATCTTGTGGCAGACTTCAAGAATACACCATTTTATGAACTGGAAAATATATCAGATATTCGCGACAGAAATGGGGATTAGGAAAACCTCATATAAGACTAATGATTGTTATGCAGGCGGAATATTGAATTGGGGAAAAAAGACCCTCCCGAACAGGACCCGAACCTGGTACCTCCGAATTACAATTCCCGTCTACCACCAACTATGCTATCAGAGGGGCCATCTGATATTTCGGCCGGCCATTCTCCCAGAATTCGATGTTAGTTGTTAGTATTATATTCTTTACGAACTGCGGCGTTCGTAAAGAATTTTTAGAAGTTTTTTAAAATTCAATATTCCGTATGCATACCAATAATTTCACAATCACGTAAAAACACTCACCTTGTATGAAAAAACTTCCTCAAATTGAAGAACATATTTCTTCCAATTGATTTTTCACTTCAATTTCTACAATATAACTCAACGGTTTCTGTGTTATTGAGATTATCATAAAAAATAAGCAAAATGGGGATTCACAGATTCCTGAATATGTCTGCAGGAAAACTTCTCTCGAATAAACATTCTTCATTTACGATGCTACCGATAGGAGATATTATTAGATTCTTTGCGGTTTGAGCTGAAATTGTGCAGGGCGTTTGTGGGAAGATCATTAACTTGAACAACTCAAATGAAACAAAACTCAAGATTTTCTTATTACAACATTACTTAATTCTTTTAATTTTAATGAAAAGAAGGGGGGTTACTCCAGCAGAGCCTATACCTAAAATGCCACGAGTTCGTTCATTTGAATGATTTTTCGTTGAATTATTATTCATAACATCATCCATCCAGGTATATGGTTCATGCGGATACGGACGTTCAAAAATCTGCTTATGAAAATCCTTCATATCGGCGTAGACGTCAGAAAATCTGGCTTTATACTGATTATACCAGGGTTCCCAACCTTTTGTTGGTCAGGGACCAGTTTTGTATTTTTCTTGGTAGCAGGGACCACTATGTCGGTATAATAAAAATAAACTGTTATAATCTAACTGGACTCCTATGAGAGAATAACAGGAAATTTCATTAAAAAAATGTTTCAAGTATAAATTTCGGTAATTTTGCATAATTATTAATGTGATTTCTGAGCTTGCATCTGCTTCACGAGTTCGGCTATACTAGGACTAATATTGTTACACAAAGCTACACGCTAATCATCAGTCACTTTCAAACGATTCCTTGCCTTGTTTTCAAAGCAGAAAGTCCTTGTGCACACAAATAAATCGTTGAAAAAATCATAAAATAGCGCAAAGCGATTTTTCGAAGTTGGGTATAAGAAATTGCTTTTTTACACGAAAATTACTCAAGCGAATTCGATTCAAGAGCATCCTTGCAGTTTCTATCATTCTCAAATTCAATGAGTTCTTCCTGAATTTCTTCAGGTACTTCTCCAGCATCTGTGCTAAAAGGGTTACGAATCGGTTTTCGATCAACTTCATCATCTGTGGTTTATTCTGGAAAGTAATGATTAAATTCATCAATCAGCATTTGTAAATGTCTCTTCATGTTTTTCTTTAAAAATTTGCCTTGCTATCATCATATTTCGGGTCTTCCACAAGTGCAGTCAATGTCAGAAAGTAATTATTTTCTTCAGTTTTACCCATCCACAACTGAAGTTTGCGAAAAAAAGCTCGAAGTTCATCTTCTTGAATGAATGTATTGGCGACGATTTCTGATTTTTCATTTCCGAGACCTTGCAGTTATTGCATATTCAGTTTTTTCAAATGTGTTAAAATATCCAAAAGATCCGCCGAATTAATCTGACATGCAGCATCAGTGATCAGTGAACTTTTTCAACGAATCATTAATATTAATTCTTTAGTTAGCCAAAAACTCTGTAAGAGCAACTAAGAAGTTGATATGATCTTTCCAGCATATTATCTTTCGATAGCCATCGAACTCCTGTGTAAAAAAGAAGTACAAAGTGCCTCATGGCCAGAATTCATTTCAGTGCATAATTTGCTGAAAAATCGTGTTTGCAAAGCACTGCTTTTTATAACATCGACAACTTTTATGGCAATTTGCAGTGCATCATGGAGGCACACAGGAAGAGTTTTAGAAGCTAATGCCTGGCGATGTATGTACAGTGCGTTGTTATTATCTTCGGATTATGATCCCAACACTGCCGGAGCACAATGAATACAGACGAGTTTTTCCCACATAAAATAATGCTTCTCAAAATATTCTGAACAGTTCAGCCCGATAGCAAGCGGTATTCCTTAATGGTGTAGAAGGGAAGTAGATTGCGTGGCGGATATTGAATGAAAAACTGTGAACCATATTTTGGCTTCTGCGGACCACTGGTGGTCCATGGACCACTAGTTGGGAACCCATGAATTATACAAAGTAGACTGGCCCGAATATACGATATTTTCTGACCGGGGCAAAAACTCATGATGGTGCCCCCCCTCTGTGGTTGTATATGAAAATTGAAAGCTTTGAACATGTATATCTACACTACTGAAATAAATTAAAAGATCAAATTAAAATCGAAATTTTTTGAGCAATTTTCAACAGGCCATAATTTCGAGAGGAATAGTCGTACAAGGAGAAACAAAAAAGGAAATTGTAGCCCTGGGTTTCTAGTTTTTGGATTATTACTTTATAATTTTGTAGCGTCAGTACTTTTCGAGTAATACATATATATATATATATATATATATATATATATATATATATATATATATATATTAGAAGAACCAACACCAAAAAAATATTCAAAATCTCTGAAGTTTCGTATTTTATTCCACAGGCCTGGAAAATTTTTTTTTTTGCTTAACCGCTCTGTGTTCGGATAGTTCGTTCATGAACCTTTATTGCCCCTTTAAAAATCTTGATACGTCTATTTATCATGGAGATATCGACTCTCTAATGAAAAAAGCATGGTTTTGTCTTTGACTAACGGTATCTCAGCAATCAATAATCACACAAAAAATTAACGGTGGGTTTCGAGGACCTGAATGAGTTCCCTTCAAAATCTATTCATTGCTGTTTCGAAAAAATTGTTTTTTTCTCCTTGTTTATGAATTTGAAAATGCAATAAACTGGAAAATCAAGCGCTGGATTAAACATATTGAGAAAACCAATAATGTCAATTATGCTTTTTACAGTTACTATTCACATAAACCCTACCAAGAGCCAGAAGGATCCAGCCAGCTGTTTTTTTGTTTCACTCGATCGAGTTTTTGAAATAATTAAAGTTGCTCTTTCCGAGCTTTTCCACAATTTTATTGCAGATGTTGCTCGAATATCCAAAAAAGAAATATTCGAAAAAGATACAACCAGTGATTTTTATTTATTTCTTTCATTCGGAAAAATTTCAGAAAATTTTGAAAATCAACGTGAAATTTTTCGAACCGATCATATGTCGATTATTTCAAACCCCTATTATTAAAACCCCTAACTGAATTTCGTCATTTTTTACCTCGCTTTTCGGAGATTGCTTCTATATACTTTTCGTGGTGACATGAAAAATTTCTTAATAAAACAGTTTTTTTTACCTTGAAGCTTTGAACAAAAAGACTCACACACAAACAAAGAAGCAAAAATCCGGTTCGATTTGAATATGGATAACGCTAATGCCGGCAATAATTATTTTCTTAAACTTCTAAAATTTGAGAGATGTTGTAAAATAAGGTGATAATTATTCTAATAGACATACAAAATGAACAAAACAAAATACCTAATCCGTGCTCTTTCTCAATAAACCAGTAAAAAGAATTATTGCGCTCTCTTTGGCCTGAGCATGTTTTCAAAAGCATATTTCACAGTTAAAATATTTATAATGTTATCGTTGTCGATATTAATAGTTATATAACACTTTTCACTTTCGTCAACCCTAGTAATCTAAGGGTTTCCTGAGTCATGGTAGAACGTATTCTGAATTTAATTTATTTTAATTCGGAAAATACCGATTCAGATTTCAGCTTTAGAACATTTTTTATTGTAAATTGCATCCATCGTATACGTTACAAAAAAAACCTTTAATTGTATGAATTCCGGTTGTTACACACTGTATTGTATAGAAATTCGGAACAGGAACTTCAACATAAATATTGAAAATGAAATGATCAAGAAGAGAAATATCCAGAAATATATCATACTCAAGCCTGGTAGTAGGCCCCTCACGGCAATGGACACTTTTATAACAACTCATTTATAATACAAGGGTTACCCCATTATTCATCGTTGTTTGGTTTACGGGCAGGCTCCGGTGGTATTTCAGAAATAATTATTATTTTAAATTCTTTAATCCAAACATATAGTGTTTTCCGAGAGAAGTGAAAGATGCAACAAACTTTCCATATTGTTCATTCTTCACAAATATACGAGGGGCTCAAATTATATGTTGAAAATTAAAATTTATACATTCATTATTAAATATTAGAATAGTGCGAAATATATTTCTGAAATATGATAAATTAAACACACGTTTATGTAATGGGGCCTCTTTCCACTTTTCTTCTTCCAATCTTCTCTGAGGCGGCACCGTGAAATACTTTTTTAGTACATACGTTAACCGGTATTAATCCAATATGTTTTAGTAAGTATCATAGTTTTGGACAAGGGCCCCCCCACAGACCAGGCGGTCCATCGGGGAATTCCCCGGTATCCCGCCTGCCCAGTCCGGTCCTGTTGAAAACTATGAATTTGAAAAAAAAAACTTCAATTCGACCATATTAAGATTTTTTCAATACGTAGGGATGATTTGTTGTAATGTTTGATCTGGGGTACTGGGATTTGTTTGATTTTCTACTGTTGACTAATCTTTATTTGCCACAGAGTGGATGCTGTATTGGACATTAGTCTGTTTGTATCCCTATATTTCTAATAAATGAATGAAAGTATCATAAATAAATTAAAGTATCAATGTAATATCCACAAATTGATTGATTGATCAATCTTTCAACATGTGCTTTGCTGCTCGCTATCTACACATCGGACACGCTGTATCGCAAACTATTTATCACCTGTAACTCAAGCAACAATATATTTTCATCACAACACATATTTAATTAATTTCAAAAATACTCTTTCAACTCAGGGATTTCCCAAACCGGGACGGGAGAAAAAGTAGTCATCTCACCGTGACGACCATTTCGGAACTCCTACACTTACAAATGATATCCCAAAAAGCTACAGATAATTTTACCATTTTTTTTTTTTTTTGGAATTGTTGTTATTTTTATTCTTGTTATATATTGTAAAAAGGCATAGCCGTTAATAATTGAATAATAATAATAATTCAATTTGAAAAACTCATTTGTTCGAATTATGTATGTGTTTTCAAATTATACTTATCAGCGAGAGTAATCAAAATAAAACGCACGTCGAAAAAGCTGATTTTCTACTTATTCGATACAGTAGATCCCTTCAATCAGTTTAATTCAATCATTGCAGAGCTTTTGAAGTAATTATATGTACCTGTACACAATTATCATCATTACACCACGAGTTCGTGGAAAAAAAGGAAAGTACAGGTAGATGGTTTTTTTTTTTCTTTTTTTTGTCAGAATGACAATTCTCGTAATATGTCTTAGTTTTTGTTCCTGAAAAATATTTCTGTTTTCTTGTGTTATAACATGTTTGGTTTATCTATGGGAGATGATTGCCTTTCATTGGGGTCCCGTAGCGGTCTTCAAACATCTGAAGTGCCGGAAAATCATCACCTGGAAGCTGGAAGGTCGTATCTGGTTTGAAAAAACCCTCACGACCAGAGAGCAACAATTTTGGATTTTGAATTTGAATATCGAAGGAATTTCGAAAGACAAGTGTGCTTACGTCTCCAAATTAGCTGATGAACATGGTATCAAAGAGATTCTTCTGCAAGAAACCCACACGGCAACAGAATCGTCGTGAAGGAGGACAGTTGAAAGTTTATGTATTAATTAATTTTTTACAAGTTTAGCTTGTTATGTTGAAAAATTATCACTTACGTAACTTTCAACAGATTCGGAAAGGGGAAATTGATGGAATTCTTTTTTTCATTTCTTTCAAATTTTGTGACATTTCTGTCATAAATATTTATAAATCTCCGAACATAATTTGGCCAAGAAATCTTAATGCTGATGTTTTTTAAAGTAGCAGATGCATTTCCAAAATGCCTTCGATTTATTCTGAATAATCGGTTTCTTTTCTGCTTTTGTCTTTTTTCATTTCAGATTAAAAATAACGAGTCGTTTTGGGAAGAATCTGTGTATCCGCGACCATCGACGGATATCATGAAGATGATCACACTGATGTCTTTCAAGATTTTCCTGATATTTTATGTTATTTTGTTTACGGGGAGGCAGGTTTTTTCGGCTGTGGTTTTTTCTCCTGGCTGTATAGTATCGTATGATACAAGTGTTGATAGTATCGTATGATTCTATAGTATCATACAAAGAATGTTATGATACCCCGTTCTTTTTTTACCTCAGCTTAGGTACTTTTTGTTTCAACATTTATTGTATTATTTTAGCTCTCTTTTTCATAAGAATATATATATATATATATAATATATATATATATATATATATATATATATAATATATATAATAAAAGTTATTAGACTTAACAGTTCAATTTAGATTGATTGGTCCAAAGGGAAAGATGAATGTTGTGTAGATGCATACATATCGTAATGCGGCTAATAACCTTAGCAGTTGATGCCGCCATGAACACACATAACAAAAAACATCGTAATATTGAAATATTCACAGAAAAAGATAATATTATAATCAAAAAGATTACAGTAAATTCTATTTCGAAAGTTGATTAAAATAATAAATACATAATACTAACAGAAACAAACCCAAATTAAGGAGTGGTATATGTATCTATATGGACGTTTGAGAATCTGCTCATGAAAATCCATTCTTATGGAACGGACATCGAAAAAGCCCTCCTTGTACGGATTATATATCCTAATTGGATAAGTGAAAAGTGATGATTAACATGTTTATTAATTTCAACAAAATTTGGCAACTAGGGTTTTGAGATTTAAAATTTGAGTTGTCAAATTTTGTTGAACTTGTTGAATGTCAGAAATTTTTCATGAGATGTGGCGAAATGAACGGATTTGACATTTGATATCGTTAGAATGAATTTATGAGCTACATGAAGTTAGTGAAGAAACCTAAATCTAGAAAGTCCAAAAAGGACTGAAATACTTGAAACATTTTTCATTGTCATTGCAGAAACCATGAAAATTTTCAGGTGCCGAATCGAGTTCACAATCAAGGGAGACAACAAAGTCTTTGGACTCTTCCAATTCGTGAAACCTTTATTCTATTCTACTATTTATCTAGGTTTGTCATGTTTCGGTATTCGCCATTCTATTTAACAATTAATCTATATTGTTCTCTAAGAGTTAAGCAATCTGTAGGTGTAATTTTTCTTAGGTTGAATTTCATCCTCCAGTTTATATAATAACATCGAATTATTCATCCCATATTATCCTTATTGATCGGATTTGTCTGTTCTGATCGCATCTCAGGAGAAAACAATGTAACCTCAGCAAAATATACAGCTTTCTCTTAGGATGAGATCAGAACGGACAAATCACATGAATAAGGATAATGTAGGATGAAAACTTCGATATAATGATATAAACTGCAGGATATAATACAACCTAAGTGAGAAAAAAATGAGTTTGTCATTTTTTGTGTTTATGTTTGTTTTTAGCTTAATTTTTTCTTCGCCACTATTTCTATTATTCCATTATTCTGGAATTTCCAGAAAAAGGTTTATTCACTGAATATATTTAATACTCTGGACCTATTGCTTGAAATTATGTCTATGTGTATACTGACTGCTTTCTGCGGATATTTTTCTTCCGTGAAGTTATTCCTCCATTCATGTCTTAGTATTGTAAGTCGATGCCATATATATTAAAATATATGTTCGGAGTTAATATTTTACAGTATGCTCCTGATGAGGCTCAATAGTTCAGACGAACTATAGAGCTGTTAATGAGAATTGACTTTAACTAACTTCGACTAACTACGAAAATCGGTCGAATTTATTACCAGTTTATTTATACACCAAGCAAATTAGACTTTTGCCTGGAAATAATTGGTAGAGTTCTGGAAACTGTTTTAAATAATTTATTTAGGCCTTAAATTAGAGTTTTGCCCCAATTTCCCAGTTAGCGTATGTCGTGACGTTCGAAAAACCTCGAAATTTCCGAACTATTCTAGGTTTTTCCTGAATAGCTCCTAAATTAAGCATTTGATCAAAAACATTTTTGTATTCAAAAATGGCCCGCATTAAATTCTGTTTCTAAAAAGAATTACGATATTATATCTTGAAGAAGTAGTTTTATAGAATTAAATATGGAAATATGGCAAATTTTTACACTTTTAGAGAAAAGAAATTTTTTCATGATAAAACGTATAATATCTTTTGAACAACGAGATTTAGAACAGAATGTTATTGGATGAGAGTTGTAGACCATAGAATAGTGATAAATACGTAACCCGCCCTCTCCCATCCACAATATAAAATCGCACAGTAGATCATCCTATTGAGGATGCTGATCATTTAATCGTAGCTAGTGCTGTTGAAGTTTCTCAGCAGTTCCATGAGTGTGTGTTTTATTGTTGAGGAGAACACTGACCTTCCTGTAATTTTGACTGCTCCAGCCTCTATGTGCACCAAATTTTTTTTTTACTAAAGGATGGCAAAGGCAAGCAAGACGATAAATTGTCTTTTCTCTTTTCGAAAAACAACATATTTTTTCCTCATGTTTTTTAGTGGCTTGGTAAATGACAACTGAAATTCCTTAAGACGTTTGAAATCAACTAAATCAATTATTATATCAAATGTGGAACTCCTAAACTTATATCTAACAATACAAGTCATTGCTGAGAACAATATACAGGTCTTTCTTTCACGAGGAACCTCACCCATATTTATACGGGAAACTACTGAACGTATTTTCATGAAATTCAGCACTTATAAGTATTTCGCGATGCTGATGAAATCTAAAATATTTTCAAGGCATGAGCACCTCCGTTTTTCCGGAAATGACGTCAACTTCCGTTTTTCAAATTAGAACACCATTTTTTTTATTGCAGAAATAGATTCCTTAGAAAATTTCAAGTTATTTTGATGTAACATTTTTCAGTTTTGGTTGGAAAATTCTCTCTGAGCGGGAAAAATTCGAAAAAAAAATCGAAAATAGAGCTCCGCTGAAACAAGAATAACTTCGAGGTTTTTGAATAGAAAATTTTCATTTTTTCGGATTTTTCAAGATGTAAGATTGATGTATCCACTTTAAAAATCGAAATCGCGATTCATGATACAGGGGGTGAAAAAATCGCTTTCAAAGTTAGGGATGACAAAATCGTGAAAAATCAATTTTTTCAAATTAGAACCCCATTTTTTTATGGCAGATATTGAATCTACGTTAAAAAATAATGTGAGTGTATGCATCACACCCTTGCCCTAAAATGGATATTTTCTGAGTTATTCACAAAAAACTGTTTTTCGTCTTGAATTTTCAGCTATTTCTTTTCCCTTCACGCCAAAAAGATGAAATTTTCAGGAACTGTTATTTGAACCATGCTTTAGATTTTTCACCCCTTCTTGAAACCGACTTCAAGTTATTATTAGGAGAACCATGGCAAACTCTCGCAGTTATAACTAGAGAAGATGCTCAAAGTTTTGACCGTTAATTTCTAGACATTCATTTATACGTCTCAGGAATACTTCGTGGGTTGCTCTTCTTATTTCATCGGGAGGAAGAGATCTGCAAAAGTGTTTAAAAACCAAATTGAGTTTCAAAACTATGAATCTAAAAATCTAAACAAACCTGAACGCATTTCTGACTCGTTCTATGCAGTCCTCTTTATCAGTCAGGGGAGTTGAGTAGACAATATTTTTTATCCTACCCCAAACATAATAGTCTAAAGGAGTTAAATCGGGAGAACGTGGTGGCAAAAGATGTGGACCATTGTTCGCCAACCATCGATCTTCAAATAGCCTGTAGAGGATATTTGACACATTGAGTGAATTGTGTGGAGGCGCGCCATCTTGTTGATACCATAAGTCATTATGGTTCTGTACTAGCGGCTCAATTATTTGAGTCAATATGTCAGAATATCTATCTCCTAAGGGAGAACATTCTTTAAATAATGCAAACATGTGTAGTGTTCTATCTTACTAGTTAAAGTCCCATCATAAATGTGAACATCGAGAATTGCATTATTTTTGATGGCGCAAAAAACATTGAAACTCCAGGTCTCTTGAAAGTTCCATTGTCTGAAGTGGTGGTTGTTCTCTTCATCCCAATAATGACTGTTATGCCTATTGAAAGAACCATTCTTTGTGAATTTAGATTCATCTGTCCAAATTATAACAGTCCAAAAAGTTTTCATTCTCTTGAAATCGAATCATCATAGCTTCGCAAAACTCTGTTCTCCTGACGAAATCAGTTTCCTTCAAATGCTGTACCCTATTGAATTTATATGGGTGCATTTTATGTTTTTTAATATTCTCAAACACTCTTTTGAGATAATCCCAGATCAATCTCGGCATCTTTGAGAGAATTTTGAGGATTCACACTAAAATATGCAAGAACTGTAATATCGTTTTTCTCATTTTCTACTACACTTTTTTCGCTGTGTATAGTTTTCTTAACGAAAGATTCGACATTTCTCAAGTTTGTCATGGTTCTGTTAATGGTTTCTCTCGTTGGTCTGGGTCGGTCAGGAAACCTCTCAATGAACAGTCGAATCGTTCTATCTACAATTTTATTACATTCTCCATGAAGTAGAATGAGATTTAAATAATCTTCATTGGTAAAATTAGGCATAGTGATCGATTTTATAACTTAATACGAATTATCACCAAATTAATAGTAAACACAAAATGCTACTGAATAAAGAGGAATTTGGCAGATGTAATTAATGATATCTATCATTAAAAAAAAGAATGTAAAACATGGTAAGTTTTTGCATATGGTTTATAAGGAATTATTTATTTATCACTGGAGAGAAAACCGATGGCCGATTAGTTGAAATAAAGAGGTTTCCGATACAAATTCGAATCAAAATTCGCCATCTATTTAGGAACAACCTGTAACTTTTTTCTCTTGCATATTAGGGTAGTAAAATCTAAAACATGGTTTAAGTAACAGTTCCTGAAAATTTCATCTTTTTGGCGTGAAGGGAAAAGAAATAGCTGAAAATTCAAGACGAAAAACAGTTTTTTGTGAATAACTCAGAAAATATCCACTTTAGGGCAAGGGTGTGATGCATACACTCACATTATTTTTTAACGTAAATTCAATATCTGCCATGAAAAAATGGGGTTCTAATTCGAAAAAATTGATTTTTCACGATTTTGTCATCCCTAACTTTGAAAGCGATTTTTTCACCCCTGTATCATGAATCGCGATTTCGATTTTTAAAGTGGATACATCAATCTTACATCTTGAAAAATCCGAAAAATGAAAATTTTCCATCCAAAAACCCCGAAGTTATTCTTGTTTCAGCGGAGCTCTATTTTCGATTTTTTTTTCGAATTTTCCCGCTAAGAGAGAATTTTCCAACCAAAACTGAAAAATGTTACATCAAAATAACTTGAAATTTTCTAAGGAATCTATTTCTGCAATAAAAAAATGGTGTTCTAATTTGAAAAACGGAAGTTGACGTCATTTCCGGAAAAACCGGAGGTGCTCATGCCTTGAAAATATTTTAGATTTCATCAGCATCGTGAAATACTTATAAGTGCTGAATTTCATGAATATATGTTCAGTAGTTACCCGTATAAATATGGGTGAGGTTCCTCGTGAAAGACCCTGTATTACATATTACATTCGTCCTTAGCGAGTGTTGTCAAGGTGCTGCTCCAGTTGGAGGCACAGCGAAATCAAATGAGGTTTTGATCAACAATTCTCCGAACATCTTTTATCACAATACATTCAATTGCTCGAAATAATTTTTATAAAGAGTTGCCATGCATTTCTTCCCTGCCTCGTCGACCTTATCGGCAGAAGCATTATATTTGCTAAACAATTCTGCTGCTTTCAGCAGGTTTGTGTTGCTTTCAGACGTTTTTAGGAATTTAATTTTTTCTTTACCGAAAAAGATGACGTATTGTCGCAGCCAAAAAAGCATGAAAGAATAATATGCTGTTTTTCGAAACAGATGAAAACTTGTAGTGCAAGGGAGAAAAGAAATCGTCTCGCTTGCCTTGTCAGGGCCAAGTAAAAAAAATTTTTGTACACATGAGACTAGAACAATCAAAATTGTGGGAAGAGCTCAGTGTCCTCCCTAACATTATCCACAAACCCATGAGACCGCTGAGCAAATTCAACATCACTAGTCACGATGAAATGATAAGCATCATCAGTAGGATGAGCTACTCTAGGATTTCACATGGTGGTTTGGAAGGGTGAGGTTAAGTTTTTACCACAATATGATGGACCCAAACTCTAATTCTATGACATTTTGTTCTTAAAGTCGTCGTTGCATGGTTATTTAACGTTTTATAGTAAAAAAATATGTTTCTTCGAAAGGTGAAAATTTGCCATATTTGGACGTATGACTTCTATGAAACGATTTGTTCAAAATTAAATGTCGTGATACTTTTCAGAAGCAGAATTTGATGCGGAACACTTTTGAATACAACAATGTTTTTGATCAAGTGCTTAGTTTAGGAGCTATTCGGGAAAAACCTAAAATAATCCGGGATTTCGGGGTTTTCCGGACGTCACGACGTATGCTCCACAAGGAAATTGGGACATAACTCAAACTACTCACTTTGGGGCCTAAATGAATGATTAAAACAGTTTCCAGAACTCCACCAATTATTTCCAGGCACGCCATTTTTTTGGAGCCAATTTGCTTGGCCTATTATTGTAACATGTTAGATTTCGCAAAAATATGAATATTTGAATGTGAAAGTTAATCAGAGAGTTGTGGTGAAGTTACCAAAGAGTGAATTGGACATTATGAAACCGGCCGTAGATCAAAAACCTTGTCGCACGTGTTACTCTGCTTTGATGTTATGTTCTGATGCATCATTAAGTCTCCATTAAGATATCGCTCGGGTCAACTGCAAATTTATCAGCCGGTAATAATCAAGTGATTGTGATTCTACTGTCGTTACGCAACAACATTAGAGGTGGCGATTGAAATAACATACCTACTTCTCCGGTAGGACCAGTTAATGGACAACGACTTGTATTCCCATAGATTCGTCGTTTATCTGTTGTTAAACATGGTTCTTGTCCAATATTTTCCCTCGGTAGTACCAATTGTTCGGAGTTGGTATCGGTGAGACCATCATAAGAAATTTAGTGATGTCGCTTCCTTATTAGAATAGTGAAAAGTGCTCGGTTATACTTGTGTCACCTTGTCCTTTCAGTAATAATGGAACATTGTTGTTAAAGTGTGATACTTTCTTATTTTTCAACAGTTCCATATAATCACATAAATGCTATAATCGACGACATGATCCTTAGTTCAAATTTCATTCCCAGTCCTTTCATTTTTGCAGCATAATGGTTATTCTTCACACTGAATTAGAAAATTTTCAATATTCCACTTAGGGTAGAGATATTTTCCGGCCATACTTTTCGTTCGTTCCGTTTAATAAGGAAAGAAGGTACTCTTATTGCAGAATGACCTGAAGTAGGGAAAATAAAAAAATTCTAGATGTACTTGACAATTTATGTTTCTAGCGATCATATTTCCGTATGTTTGGTTTTAATTCTGGAAATGATCACTGACATACATGACACGGAGTCTTTGACTTGTACAAGCAGGGTGACCCATAACTACCATTAGTGCATCGATAATTTACCGTTTCCAAAATAATCCAAATTGATTCTGGAATATTGTATTAACACTCAAATTATTTCAAATAGTTAATCAACTACTCCCACTACTTATCGGCTTGATCTTTGCTTTTCTTAACTAAGAGGTTTCTAGTCTTCTGTTCATGTTGTTTTTTTTGTTTATAAACTTCAATGGCCACCGTATTCAGTCTGGGATAGTAACTTTTTATATTCGAAATAATCTCTGCCTTTTAGAAAACCATATTGTGTCCATCTGTTAGAGCATATTCTGCTGATGCGGATTTTTCTGTCTGAAAGAAAATAGACAGAGATCTACTAACGCTCAATTTACAAACACCGATTTTGGACGGCCAGTTTAATGCTGGTCTTCCAAATTGCATGCTGATTGGTGCTGATATTTGAACTTTTTAACCATGAGAGGAAGAGGAAACTGAATGACACGTTACGGTGGTCTTTTCTGATGATGCCATCGACTGCATTCCTCTTTCTTTTTTTGTTTTCGAGTTATAGACCAAAATTGAAATTTGGGCGATTTCAATTTTGGCTATTATCTCCGTTTCTGTTTGTGCTAGGATGTTGAAATGAAAACATGATACAGGCACTTTTTTCATAGCAATTCAGTAGGGTAGTTTGTTTTTTCCAAGAGGTTTTATTGCTGAGCTATAACATAAAGTTGTGTTTTTTCTTATGGAAACAATAGCTTGGAATGGCTTAGAAAGAATCCCCATTTTTTTTTCCGTTTCAGAATTATATCACACATCATA
Organism: Hippodamia convergens; assembly: GCA_038502775.1. Taxonomy (NCBI): domain Eukaryota; kingdom Metazoa; phylum Arthropoda; class Insecta; order Coleoptera; family Coccinellidae; genus Hippodamia; species Hippodamia convergens. The sequence goes on from CM076609.1 coordinate 74,707,878, forward strand.
CATCGCCCTCAGATTCATTCAGATATGTTTTTTCCCAAGAGGTTTCCTTGCTGAGCTATAACATTGAGTTGTGTTTTTTCTTATAGAAACAATAGTTTCAAATAGAATAGAATAGAGTAGAATAGTATATTCTGAAACAAGTTGCAGAATGAGCTCTTATTCCAACACGAATGCGAAATTCGAAAACGAGCGACGAAGGAGCATGAGTGTTGGAATTGCCTTCTGCAACGAGTATTAGACGATATTTTCTCTATTTCAGTGAAGTTTTGTGGACACTCGCGAAATTCAAATAAAAATTCAGATCAGTGACTTTTGTGTTGTATCTTGGCAGTTGGTGCCACTAACGAAATTTGACAGATTGCGGATTTGGAATTGATTTGATTTGAAAATTGAGAGGATTTCAGGTCAGTACTGACAACCACAAAACGAAAAATATAACTGAAAACAATGCTGTAATGAGTTTCATTACAGCACTACTTTTAGTACTGTAATGAACTCATTACGATACTGAAATAGAGAAAAATATTTATTTCAACAATTATTGATTTTCACAATAAAATAGAAACAAGTCAAAACTGTTATCCAAAGATTTACACATAAGCAAAAAAAAATCAATCGCCGTCATTAGTGTTCACAAAATTGATAATATTCATTGATAGTGACCGGTGTGAAGTTACCGGCCACTTTTCACGGAGATAGCGGCCGTTTCACCAGTGGCGTCGGGTGAAATAAAATGTATCACAACTTTTTACTGGAACCAAGTAGCGATCTGAAATTTATAAGATATCTTTTTCGAGTAATTTCCAATATTATACCAAAAAATTAGATTTTTTTTTCACTCGGAACAAGTGAATGATGTGAAGAACTAGTGTTATCAATTTCATTTCCTTCGGAAGGGGCTGAGGGGTGGATATCGACACCGCCGCCTCCAACAATCATATTGTCATCAGGAAAATACCGAAGAAAATGGCCTCTACAGATGAAACTCACAGAATAGGTTCTTTGTGATCTGAAGAACCAGTGTTATTAATTTCATTTCCTTCGGAAGGGGCTGAGGGGTGGAAATCGACACCGCCTCCAACAATCCTATTGTCATCAGGGAAATACGAAGAAAATGGCCTCTACGAATGAAACTTTCAGGAAACGTTTATTATGATCTAAGGAACGAGTGATATCACTTTCAACTCCTTCGGAAGGGGCTGAGGGGTGGAAATCGACACCGCCTCCAACAATCCGATTGTCATCAGGGAAATACCGAAGAAAATAGCCTCTACAGATGAAACTCACAGAATAGGTTCTTTATGATCTGAAGAACCAGTGTTATTAATTTCATTTCCTTCGGAAGGGGCTGAGGGGTGGAAATCGACACCGCCTCCAACAATCCTATTGTCATCAGGGAAATACCGAAGAAAATGGCCTCTACGAATGAAACTTTCAGGAAACGTTTATTATGATCTAAGGAACGAGTGATATCACTTTCAACTCCTTCGGAAGGGGCTGAGGGGTGGAAATCGACACCGCCTCCAACAATCCTATTGTCATCAGGGAAATACCGAAGAAAATGGCCTCTACAGATGAAACTCACAGAATAGATTCTTTATGATCTGAAGAACCTGTATTATTAATTTCATTTTCTTCGGAAGGGGCTGAGGGGTGGATATCGACACCGCCGCCTCCAACAATCATATTGTCATCAGGAAAATACCGAAGAAAATGGCCTCTACAGATGAAACTCTCAGGAAACGTTCATTATGATCTAAGGAACGAGTGATATCAATTTCATTTCCTTCGGAAGGGGCTGAGGGGTGGAAATCGACACCACCGCCTCCAACAATCCTATTATCATCAGGGAAATACCGAAGAAAATAGCCTCTACAGATGAAACTCACAGAATAGATTCTTTATGATCTGAAGAACCAGTATTATTAATTTCATTTCCTTCGGAAGGGGCTGAGGGGTGTATATCGACACCGCCGCCTCCAACAATCATATTGTCATCAGGGAAATACCGAAGAAAATGGCCTTCTTCGGTATTTTCCTGATGACAATATGATTGTTGGAGGCGGCGGTGTCGATATACACCCCCCAGCCATTTCCGAAGGAAATGAAATTAATAATACTGGTTCTTCAGATCATAAAGAACCTATTCTGTGAGTTTCATCTGTAGAGGCTATTTTCTTCGGTATTTCCCTGATGATAATAGGATTGTTGGAGGCGGCGGTGTCGATTTCCACCCCTCAGCCCCTTCCGAAGGAGTTGAAAGTGATATCACTCGTTCCTTAGATCATAATAAACGTTTCCTGAAAGTTTCATTTGTAGAGGCCATTTTCTTCGGTATTTTCCTGATGACAATATGATTGTTGGAGGCGGCGGTGTCGATATCCACCCCTCAGCCCCTTCCGAAGGAAATGAAATTAATAACACTGGTTCTTCAGATCATAAAGAACCAATTCTGTGAGTTTCATCTGTAGAGGCCATTTTCTTCGGTATTTCCCTGATGATAATAGATTTGTGGGAGGCGGCGGTGTCGATTTCCACCCCTCAGCCCCTTCCGAAGGAAATGAAATTGATATCACTCGTTCCTTAGATCATAATAAACGTTTCCTGAAAGTTTCATTCGTAGAGGCCTTTTTCTTCGGTATTTCCCTGATGACAATAGGATTGTTGGAGGCGGTGTCGATTTCCACTCCGCAGCCCCTTCCGAAGGAAATGAAATTGATAACACTAGTTCTTCACATTATAAAAAACCTATTCTGTGAGTTTCATCTGTAGAGGCCATTTTCTTCGGTTATTTCTAATTAATCATAATTTTTGGTTTTTTTGAGGGTTTTTTTTTATTGTTCCGAGTGAAAAAAAAATTTAATTTTTTGGTATAATATTGGAAATTACTCGAAAAAGATATCTTATAAATTTCAGATCGCAACTTGGTTCCAGTAAAAAGTTGTGATACATTTTATTTCACCCGACGCCACTGGTGAAACGGCCGCTATCTCCGTGAAAAGTGGCCGCTAACTTCACACCGGTTTAATAGTGTATGGTTCACATTGCACTAATGAATTTTGTATTTGCTTTCTGAAAAGGTTTTCTGTATTTGTTCTTTGTATGCCTACAGGCAATGAATTATACAATTTCATGCACATATTCATGACACTGGCTTAGGAAGAATCGCCATTTTTTTTCTCGTTTAGAAATATATCATACATCATACATCGCCCTCAGATTCATTCAGATATCATTATTATTTTGCGATTGAATACCTGATTCAATTCTCTGTGGTTTGATCTCTGTTCAGAACAACTGTCAGTTCGAAGTCCATTATAAAACATGTCAACATATCATATTTCTTGTCGTTTTCGAACATTTCCATATTGTTTCTAAGCCATTCAAAGCTATTGTTTCCATGAGAAAAAACAAAATTTCATGATAAAGCTCAGCAAGAAAACCTCTTGAGAAAAAACGAAGTACGCTACTGGATTGCTATGAAAAAAAGTGCCTCTATAATGTTTTCATTTCAATATTCTAGCACAAACAAAAACGGAGATAATGGCCAGAGTTGAAATCGCCCAAATTTCAATTTGGACCCATAACTCGAAAAGTTATGAAGAGAAATGCAGTTGATGGAATCATCAGTATCTCTAAAAACGACCACCGTAACGTGTCATTCATTTTCCTCTATCCCACACGGTTGAAAAGTTGTAGTTCAGGTATCACCAGTTTTGCCCACCCTCTACGTTCACCAATCAGCGTGCAATTTGGAAGCTTGCTGCTAATATTATTGTCTAATATGTAATTCATTAGGGTTTTAATTTTTTTTATATATGGAACGTTTGGATATATAGAATAATCGTTTGTTATAATTTCTTTCCTTTTCTGTTACATTTCTTTGATTCTCTTTTTGGCAATGTTGTGATAAAGCGCAACCTTTTTCAGTATTTTGGACCAACTTCAAGTTATTCTACTGAAAAACATTTGATGTACTACATCATTTAATGTTTTCTAAAATACTATATCACTACCCATTTCTTAGACACAGTTTCTAACTTTGTATAAATCACTCTAGTGCATCCAATACTTCAAGAATCCGGATGAATCAGCATTAAAAAAAAGGTGGTGACATGAGAACCTACATAATAAATTCGAGTGGTACGCAGGCAATTCGAATTTGATGAGACAATATAGATCTCAATATCCTTTCAACATCAATATATGGACTGGAAGTTTGTACGCAAGAGTAATAGACATTTTTGAGTTGAGAGAGGTCGTAAATGCTGACATTTATTTAGATTTTTCGGTGAAAAGGCTGCCAAGGTAGATCGCCCTATCGATCTACCCTGATATTCTTCATTCAGATAATCTATAACTGAGAGGGCATAGTGCGCTGTGCATTCATCTTGCTGAAATCATATTTCTCTGGAGAAGGAAATACATTTCAGAATTGAAAACCTCTGGCAGTTCAAAAGATGCTATCTCTCGTCCGTTCAAAATTTCAGTGCTCATATTCACATTAAAACGATATTGAGATCTATATTGTGTCATTAAATTCGTATTTTCCACGTGCCACTAGAATAAATGATGTAGGTTCAGGTCACCTTCTTTTTTGAATGTTGATACATTCAAAAAATTATTGTATTCTGAAAGTATTGGATGCATTATAATTATTTGTACAAAATTCGAAGAGATGGTTCGAAACCATTTTTTTCGACGGATCCAAAAAAATATAGTAGGAGTTATATCATTTTAGGAACCCTATTGAATGTGCGAACTTTTGAAGTAACTTGCCAAACTGACGTAGTACAATTTTTTTCTCCAATTATGTGCCAAATCCGTTCATTCTGCCACAAAACAATGTTAGAATATTTCATTGTGGCACTGTCTTAAGTAATATTTATTAATGGCATGTTGGCCTCCTGCCTCGTATTTATATATAATATCTGTCATATTTTATGAGATAGAATACAATTCTGCCAATCAATATTTTTCAATGCAAAAATCACTAAACGATATTTACGGCAATATTCCATTAATTTCGATAAAAATTCAGCGAATTAGAGAAAATAATGTATGATACTCGTACAGAAGGCTCATTCTTACAATCATTCATTCAAAAACTCGCCACTTCGTGTGAGAATATCAATGCCTTCTGCACTTGTCATAAATCATAAATAACTATTTCGGTACAATCAGTTGGTTGAGATACAGTAGAATTGACCATATTCGTTAGCTATCGGTTTGCAGCTTTTTTAAGTGTTTTTGGGTTGGCGACATTGTGAGATTAATCATAATGACATTCATCGTAGTTGTCAATTGTCATTATTTATTTACTTTTTTCAAAATTTGAATTTTGAAATGTTTCCAATCATCTATAGTAAACCGACATTTTTCAAAATACTTCATCAATCTAGTTAGGTTTCTCCCTGAATATACTACAATCATTTAAAACAGATATCAATAATTCTTATTGATAAAACAAATACATACAATTTTTAATAAAATAGATACTAGAAGGCTGTAAGTATATCTTGTGTATATTCAACAGATCCAAGAGTACAATATTAGGTTCATGTTTTTTCGATTTTAGCAACCACAATGTTGGAGGAGGCTGGAGCACTGTCAAGTCGTAGCTCTACCGAAGATTCCAAATTAAAATTTCATAGGTTTGTTTGAGTTTCGTAGGTTCCCTAAAAATAAAATACTTGCTAAGAAATGGTAACCTTCTCTAGGAATGGAGCAAGATGCTCATTCATTAATTTCCAGAGGAAGGGAATATGCGGTTTACATTTCACATTCCAAAATGAAATGAAGAGAACTAACGTTCCTACATGATTCCTGAGGAAACCAATGATTTCTAGTAAGCACTGAATTTTCATTTACATCTGTCCACTCATTAACATTATGTTTATTAGCAGGTCAAACAGAAAGACATTTCGAAGATGATAATATAAATGTTTGTGATGACTGATGTGAATCTTAAAAAAAAATCATCTGAACGATAATATACCCATGAATATCATGATTTTCATTTTATAGGATCCATTGATCATTTGTTATTAAGAATAATCAACTAGATGAGTTGGAGGAAAAAGTCACAAAATATATTACTAGTGAGTTTACGCCCAACTTGTAAAACACTGCTTACAATTTAATTTTTGCTCCTGGAATTCAACTTTTATTATACTCATACAAATCCTCGGAGCAAATAATTCTTGCTTATGCAGACTAGAAACAATTTTTATTTTTGTAGGTCTGAGAATTCATATCGAGATTGGAAAAGTGAAAATTTTCATTATACTGAAATCTAAGATTCCCATCAGTACCATGAAAAGTTTGATGCCCAATTTCTTCAAAGCACCCTTTCTAGAAAGAAGTATATGAGCAATATAGGAGTTTTCCATTTCAATAATAGTTTATAAGTAATTATATAAGTGTTCCATTCCAATAATTGTTTTCATTCCAAAATTCAAAATGCCCCTACGAACATGCAAATAATTTTATTAATTCAAGTTTGGTCGTATGGAAATGATTTCAGAGATATTTGTAGTACTAATATAGGGATCAATAAGAGGTTTATGTCCAATAGATCTTTTTCATGTGGTACTAATATAACCTAATTTGTTCACAACACTATTTAATTTGTTGGAAATCCAAGGAATTTTTTAATAAAGATGAATAACAATTGAACTATAATGAATAACAGTATACAAAGAAACTGCTTAAATTCTTCGATGAAAAAAAAATAATTCTGCCTGTAATGTTTTTATTTTGAAAAAACCACATCCTGTGTTTCATATTCCATCGCAACCACATTTATATTATCATCTTCAAAATGCTTTCGCTTTGACCTGCTAAAGAACATAATGTTAATGAGTGGATAGATGTAAATGAAAATTTAGAGCTTACTAGAAATCATAGGTTTTCTCAGGAATTATGTAGGAACGTTAGTTCTCTTCATTTCATTTTGGAATGTGAAATGTAAACCGCATATTCCCTTCCTCTGGAAATTAATGAATGAGCATCTTGCTCCATTCCTAGAGAATGTTACCATTTCTTAACAAGTATTTTATTTGAACCTACGAAACTCAAACAAACCTATGAAATTTTAAGTTGGAATCTTCGGTAGAACTACGACTTGACAGTGCTCCAGCCTCCTCCAACATTGTGGATGCTAAAATCGAAAAAACATGAAACTAATATTGTACTCTTGGACATGTTGAATATACACAAGATATACTTACAGCCTTCTAGAAATCCATTTTATTAAAAATTGTATGTATTTGTTTTATCATTAAAAATTATTGATATCTGTTTTAAATGATTGTAGTATATTCAGGGAGAAACCTAACTAGATTGATGAAGTATTTTGAAAAAATGTCCGTTTACTATAGATTATTGGAAACATTTCAAATTTCAAATTTTGAAAAAAGTAAATAAATAATGACAATTGACAACTATAATGAATGTCATTATGATTAATCTCACAATGTCGCCAACCCAAAAACACTTAAAAAAGCTGCAACCGATAGCTAACGAATATGGTCAATTCGGATATAACGACCGTCAAGGGACCGACGATATTCGGTCGTACTAACCGGACGACGCAATAAACAAATGGCGAACAATTTGGACCATTCTAATAATGCTCTGTCTACCTGATCTTGAGTGGATTTCCTTACTCCTTTAGATTTCAGAACATCGTCATTGATGAGAGCTCTAATATCATTTTCGTTTTTCTCAATTGTCGAAATTGTAGAGTGGGAAACGCCGAATTCCTTCACAAGAGTGACATTCGATTTAGTAGCATTGAGGCGATGTAGTATAACGCTTTTCTCCTCGATGGTGAAGCTTTTTCTCTTCGCGGGTGTCATTTCAACACAGCTATAGTCTTTCTGTTATGTCGCAAAGCAAATGTAAACACTGACTGAGATTTGCGCGCGATAATCATTAGGACATTAAAGTCGGGTTGATGCGACAAGGTAGTTTGTGCGAAGGTCATTTAATAAAATCACGACACGTCCTTTTAACCGGACGATTGATCATCAAAAAGGGTTGCTATAAGCGGATGGTCGCAAAAACCGAAGTCGTAATAAACGGATGTAAAAGCATAGAAATCCCTATGAAACCAAACTTCAGTTAGCGTTCACGTCGCTAAAAGCGGTTGTGCGTTATGAGTGGAGTCGTTATATCCAGATTCTACTGTATTAATTTTGAATATTTGGTTCGGTAAGAACTGCCATTATTCTTCAAGCTGGAACAATTTGCTTAGAATAGAATACTACAGGATACAGAAGCACTATTCGAATAGCATAGAAAGAATGGAATTTGAAAAAGGTAAAATATTGTAGCAACACGAGTTCGAGAATCACCATAGGTTGTTTATTTTTTCGAAAAATATAAAATGCAATATATTTTGAAATATACAGGACTTAGATTTTATTAAATACCAGCTGGCCCGACGAATTTTGTTTCGCCCCAAAGATACATAAACTTTGATATTTTTTCAAGTAGGAGGTATATTAGGCGAAATTAAAGTACAAAATATACAAAAAATTTAATTACATTGAAATATTTTTGGAACATAGATCAATTCAAAATAGTTATCATCGAAATGAATACCATTTTCAATTCCCAGGCTGGCATAACGTTGGATGTTACACTAAAAAATGATACACAGCCAACGTTGTTCCAGCCGACCATACAATTGACATAGCAAACAATAGATGGATTGGAATTGAATTATCCCTAACTCAAATGGCATATCTGTTGGGATCATCGGAATTATGGGAATAAGAACTTCCTCACCTTCATATTTCCTTTGAGTATTGTGCAGTGTGCAACTATCTGTTCTGGTCGAATTCTTTCTACTGACCAGATGAGAATGTGTGCATGTGGCAGGCCTCGTTTTTGCCATTCAATTGAATACATCCAGTATCGAGTTTCCCCGAAGACATGTTTTGTAATAAAATTCATTAGTGACTTCACTTTTTGTTTGAATACTTGTGCAGTGATGTCATGTCGATCAATTGATGTTTGTCCAGGAAGAAGCAGTTGAGTGAATTCTTCCTATTTTGGATTTGTATTGTCAACGTTGTCATTGTTGCCAAGTACCATTCCGAGCATGATTTGTCTATAAATAACCTTGAAATCTCAATCTTTGTACTCTCTTCCCCTATTTCAAATCTCTCACATTCTTTCTCAAATGCTTCGAGCCATTGCCTTGCATTTGAGTGGTTACACTTGAATTTTTCCACCATGAACCTCTCTGCGATGTTTTTGTAATCCAATTGATTTTGTTTCTTCTCCATGGACTCCAATAAATGTGATTGAATTACCTCTTCTTCTACCAACTGTTGCAAATAAGTATCTTTGAAAATAACATTAGCATCTTCATCAAAATAAACACTTTTCAATTCCTCCGATAATGTTATCCAAACTGTTCTTTCTTGTCCTCTCTGGTTCAGACTTTTCTGCACTCTCTTGAAATGTTCTGAAATCTTCTTCTAAGAGTATATATTTTACCTTGTCCGCCGTTTGTAATATAAGATATTGCAACTGCATTTGTTTTTGTATCCCTTGACTACTAATTTGAAAGTGAATTGGATTCTTTTTGCCATGATAACAGAATATTGTCGTTTTGTAAGACGATTTTCATCAGATGAAATTGAAACCAAATGTGTTTCTCTGTAAACAAAGTTTTCAATTTTATTCAACATTTCTACTTACAATATCTAGAATCTTACCTGTAAACTAAGAAACGACAATATAAGTTTCTTATTCTATTTTAAATTGAACTAAATATCAAACACTTCTTCCAATATCTAAACATAAATTCCTCTCAAACAATACGCATGACAATCAGCGTCAGGACATTGACATTGTCAATGGTTGTCAAACCGAAATTTCTCTTTGATATGAGATTACAGGAGTCTCATCTCGTCATCGTAGCGATATCTATTGACGTTATTCGCAAGAAGAAAAGTTATTTCCTACTTTTTGTTTTATGTCATGAAGTTTTTCATAGTTATAATGTATTTTATGTTAACCCCACTGTAGAAGAATCCAACAAAAAAACGTTCATATTAAACAGTTAATCCAATCTTGAGTTATAAATGGTGTAACAAACAATATGGCCGACTGAGTTTTATATATCAAGATATTTTTGATGACCACTATGTATCAGCCTGTTACCCGATTCCGGCTTCACGTTGACTTCTGGGACGTCCTGTATATCATTTCAACACATCCCTCAGATTACTCAGGGTACCCGCGCACATGCGCACATACATTTAAACGGGAATGCATGCACATGCGACTAAATAATCGCCGCGACTAAACAGTCGCATTGAATAAGTCAGTATATTTCAGTGTGAAATTATGATATAATGCAAACACGATTCCCTTAAATAGCTCTCACTGAAAAATATTCATTTTGGAGTTATCATATTATGTCTCCCAAAAGCCACAGATTTATTTAGGGATGACCAAATAAAAATTACAGGAGAAACGAATTAAAGATTGGCGAATCTTTCTCCTCATTAAAAGATCGAATTGAGTTAGAGAAAATGTTAAATGTTGTCTATAAACCACCTTGCGCCCAATGCCATCTGTCGTACATTAGACAGATACGTAAACGTGTGTCACAACAAAAAAGCGAAATAAGGCATAAACGAAAAGGTTGCGCTCTATCACAACATTGTCAAAAAGAGAACCATATAATGAATTTCAGTGAAATAAAGCTATTAGAAAGGGAAAAAATTATTCTCCTGATATTATTGTATTACTAGCTCGAACCCGAGGCTCCGCAACCCCACATTCATAACCTCGTATCGAAGGAGAGATAGGCACGTAACTACACGATACAGCTATCTCGTTTAGAGTCAATAATTTCTTGCTCAAATTCACATTCGTTTCTGGGGTATCGTTTAAAGTATCCATTAGAAAACTATACTGTAAAAAGCATTTTTCATCGTGAATAAATGCCGCAGAACCTTCACGTTCATTTTTATATGAATCAATTCCATTCCAGTCGGGGGCTCTCTTCGAATTGAAAATTATTTTTGATCGAACTGAAAATCGTGGGAGTTCTCAGGTGTTAGACATATGGCGTCGCAAACTTTCTAATAAAACTTCGTGAGAAATACAAAATTGTCTCTGACTATGTACCGATTGTACCGTCAAATTAATTGAAACCACCGCGATTCGTTGAATTTTCAAAACGGGTGATTTGATTGGTTCGAATTTAGGTAAGGTTTTTTAATCGCACAATTGAAGTTTTGTGTAACCCATCCTAAATCTATCTTAGTTGGGTTAATTACCGACTTTTCATGAAAAATTGGATATTTTTTCTCATTTCTTCGTGATATAGGAATGAACCCTGCATGTTAACCTCCCGAAATAAATTCTCTACATTATAGTGAGAGTTTCATCAAATCGGTCATCTGGTTCCTGAGTCCATAGAGGACACACGGATTTTCACATCATACGGGAGACTGTTCCTCTAGAGAGGATCATGTAAATCGCAAAATTATCCTCAACAATAAACTCATTTACGAAACATGTATTTCCGTTTATCTCTCGGACCCTGTAACAGTTCGTTAATATTATACAAATTATCACGTTTTCTGCTGCCAACTATATTAATTTTGTGGATGTCGAAAATCAAGAAGCGTTGGGCGGACCTACATTAACATTTTACGTTATATTAAGTGACAAATCCCTGTTTTGGTGACTTCAACTTGAGCCTGCCCTCCTTAATGGGATTAAATACAGAAAGGCAAAAATTTATCATTTTTGAAGGGTGTTGGCATTGTAACATTTATGTACAGGAGGTTCCGCACTTCTTATAAGCAAGATGCATTTCTGCAGCTGGAATTAGACTATCGGCATAAGACAAACAGTGAACGATACATTTCGTTTGAAGTTCATCTGCCAAATATCGAATCATAATTGCACAATTATTTAATTAATTTTCTACGCCACTTAAGACTGATTCAACTCATTTAATATGTTATCTCTCTATATCTCAATGTCAATTTCGGTAATTGTGTTATAATTCATCCTCGTATAATTCGAATTGTAACTAGCCGAATCATTCCTCATTAAATTCTTACTATTATTATCCACTGGAATATACGTTTATTCTCGCTACACAAAAAAATCCCAAGCTAATAGCTCTTATGTCCTCATAATTTAGATCTGAGCTGTGGTCAGTAAAATCTTGTAGGTACCATATAGATATTGGGTTCAACGGTGAAAGTAAGCCAGATTGTGATTAAAATGAATTGAAATTTGTTCTACAAGTTCCATTCAGGTGAAGAATGACCATGAATTTGCTGTTTTTAAAAAACTAATCGAATTGAAATAAGAAATTATATAAATGTGTATGTGTATAAAATGACTTACTATTTTAATTGGATGAAGAGTAAGAAGGAGATAGAGATACCCTGTTCTTATGTGAAACCAAGGAGACATTCTTTGGATCCGAAAAGTTTGGAGAATTCTGGAGTGCAGAGGATCCGCTTCAGATACGACCAGCAAGTATATAATATTTTTGTTTTCGAAGTTCTTGTGAGAATTATTCCTTCAGCAGTCCATAGCTAGAATTCGCTTCAGCCTGCGAGAAAATAGAGAATTATGGAAACACAAATAGAGGCCATATTCAAATAAAGTTTTCCTCAATTTGAAACTTACTCATGCACATTCGCAAAAGATTTTAAGGTGGCCTGTAATGATATATGAGCCTCCTGTACTTAACCTGAATTAAGGACAGCCGTATTTAAATAAATGATCACTTATTTTGACAGTTTCCGCAATCTTCTAGGTTAAACAGCTTCTCACCACTATGAAAATAAAGGAAATGTCATAATACGTAGTCAAGAAAAAAATCGTTGCAATGGCTCAATTTTCCAACGAACATTGAAGGATCTTCCACAATATCACAGGATCCTTTGATAAAGTGATGCCTGTATTCGTGTTTCGATAACTCTCCATTGGAATGTGGAGTGTCACTAGACATAATGTATACTTCTTTGATTCGACTTATCCAAAACTTCGATTTAAAAAAGTTCGAATAATCCAAGTTCGACTGTAAATGTTATCGCACCGTTATTAGTCAAGTTACTTCGAGGTTTCTCCTGGTAATTTGAGATTATAAGCTTTAAACTAGTGTACAGCTTCATTTTGGCGTTCTAAAATGTGAAAGTCACAGAAATCGGTTTTTCGCAATTATAATTTTCCCTGAAGTGACTGGATTATACAAGAATTAGATCGAAAAATCGCGTCACAAACAACTTACTTTGTGCATTATTGTGTTTGTTTTCATGCAAAAACTTGTAACGAATTAATTATGATTTTATTTTCCGTACATTGATCGTGTATAAGTGAGATAATTCCAAATACTGTATTATCCAACCAAAAACATTTTCAGGTAAAATACTTCCAAGACGAGGTCGTATTTTTAACATTGTCGAAAAATCATCAGATCTCATGTAGGGCCAAGCTGCTATCTCTACACTTTTCATTTTCACAAGTCCTTAATTCACAAACTCAGATAAAATCGCATAACAAGAAAACTAGAGAGATGGATGTAAAATTACAAAAACTTCCAAAATTCATTCCCCAATCACTATTCACGATATAATTGTGGACACATATATTTACAAACTCAACAAAAACAATAATACAGAGACGAGCTCATCGCAAAAATAAGAAAAAGATTGGTGGCACAATATGCTATAGACACTGTGGCTCACTTCTCCGGGAACAGACTATACATACTGATATTTGATTTGGAAAATCCAATAACCTCTCCTACTCAGCCTATCTAAGGAAACAATAACTTTAAAGTTCATGTCGACACTTAAAATCATGTATGCCAACCTCAATAGCTACACTCCTAAAAAAACATCTTATAAACAACATTATGGAGAGACATAATACTAACTGCACTTATTAACTGAAATTAACTGTAAGAGTAGTCTTCGACTGAACTTCGCTCCAGTTGAGTTCTCAACATCTGTAGAATGTTTATAAGCATTTTGAGTAAAGACGATTTTATTATTATTATTATTTGTGGAAACCAAGACCAAAGAAACCTCCACCACAACGAAACGAGAAAGAAAATAAAGTGTACATGTAGAGGGTGATCCAATATTCACGAAAATAGGAAAAGTTTCCAGTCCAGATCTGATTAATTCGGTTCTAGAAATATTGAAAGAAGGCGATAGTAGGTAAAGGGTGACAAAACTTCAAAATTTGAAATCATTCGATCGATCAGTTCAGAAGTTATTGAACCGTGAAATTTCACCCATAAGATGAACATCACCCTGTATACCCCAAACGAGAGCACACAGGCGATTAAACCTCTTGATACGAGTCCAGCATGACATTAATTCATGGTATCCATTTGTCCCATTCCTCCCGGTACACCCTGTATTGTAGGTCTATGCATTTGTTCAGTGGTTTTGATTTTAATGTCAATACCTGTGAACGTTCACGAATAATAGTATATTCTAAAACAAGTTGCAGAATGAGCTCCTATTCCAACACTAATGCGAAATTCGAAAATTTGAAATTTGAAAGCATGAGTGTTGAAATTGCCTTCTGCAACGAGTATTAGACGATATTTTCTCTATTTCAGTAATGTTTTGTGGAAAACTCTCGAAATTCAAATAAAAATTCAGATTAGTGATTTTTATATTTAATCTTGGCAGTTGGTGTCACTAACGAAATTTGACAGATTGCGGAATTTGAATTGATTTGATTCGAAAATTGAGTGGATCGGAGGTCAGTACTGACAACCACAAAACGAAAAATATAACTGAAAACAATGCTGTAATGTATTTCATTACAGCACTACATTCAGTTCTGTAATGAACTCATTACGATACTGAAGTAGAGAAATGATATTTTTTCATTTATGGAAATGAAAGGTTATGTTTGTATATGATAACTCTTGTATGAAATGTTATAAACGATAATGAATGATTGCTTACTGGATGATTCTCAAAGCTGATAAGGGTAGTAGCAAGCCGAATTCTTCATTATCGAGAATGAAATAGAAATCAAGGGAAGAATAATAAAGATTTGTGCCCAAGAGATTTGTTTGTATGTCGTATTATAAATTCGGAAAATATTAAGAACTATAGGCTGAAGGAACTCAGGACGATGGCCATTTACGCAGCAATAAATAACAGTTACTTCTACTAGGAACTAAAAGAATCGTACTTCATTTTTCGTAGAATTTAATGGAAAAAGTGAGTTCACGCTTGTTTTTATAAAACAGTTGCCAAGGATATCTATGCTTTCCAGGGGTGGCATAGCTGATTAAAATCGCTAAATCTTTTCATTATCTAGGCCGAATCTAACAAAATGGTAAAGGAGAAAAGTGAGGAATTGAGGAATTTAGTTGATGGCATTTTCGTTGAAAAAGTCGAGCTCTATTTCTTTCGGATAAACAGTTGTAGTTCAGGTATCACTAATTTCTCACAGGACGAGAATTTTTTCTTCTAATGATAATTAACTTGAACATGTTTTTTCGCATGTTATTCATAGAGGCTGAATGATTCTTCCTTCGCATATACTTACCACTTGCAAAATCTGAATTTTTTTTTCTTTTTGCAGAAAGCACATCAACTTCCTGGAGGTGGTAAGTACATCATACTTTTTTTTACATCCTCGAGGTACTATTATCCGACAGACGGATACCAAAAAAGTGATTCATACGTTACCAATTCCATTCATATCGGTACTTTGTACTCTTAATGATAATATCTCCATTCATCAATTTCAAGGAATTCTTCTTGAAGAAAGTTTGTGTTCAGACTTTCCGTGAAATATTGGTATCGATTACTTTCATTCATAGAAATATTCAGAAGTTACAACAAAATGAAGAATAAGAGAAATGGAAAAGTCTGTGATTATTAGGTATTGAATATTAAAGCAGGAAAACAAATAGAGACGATGTATGAGCTGTGTGAAGTTGGCATGCCCAAATCTAATTTGGACGAAAAACCTTTTGTCCATTGTAGATTCACTTTTGAAAACTTCTTCTTTTCATTGGCCTATGAACCATTCAAGAGATATGGGAGAAGACATAATTTCAGAACATTTCATGATCAGCACTACGAAATTGCAAAAATTTTGGGTGTGCCTGGAAATAAGTGGTGCAGTTCGAGAAACTGTTTCAATAATTTTTTTAGGCTCCTAATAAGAGTAATTTCCCAGTGGAGCGTATGACGTGACGTTCAAAAAACCTCAAAATTTTCGGACCATTTTAAGTTTTTCTCGAATAGCTCCTAAACTGAGTTCTTTATCAAAATTATCATAATATTCAGAAGTGTTAAGCATTAAACACCGCTTCTAGAAAATATTACGACATTATATTTTAAAAAAGTAGTTTCAAAGAAAGCATACGTACAAATATAGAACATTTTTACACTTTTCGAAGAAACACGTTTTTTCACTATAAAATGTAAAATACCTATAAAACTACGAGTTTTAGAATGATATGTTATAGAATAAGAGTTGAAGACCATCATATTGTGATAAAAACGAAACCTTCCTCCAAACCACAATATTATATCCATTATGTCCATCCTGCTGAGGATGCTGATCATTTCATCCTAGCTAGTGCTATTGAATTTGCTCAGCAGTCTCATGGGTTCGTGAATAATGTTGGGGAGGACACTGAGCTTCTCATAATTTTGATTGTTCTAGCCTCTATGTGTACCATTAATATTTAAATAGCGCCTGGCAAAGGCCAGCAAGCATGTTGTCTTTTCTCCCTTGCACAACAAGTTTTGATCTATTTCGAAAAACAACATATTATTCCTACATGCTTTTAATGTCTGCAATACTATGTCATCTCTTACGTTAAAAAAAATGAAATTCCTAAAGACGTCTTAAATCAACACAAACCTGCTGAAAGCAGCAGAATTGTTCAGACCAATGCTTCTGCCGATAAGGTTGACGAGGGAAAAATGCATTTCAGCCCTTTATAAAAATTATTTAAAGTAATTAAATGTATTGTTATACGAGATCTTTGAAAAATAGTTAATCAAAACAGAGAATAACTTGTAGTGTAAGGAAGAAGAGACAGTTTATCGTCTTGCTTGCCTTTGCCAGGCTTCAGTGCGTATAGAGGCTGGAGCAGTCAAAATTACAAGAAGATTAGTGTAGTCCTCAACAATAACCACACACTCATGGGACTGCTGGGCAACTTCAACAGCACTAGCTACGATTGAATGATCAGCATTCTCAATAGGATGATCTACTTCGTTGTAAACGAAAATAACAAGGCTCTTCAATACAGCCGTGGATGAGAAATTCATATCCCGGACTTCTCACGAATTATATTGAGTGCAAGAGAATATGTTGTAGATGCATTTTGCTTTTTATGTTGTGTGCATTGAATATGGCTATATCTGATTTATGTGTTTTTTTTTTCAATAAAATAGGGATTGAATTTTCGTTCGAACTCTCTCTCTTCGATCAGTGTTGATTGAAAATTTTGTAGAGCTTCCTAATCGAATGCTACCCAGAACTACTGTTGAAAGTAAAATTAATTTAATTGGTAATGTGAAATAAGTGAGACATGTTTGATTTTTCCTCAAATAGAAGAACGACCCCCCATTCGAACTGTAGTATGAAAGTATGAAACTTATCATAGCGATTATAGATTCGCTCTTGCAATCATTGTAATATTTCGTACAACTCGTCGAGAGAAACTCATAATTTCCATAAGGATTGTTCCCAACTCGAATAATTGGTTTGACCATTAAATAACAACATCAAATATTTAACGAACGACTAGTTTTTCGATCGAAATCGATAAAAAACTTCGAAGAACTTACTGAGCAATACTCAGAACTTTTTTGGCTTTCAAAAAGTTCTTCGAAGTTTGATATTCACAAGAGTAAATGAACGAGGAGGATTGTTTTTTGTCATACTTGAAAATATTTTGTCAAAACACATTAAGCGCTTTTCTGAAATGTTTCTCGAATTAATATTATTAATATTTCGAACTTTAAACATTATAATAGCTAATCGAAGATTATTTTTTTCGGATTATTCCCCATTCGTCTTTTGGTTGTGTAGGTCGGCAGAATGGAACTCGATCTCTTATTTAAGCAAAAATTATGCACTGACTCTTTCTATTTCGAAATAGAAGTGTCAAAAATGAGTCTCTTCGATCATGCTTAGATTTGAAGGTTTCCCTGTTATCAAAATGTCAATTTATAAAATAAAAGTGAGATTCGAAAATGCATATGGAAATTATCTCACTTTCACATCGTTCTTATACTACTGCAAGTATAAAATGTTCAAATCTAATATGAAGGACTAGGACCAAAACAAGAATAAAATCCTGTCGAAGAAAATGATAAGGTATATATCACAATAGGTATATCACATTCAATTTAGGTAACGTTGAGTAGCATATTTTCTGTAGTAATGTAGAATGTTAATCTTTATCCGGTGCTACGGGAATGGTCATTATTCCAGTAAATTTAGGAGGAGATTGAATTCCTTCAAATATAAAAATACATAACGTTATCAAGGAGTTGAACAACTCAAACTTCTACAAAATTTGCTATATTCTCACATCGAACTCATTATCCGACCTTTTCTCAATCAATACGTTGAAATATTTATATCTATTTGTACTAGGTTTTTATGCAAAAGCGATTCATTTTTGTTACTGCCAACTTTCGCTTCGCATGTCGTCCCTTGAATGCAGAACTTTCAAGTTAAAACTGCTCAGTTTAGAGCAGAACATTTCTATTGAATTTTTCCAACAATTACTATTTTTTTTCAGTGTTGAGCTTGGTAAAAATTCGAGAAGAACTTCATCTAGTACAATGAGCTTCTTAGAGTCACCTTTATTTATATTTCAACAAAAAAAAATCGGATTGAACTTCCGTGATTGTAAAACTTATATGAATTTTGTACATTGTGCATCATATTCCTGAAAAATTCTTGAAGGTGTGCCATCAACAATTTTCTTTCATTTTCTTTATTCTCCAAAATTTCAAATGACAGATATTTCGATGAAATTTTATATTTTTGCATGGAATGGTAACATATAATTACCCGGTAACATCCGATTAAAAAAAAACTGGTGTAAAATCACAAGAGAAACAAATATAAGTGCAGATTCTTCTTGCAGATTTGAAAGAAAGCTGTCTTCATTCTTGAAATCGCGATAGCATTGGATAAGGGTGCTGGCGCATTTCGCCCTGCAGTTCATAAACAGATACATCATAAAAGGGAATAATAATAAAACCCTCGGTAAAAGCACAAGCTCTCTTGGAGCGTCTTCGGCTATCCGAACGTAATGAAGTTAGCAACTGAGGACGCCATTACATAAATGCAGCTCTAATTAGTCAATATTAACACCACGAGAATGCAAAAAGCCATCAAGTTCACAAGAATTTTATGCTCTACAACTTTTGTTTGAAACTTTTTTCGATAAACCTTCTAGTTTCTGAGAAAACGTAACTTTTTCGACATTTTCACGAATTTTCCAAGGTTCCTGAATATTTGGGAACCTGCATTTTTGACCATGAGTTCCTACTCTAGTGACAATCATTATATCAAAAATGCAGCTGTGCAATTTTGGAGATGTCCATATGAGATAGAAAAAAATGAAAATTGCTTTCTATAAATATTTTACATAGAAGTCAGTGGCGTATTTCAACATTTTTTTCAGACTACTGTTTTTGGGAATGAGCACAAACTTTTTGATTTTCATATGGAACGGCCTGTATATTTTACCTTCTTGCAACAATTTTTCTGGATCACCTTCAGTGAATATTAAAAATCAGAAAAATCCATATTTGTGTTTGTTTTTTTTCAATAGTGAGACATGAATTCTTCCACAGATGCATAAAAATTGAACATTCATCAAAAAATTTCGATGTTGATATTAAAATTTGTTTCATTTTGAATATTTTCAAGTTCATGTTGAAGAATGATATTGTGGGTTTATGTTTAAATATAATAAAATAACCAGATTTAAGTCGCATGGCGTTTTGAAAAAGTAATAATTAACTCAATGTAAGAAAGAATTCATGACCTACTTAAAAAAAAAACAAACATGATATGGATTCTTCTTATTTTTGAAGCTAAAATTCATCAAAGGTTAGGTTGTGATACATCGATGTGCTCAGAAAAATAATTGAAATAATTTGACGGTAAAATATACAGGCCGTTTCATTTGAAAATTGAAAGGTTTGTGCTCAATCTCAGAAACAGTGCTCTGAAAAATTTTCTTTACAACCCCACTGACACTCCGTAAAAATATCCATTGAAAGCAGTTTTCATATTTTCTACAGGGCCCGAGAAATAATAACATTTCCAAAAGTGCACATTTTCGTTTTCATCAAGTATTTCAGAAAAAAGTAGTTTAACTATTTCTGTTTGTGTATTTGAAAGTTTCACAAAAAGTGACACAGGGTCGCGAAAACCGCATGGCTCTATCTTTAATTATACCTGAGATACAGTGTAGTCACACACAATATTTCAACTACTTTTGTTCCTGAAATAGAGAGTGAAAACGAAAATTTCCACTTTTCGAAATGATATTTTTTCTCGGACATTGCATAAGAGAAAAAATGAAAACTGCTTATATTAGTTATTTTTATGTAGACTAGCATAGTTGAAACTTATTTTAAGAGTACCGTTTTTGAGAATGGCAAAAACTTGGGATTTTTCAATCCATGTGACTGAAACCTACTCATCCATACTTCCATACTAATATTGTAAATGTGAATGTCTGTGTGTTTGTTTGTCTTCTATGGACTCAGGAACCAGATGACCGATATGATTCACTATATTGTAGAGAATTTTTTTTGGAGGTTTTTCAAGTAGGGTTCATCCCTAATAAAGAAGAAATAAGAAAAAATATCGATTTATCATGAAAAATCCCGGTATGCGCTGCATGAACTATAAGAGATAAAGAAACATGGTCACTGAAAATTTTGTAGTGCTCGAAAAATTTTTTGAAAAAGTCCGCGACGGCATATGTCTGCCGAACACAACCCACGATAGTCAATTTTTACATTTTGAGATCAATCCAAAATTATGGTCAATTTGAAAAGGTTTTTTGACTGACGTGGGATGAATCAATATAAAAATGAATGTGACTGTTATCTGCGGCATTCATTCCTGATGAAGAATGCTTTTTACAGTATAGTTTTCTAACAGATACTTTTAAAGTCACAGTAGGTTGAACGAGTGTGAATTTGAATAAGAAATTATTGAATCTATACGCGATATCGTTTTGTCATATAAGCACGTGCTGTCTTTTCTTCGATAAAAGGTTATGAATGTGTGGTTGTGGACCTATCAGTACCGTTTTGAATTGAAATATAACTCTAGCGGAGCCGCGGATATGAGCTTGTTTTATTATATTTTGAACATCAACTCAAATATATAACCGTTCAACACGAACAAAATGGTGGAAATGCAAAAATTTCAACACAAATGTGTATTGGAATTTTTCGATGCATGTTCAACTTCCATGCATGTGTGGAAGAATTCTTACTATTCAAAAAAATAAACGCAAATATGAATTTTCCTGTTTTTGAAGCTTAAATTGAGTAAAGCTAAGGTTGTGATACATCAATGTATTCGGAAAAAAAGCAAAAATGTGACGTCCAAATATACAGGGTGTTTCATTTGAAAAATACTAAGTTTGTGCTCAATATCAAGAACAACTCCACCTAAACATTTGTATTATAAACAGTTTTTTTTTTCAGCTTATACAGGGCCCAAAAAATAATAACATTTGCAAACGTGTACATTTTCGTTTTCGTCCTGTATTTCCGAAACAATAGTAGTTGAAATATTTCTGTTTATGGATTGAAAAGTTTCACAAGAAAGTGACACAGTGTCGCGAAAACCTCATGTCTTCTCCAATAATCGTTGAGATGCAGTGCCGTCGCAACAATTTGGGACACACTGCACATAAATATGTTCTGTACAGGGCGCTTCACTTATCTTAGTCACCCCAATTTTCTCGAAAACTTCTGGATATTTTTTTCATTCTGTGAATGGCGTTTTGACAAGTCAACGTTGACTTGTAATGCGCATAAAAATTTGCACAATAAATAAAGACGCCAGGCGTCGCGGGGCTATCGAAATGTTTTCTTCAGGAACATACCTTTTTTATCCTGCTAATCGAAAGATAATTTCCTTCTGAATTGTTTTTTTTATCGAATACAATTTCTATCCATTTATTACCGAAAGCGATCTGCAGCGTGTTTCATGTTTATTCTATTCCATTTATTCTTCTTCTGTATTGTGGTAGTATGCCTTCATTTGGAAAAAAAGATGATTTTGTGCCTTGAATTCGAGATGACTAGTTTTCTAAACAATCTGCCTCTTCAAATAAGATTAATTATGTGGCTACAACAAGATGGGGCTCCATGTCACAGCAAACATATTTGGATCAAGAATTGGAAAACAAATGGACCCTTATATTTTGACCAAAGTAACTTATAATGAAAAAGGGAAGTGCGAGGATCATAATACAGTGGAACTTCCCTATAACGAATACGCTAAATCCGCAAAAAAATTTCGTTATACAGAAATTTCGTTATGCAGAAATTTTTTTTTATTGTGTCAAGTGTCAAAAAAAGCAACGTTAACTTGCATTTTTTTCATTCAAATACATTATACATTATTAACCTAAGCACTTCCTTCTAGACATTTTCGCACTACTTTTTTCATTAACGATCAGAGCGAAACTGAGAACTGAACAATCTGTATAGCCTCCTGTTTCAGAAGGAACTCTCCGTCCGCTGTAATGGTTTAGTTTTGATCAGGATTTATTACCTAAGTCCGACAGAATTACGAAAAAAAACATCCATTTAGAGAGTGATTTTCTTGGAATAATTCGTTATAGAGAGAATTCACTTCGTTTTAGAGGGTGTTTTTAACAGGGTATTTGGATTCAAGGTGCAATGACAGATACGAAATTCGTTGTACAGAGAAATTCGTTGTAGTAGAGACGTTCGCTGTAGGGAAGTTCCACTGTAGTTAGATGCTCTTTGTTTCGTAAAATGGAGAAGGCTTTGTAACAAACTATTTCCCTAATGATATATTCATTAAATAATATATTTCATAACGATAAAAAATGTTTGAAAACAAACGAAACATTTCGAATCATATGTTCTTTATACCGACCATTATGATCCATACATAAATAATATCATTTCCCTATTTCACACGCACATGTGTTTCTTATCCTTATTTTCAAATGGTCCAAGTTATTAGGAATAGTTTGGTAAACCATGTTTTGAGAAAGTAATCCATGAGCGTTAGGTCTGGCGACCATTCAGAGACATTATTTATGCGACACCTTCTGCACTGGACTGGCTACGTTCTCTGGATGTGGAGCTTTAATTTAAAGTTGTGATCACATCTTTACCTACCTTTTTACTTTTGGGTGTCTTTATTTTTTTAATTTATTTTTAATGTTAGATATGCTTTGTTTTATATTCATGATCACTATCATTTATACTTGTTCAGTGCTGTTGCTTTGCCAAACGATAAATAAATAAATAATAAATAACATGATGTTCCTGGAATGAAAACTGGATAACGCAGCGACGCCTGACGTCTTCATTTTATTTTGCAGATTTTTATGCGCATCTCGAGTCAACATTGACATGTTCAAAACGCCATTCACAGAATGAAAAAATATTCGGACGTTTTCGAGAAAATCGGGGTTACCAAGATGAGTGAATCACCCTGTACTTGTGTGTGATTCTTTGTTAGTCTTTGTCATTTTCAGACTTCTCATTCATCTAAGGTTGTGTACACGAAACCGGTCAAAATCAAAACAATGAGATTTTGCGGAAATGTTTAATTTACCTACCAAAATTATGGAGAAAACCGAATCGATTTGAAAAAATGTCAATAATCAAAAAAAGTGACTTCAAACTGAAGATATATTCATTGATGGCATGTTGACCTCCTGTCACGAATTTATTTAACATCTGTCAAATTTATGAGACAGAATAGTGGCCAATTCATTAGTTTTTCTAATTATGTGTCAAATTCGTTCATTCTGCCACATCCCGTAGAACAAAACAATGTCAGAATATTTCATTCTAGTGTTATTCATTGATGACATGTTGACCTCATGCCACGAAATTATTCAACATCTCAAATTTATGAGACAGAAAACAGTTCTGCCAATCAATATTTTCCAATGCAAAAATCACTAAACGATTCAGCGAATTGGAGAAAATAACGTATGATACTTGTACAGAAGGCTCATTCTAACACTCGTAACAAGCCACAAAGTGGCGAGTTTTTGAATTTTTAATTCGTGCATGAATATCAATGGGCCGTGTACTTGTGTCATGAATATCTAACTATTCATCTTCGAAGATCACATGTCGAAAACAAAATTATTTTGTCTACTGCAGATGAAATTCCATTTGTTATTCGGGAAACATGTATTAGATCAACCTTTGTGGAGTTTGAAGATTGAATATTTCATGTTTGATTTGTCTATAAATCTGATGATTGATATGAGTTTTTCCCATAAAGCTAAGATTTTTCATCTGATTTCTGTAGGCCGTGGTATTGATTAATACGTACTTTGTATTTTGTGTCCATGTCATATTTAAATCGTTGGAAACAATATAAAAACGATAATACACAATTTGCCGGAAAAAAACTTTTCATTTAGTGGGCTATTATTTTTCTCATGTATTATTCTAAGACGAGAAACTCTCGAAGTAAAAAATCTCACATCTCATTTAGTCCTCAAATCTGTCCGCTACAGAATGTGACATTTTTACTCATATCATGATCAGAGTTGTGAGTGAGATATAGGTACCGATTTATTTCAACGCTTCTAGACGGCATAAAATCATAGGTGTTTTTCGTGTCAACGAATTAAATTCATATTGAAATATACTTCCTCAACAAATCAGCGATATTCTAAAGTATTGTGAATTTGCTGACCTCTTCTTTTCTAGAACACATCGGCTTTGTTTATGAATCGCCATTGTTCAATAATTGCATGTACGTACGCCTATTTTCTCCTTGCATACGATGTCAAAATATGAATCCGGAAATAACTGATAAGTATGAATTTTGGTTTGAATATTATAATATTTGATAGTCGTCACGCTTCGTTGAGCATTACCATTTTGGGAAAGAGCTAGAATATTTTTTTCGAAGAAATTTGTCGGACAAGAAATCGTCAAGAAAAGTTGTTTCACATTTCATCAATATTAATGAAAACGCTTCTTATTCCTCACTAGAGCAGAAAAGCTTCACACCATTGGGTGAGACTATTATTATCATTATTAGTGTTACCATCGATTAAAGATACAATAAATGTTGAAATAAAAAGTACCTAAGCTGAGATAAAAAAAGAACATTCTTCGTATGATACTACAGTATTATACGATACTTCATCACTAGTATCATACGATACTATAGAGCCAGGGGAAAAAAAACACAGCCGAAAAAACCTGTCCCCCCGTAAAAAATAGAATTAAATTGTTTTATCCGAATATTTTGTATAGAAGGACATCACGATTATCGGAACCACTCCTTGGAGGAAGGATTTCCAAACACAAACTAAAACCTGAAAATAAAAAAAGGCAGAACAGCCAGAAAATTAAATTTACACTTCATCATCTTAATCTAAAATTGTCAACCCATTGCAAAAATGAATTAGATACATTGTGTATGGCTCTAATGCCATCTTGCAATTTATAAATCGAACAATTATTAATTAGGTGTTCAACTGGTTCCTCTGATTCGCCACATTCGCAATTACGACTATCAACTATCAACTTAATTCCATTTGAAAAGCATGCTATTGGTACGACCATGACCTGTTCCTATTCGATTAAGAAGGGACCATATTCTTCTGGGAATGTTAAAACCAGGAACTGTATTCGATGGATCAGATATTAGATCTTTATTAGATGAGAACATTTATCCATTCGGATTTCCATATTTCCTTGTAGCAGAAGTTCGAATCAGAAAGTTATTCGACCAAATAGGTTTATGGGATTTCAGTCTTGGAATTTTATTGTCTGGAATAATTGAATTTATTCCAAGAATTCCAAGTTGCAGACTGTCTTCGAATATGGGGAGGAACCATATTTGATAGCACTGGTAGCATTGGATAGGTATAGATCAGATGGTTCCAGTAATTATTCTCATTGAAAAATTGAGCTGTGCATCTATTTTCTGAACATGAACACTATCGAGCCAAACAGGGCAACAATATTCAGCGGTGGAAAGAACCAGAGCAAGGGCTGCTGTGCGAAGAGTAGTCGGGTCAGCACCTCATGAAGTACCAGCAACTTTCTGTAGAATGTTATTTCTCGTTTTCAGCAAGAATAGGAATCGATGCGGTAGCGCTAATTTGAAAAAAAAAGGAAACATGCCAACGAAATTCATCAATTTTGACATTACAAATCATATAGACCACGTCGTGAGGAGCGTTTATTTTTTTCACCTCTGACTACAGAGACTGAGAATTAAGGTTGCATCTCGAATTTTGCAGTTTTAGATAGATTGGTCGCAGCCTAATCAAATTTGGGAACTACTGTTCATGACCAAACATACTCACCAATAAGATTCCATTTCATGCTTTGACTTTCAGTTCATACGTTGTGGAAATATCATACAAGTTTCTTCAAATTTTTTCAAAATCAAAATCGGCTGAGGTGTTTCTGCTATTGATTCCAAAATGAATTTCAATTTGTGAAATTTTGTTCTGGATCTTTAGTATAATGCTTTCTGTAATGAAACTCACAAATTAAATTATTCGGATTCATATAAGAAAATAAATTCATTCAGTATATCGAACAACTTCTCCACTTAACAGGGTTATGGCTACGATAGGTAACGCCGAATTGATTTTTACTTAATTCGACGGAAGTCCAATGTAAGGGGTGAAATTAGTCTTATCCTCACTGATTTATTCGCTTCATTTATTGTTCGGTCAAAAACTACATGTTTCGGCAATATGCCATCCTCAGGTTATAAAATTGATCCGCTGTAAGTAAGGTTGTGTGAGTGTTTCTGTTAGATAAAAGTTGTTATTATTTACTTACAGCGTTGAAGCTTAGTCATAACAAGAAAATTAGTCTAAGTTTTAATCGAAGTTCTCACATTAATAGTTTTGTCAAAACAGAACAGTAAAATCAAATCAAACAGATTTACGCTGTGAAACAAACTGAATAGTGAAATTGACATCAATGAGATGATTTTAGGTTAGAAGACAGGGGCATCGACAATTATTACAAACCATAGAATTGCATGTGATTTAGTAATTTAAAAAACTAAAATTATATAAGAGGGTAATGGAAACATCAGTAATTTGGAAAAAACTTAAAATTATGTAACGGGATAGTGAAAACATTAACAATCTTTGAGAATTTTGAAAAGGGGTGGTACAGTGTTCATAGACATGATGTTTACGGGTTCTTCATATCTGCTTTGTGAATGTTTGTATATTTCTAGTTCTTCCCAAGTTTCTTGTTTAAAACCATAATCTACTGGGTGGAGAAGTTCTACATCTGTGTTGGGGTCGAATTCATG